>OY735206.1:16289799-16537299 GCA_963457665.1 Thysanoteuthis rhombus | reverse complement strand
ATTGTCTTCCAAAATGGCTGAAATCAGCTAAATTTTCCTATTTCCAGCTGACTCTATAATTAAAAATGTTGTACGGGCATCTTCCTTCATAATGCAGGTGTTTGAGTCCAAAACAGCCGACCACATTAAACATGAGCCTTGATCAATTTAGCTATTTTGGAACTAGAGTAATATTTTTTTTGGTCCACCATCTGCGTTTTAATGTGAAACATGTTATAACAAACTACGTTATAATGAGGATGGCCTGTATGTACAGGTCATCCTCATTATGATTATATACAAAACTCCTGAACAAATTATTAATAAAAATTGTACACTCACTTCTAATAGGCAAACTACTTTTTTTAAACGGCCAGATTATTGGCTATTAGATTATCCATTGAATTGGATAAAAAGCCAGATATAGCCAAGGAATGGCTAATTTGGCAAGCCTGGCTTGTAACTCGGCCAGAATACAGGAGTTGGGTTGATGGGTCAGTAAGTAATGGCCCATGATTTTAAGGAGGCCTACTCTACCAAGTAGAGGCAAATACTATTGTATTTACTGCTTCTTTTCACTGTACTGTATTCTATTGTTTTATATACATTTTGAATTAAAATTACTGGTCATTACCTTTATTACAAACTGTCAACAAAAATTGTCAGCATGGTCAGCATAGGTTTCTCCAGTTTCTAAGTGATTCTATGTATATACGTATATGTTGCACACACCAATGGAGCAGAAGGACTGATTTATCCCTTATTATGTCTGGAAAAACCTCCTACGCCGCTCCAATATGTTTAGTAGTAAGAGTTTAATTTACAATGTAGGTTTATGCTAAATTAGTCCCTTAGTTTGTGTCTGATAGCATTCACAATTGTTTTTTGAAATCTGGACTTTTTTAGTGATCATCCCCCAACAAAAAGTGATAGAAGTAACTTATCATCAGATCACCTCTTTTTACTATTTTTCAATTGATCATCCCCAACACAGCATACTGAGACATTTGCTACATGATGGTTTCTATTGAGCAATTAACCAGGACAGTAATAAATTGTTCAAAGTACATCATGTAGACTGCATGTACATGTATTTGCCTGTAGATAAATCATATCTATTTAGCACTGATGACAAAAATGATTAACAAGCAATTCAACATAGAGGCCTACAATTCCAATCTTGTAATTTGACCTTGGCCCTTTACCAGCTCCACATGGAGCCAGCTTGTAATCTGGCGTTGGCCCTTTACCAGTTCCACACTGTGTGAAGGAGTCAAACATGTGAGGTGGTTAGTATTCAAAGGGTTAAAATTGGCCAGGAGACTTGATAAATTGTATCAAGAGATTTTCTTGGGATAAATGGGATTAAAATCTGGATAAGTCCAGATATGATTTGAGGTGATTCTAGATATAAACTGGAAAAAAAATATGGTTACCTATGGGAGAGGGGCTTGAGTGACCCTTATCTTTCTTGATAAATCCTCTAGACAGGTTGAAATAAAGTTGCATGCCAAATTTCAGCCTCCTCAGTAACCTTGAAGGATTCTAAATTTGGTTAGGGTCATTGTTATTACTATTGTCATTATCATTGCTGTTACCATAGGAAAACAAAGTGAACACCAGAATAGGAGTTTCACACAAAATATCCTTGTTTTAACAAAAATATGATTAAAAATTTACTTAGCTATTATATCAGATTTGAGAAAAATCTCATAGACAGAAAAAACAACCAAAATTAAATCGAATTCCTTTGAGATAACCCAAGTATGTTTCACCACATGTAATGATTCATATCATTTTAGTATTGCTGGTTTTTATTTTCTCAAGGATTAGGATTTGTCACCCAATAGAATCCTGTTATTTCAAGCTGTCTTTTTTTTTGTTTGTTCAATGGCTAAATTTGGTGTATGTTTCCCAAATGAAAAAATATTTCTGGATGCTCTACAATGGGAGAAAGTACACTGATGAGAAAAAAAATTTGCATAAATAAAATGTTATAAAATCTAACCACCATCTTTGTTTCTGGTTATTATATATATTTGAGGCACCATTTTGGCAAAACAGAACAAAATATTATTATTCAGTTACAACTGGAATGATTTTTTTTCAATCTAATATTTTTTTTCTATTGAGTATGGAAGATTTTACCCATGTTCAGAAGTAAATTATGTTCAGAAGTAAATTATGTTCAGAAGTAAATAATATTAGAAGTGATTTTTTTTAAATTGATGATAATAAGGGTTGTTGGCTTTACATAGTAACCCCCCACCCGAGTAGAAAATTGAATTAAAAAAAACTTTATAAATAGTCACTCAGTAGAAACTGTCTCATGACCAATGTTTTTTGGCAGCATGCAGTATTAGGGGTGATCAATCAAAAGATTGAGAAAAAGTGTCAATTGATGAATGAATTACTTTTGTTGCATTTTGTGGGGTGTCATCATCAAGAAGTCCAAAATTTCAATGAAAATGCATGAATCTTGTTGAACTGAGACAAAGAGACCAATTTAGTATAAACTTACAATGTAAATTGAACCCCTCACTAAAAACTTATTTAGTGTGAAGAATTTTCAAAAAACCAAAAAACTGTTCTTTCTAGACATCATCATCATCATCATCATCATCAGTCTTTTAGCGTCCGTCGTTGGACATAGACCTTCCCCAGGATTTGCCACACTTCTCTATCATGGGCGTCACAGAGCCAGTACTTCCTGAACTTGTCTAGCTCATCTCTCCATCTAATATTCTGCCGGCCTCGGTTGCGCATATGGTCTCGGGGAATCCATGTTGTGAGTCGTGATGTCCATCGATTGTCAGCCATTCTTGCAACATGGCCAGCCCACCGCCATTTGAGATTTTTTATGGATTCTATGATGTCTCTAACTCTTGTCTTTTCCCGGATGTGTTGTGCTGTTTTGTGGTCTCTCCATGTGAGGCCCAGCATTATTCTTTCATGTGCACGTTGCATGGTTCTCAGCTTACGGGTCTGTTTCTTGGTTAAGTTCCATGTTTCAGCTCCATAAGTGACTATTGGGAGGATGCATTGGTTATACACCCTTCTCTTTAGGATTAGTGGGATCTTGTTATTTTTGAAGGTTGAGCTAGCTCTGCCAAAGGCTTGCCATCCTAGTGTGATTCTTCGCTTGATTTCTTCTTCTTTCGAGGGTCTCATGGAGATTCGTTGCCCTAGGTAGATGCAGTGGTCTACTTTCTCGAGTTCTGTGTCCTCGATTTCGATCTTAGTGTTCTTATCTCCAATGTGGTTGTTGCACATGATCTTCGTCTTGCTGAAGTTCATGTGCAGGCCGACTTTCTTGCTCTCTTCATTTAGTTCATCTATCATTAGTTGGAGGTCGTGTAGGTTCTCTGCGAAAAGGGCTATGTCGTCTGCGAATCTAAGGTTGCTCAGATACTCGCCGTCTATTTTAATTCCTTTACTCTCCCAGTCTAGCCTTCTGAAGATCATCTCGAGGTAGGCTGTGAAGAGTTTAGGTGAGCTGGTATCACCTTGTCTTACTCCTTTCTGGAGCTGGAAGGGGTCCGAGTCTTTATGTAGCCTGATAAATGAGCTGCCGTGATTGTATATATGTTTCAACACTTCAACATATACTGGATCTACACCTTGCCGACTGATGGCCTCCATGACCTTAGGGATTTCTACTGAGTCGAACGCCTTTTTGAAGTCGATAAATGCTACGGCAAGTGGTAGTCTATACTCTGCTGCTTTTTCTTTCAGTTGATTTATCGAGTGCAGGTGGTCCATGGTCGAGTAGCTTCTTCTAAAGCCAGCCTGTTCACGTGGCTGGTTTTCATCGAGTGTTTTTGTGATTCGGTTGAAATAAGGAGTAAATGTTAAAATTTTCAGCCCTCTAGCTCCATTAGTGTGGCCTGACCGCATGACACATACATACATAGCCAGGCAGGCAGAATCATTTAAAAACTGAAACATGTTGACTTATGTTGATAGTTATGGTTGATAGTTTCTAATAATAAAAATTTGTAGCTCTATATGGGAGAGTGAATAGAGGATAAAGAAACTGTTACCCAACAGAAGAGCAATAAATGGTGGACAAGATAAATGAAGACAAAAAGAAAAGGAAAAATGACTTCCTGGCAATCATTATAGCCTCATAGAAACAATGTGTTAACAACACAAAGAAGGATTTTAATCGGCTGAAAAACTCTTTGAATGTTCATGACCCTTCTCAAGACTATAGACAATGTCATCATAACTCATCGCAGCCTGCAGCCAACCACTTTAGTGCTGTTTGGTTGCCAGTCTCAGCTAGATTAGGAGTGGGTGGGTAGTTCCACTGGACAGGTCCATTGTTTTGCACCCTTTTACTCACTGTACTTACAGGATTCATTATCATTGGCCTTTTGGAGTCCATCGTTAGATACATGCCTTCCTCAAGATTTGCCAGTCCTTCCTATCATGGGTGTCATGGCGCCAGTACTTTCTGAACTTGTTCAGTTTGTTACTCAATCTTTATATTCTACTGGCTACAGTTTTGTATCATTTCTCTGGAGATCCATATTGTCTGTTATGATGTCTAACAGTTGTCTAACGTTCTTGTTACATGACCAACCCATTGCCATTAGAGTTTTCTTATGATATCTCATACTCCTATCTTTTCGCTTAAATACTGCACTATCTTGTGATCTCTCCATGAAATATTCAGCATGCTTCTTTTCTGTGCATGTTGCATGATTCTCTGTTTGAGGGTCAATATTTTGGTTAGGTTCCATGTTTCAGCTCCATAGGTGACTATTTGGAGGATGCATTGGTTTTAGACTCTTCTTCTTAGGACTAATGAGATTTTCTTGTTCTCAAAGGCTTAGCTTATTCTATTGGAAGCTTACCAATCTAGAGTGATTCTCTGCCTAATTTATTCTTCGTCAGTCTTTACAGCCCACTTGACCAAATTTTCTCCTGTCCTTCAAAACCGCACACTCACTGTATACATAGTGCATCACTCTACTAGAAAGTAGTGACCCATCTGATATCCTGTCTATGGATTCTTGTTTGTTGGGGTCAAGTCAGGGATTATCATGTTTTTACCCTGTTAATCTAAAAAGAATCTTGATCTTACATGCCAGATCAGATGACTCCCCTGAACAAAAGGAATAAGAGACAAAACAACAAGAAATGGCTGCAGAAAGGACACTTGAAAAGGCAAACGAAATTTCTTATAGAAGCAACTCAGAACAAATGAATTAGAGTGATTGAGATCAAAGCCACAATAGATAATTTACGCCAGAATAGCAAATGTTGCCTGTGTCGTAACAAAGGGGAAATTGTCAATCATAAAGCAAAGATTTTATCAAAGATTAGACAACAAATCATGAAGGAAGTGATAAAGTTTTGTGGTGGATCCATGCACAATTACTTCCCCTGACAATCGGATTGGCAGAGATATGTACTCTCAGGGAGTAAATGAAAATCTTGACATATTCATTTAAAAAAATCTGCCCATGGCATCACAGTATAATCAACTACTTCTATGAAACAAAACTGGGAAAGAAGCAGAGACAAGATGTAACAATTTTGAATTATGAATATTTTTTATAAATGACATTTTGAACCAAATATATCATCAAGTAATGCAACAAAGTTATATTCCCTGAATTCTGTTCTGCCAAATTTGATGATCAATAAATAGATAGGGAAAACAATGTAAAGATCTGGTTAGTCAATCAATAATCATCAATAGACAACATCATGTGACAAATGCATCTTGAAAATTCAATGTAAAAAAATCAGATGTAGTACATGAAAAATTGTTTCATTTGTACAAACAAAAATTCAGTTTTTCTTCATTCTTTTGAAAAGAAATTAAAATTTTGGATGAGCTAAGACAATCGTTAGTTTCACAATAGAAATTTGGGATATCAATTAAGGCCAAAATGAAAAAAATCGCAATTCATCAATCCACCTGTGAATCATTGCAACTCTACAATGAACCCTTCCACATAAAGTTTCAGATAACTTATTCTGCTTATATCTATGTTTCTCTGTTTCAGCTCCATAGGTGACTAATGGGAGGATGCAATGGTTGTAAACCCTTCTTTTTAGGACTAATGCGATTTTCTTGTTTTTGAAGGTTGAGCTTGCTCTATCAAAGGCTTGCCATCCTAGAACGACCCTTTGCTAAATTTCTGATTCTTTTGAGGATTCCATGAAGATTCGTTGTTCCATGCAGATGTAGTGGTCTTCTTTCATGTGAAGGCTGACTTTTTTGCTTTCTTGGTAAAGTTCATCTTGCATTTATTGCAGGTTGTGATGACTCTCTACCAAAAGTACAATGTCGTCTTCTAAAAATCTGAGTCTTTATGTAGCCTAATAAAGAAGTTGCTGTGACTATATATATGTTGCTGTAATCTAACATGTACAGGGTCTATACTTTGTAGAGTGATTGCCACAGTCTACTGATTCAAAGCTCTTCTTGAAGTCAATAAATGCTGCTGTGAGTGGCATCTTATATTCTGCTGCTTTCTCCTTTAGTTGATTTATGGAATAGAAATGGTCCATGGTCAAGTTGCTTCTTTTAAAGTCAGCTTGCTCCCATGCTTGGTTTTCATCAAGTGTTTTGGCAGCTTGGTTGGTGATGAGTTTTGTAAAAAATTTGTAGATGCAGTTGAGTAGACTTGCTGATCTGTAGTTGTTAAGGTCTTTTGATTTTCTTGTTTTATATAAGAGCATTATGATTGCAGTGTTCTAGTCTTCCAGGACTTTACTTTGTTTTAGGCATAAGTTGAATAGAATAGCTAGTTTCCTAGTGATGATCTCACCAGCTTTTTTGAGTAGGTTAATGGTGATGTTATCTGGTCCCGGGGCCTATCCTTTGTTTGTTTGTTTGATGGCTTGTTTCACCTCCCATGGTGTAATTCCTGTGAAATCCTCGAACCAATTGCTTGCATCTTGTGTATCTTCTTTGTTATTGGAGGAATAAAGTTTTTTGCAGAATTATCAGGCAAATTTGACAATCCTGTCTCTATTAGGTCTCCATTTTCCATTTTTCCCAGTTTTGTGTTTTTGAGAGAGAGAGAGAAAGGGAGCATACTTCTCACAGTAGAATTTGAAATGAATTAATAATTGGAACTTGAAAAGCGGCACTTATCTGAGCTGGACTGGGACCTTCTCTTTTGGTTGAAGGGAGATTCATATAATATTGATAGTTTTGAAAGAATTTAACTATTTTGCTTTTTGTTAAAAAGTATAGGCTGTTAAATTTAACTTGTGTCTTTTCTGATGTCTGAACAATCCACTTCCTATATTGCTTGTAGTAGTCTTCTGCTCCTGTTTTTTATCCCTGGGAAAACTTGGCCATACTTCATTTTATAGCAACCGCAGCGTTGTTCTGGATAGGATTCTAAAGTTACTTTTCTGCATTCAATGTACATAAGCTTACCTTGGGCATTAGTGACTCAAGAGCCGGCCCTACCATATATATTAGTGGTATTTTCTACTTATGTATTTGTATATTTATGTATTTGAAAACTAGAAATTTATTGGCTAGTTTTTTTGTCCATCTTATTTTTAATATTCTCCATAAAAGAAAAACTCTGTTGCCTCAAAAATACAGTGAATATTAAAATGCAGAAAGAATTTTTTTGTTATTCAATAAATTGTCAATCAACAACACCCAAATTGGATGTCTATGCCTTAAAATTAAAACATGTTAAGGGAAATGAAAAAGAATACCAATCTAAAAATAACAGGTCTCAAGTTTATTAGTTGGATTTCTTAAGTAAAGTGGTTTTCTTTTAGATTTTCATCATTGGCAACTCACTCTTGGGAGATCACACTTGATGTGTGTCTAGAATGTTATTTGTTTTTTGAGGGTCTTTTTTTGGTTTTTGGCATCATTAATTGTGGTTGTGCAGTCTGATGAGTGAGTGGCAGTCTCCGTTGCACATAATGCAGATGTTTAGAGATGCCTGGGTTAAGAGGGTTGCTGCAGCATATCTTCTCCGTTCCCTCTCCTCCACTGCAAACTGACAACTCTTCACATCTGCGACTTCAATGCCCTTGATCCCCAGCCTGTATCTCTCATCTGTCTGGAGAGATATTGCGAGCCTCCAGGTCTCATCTTGCAAATGTCCTTGAATCGAAATAAAGGGCTTTTGAATTTTAGTGTCACAGAAACATCAATAGGCAAAACTGAAAATGAAATTAGTGATACTTCAATCATAAATGAGTTCTAAAATCAAATTTACCTCAGCCAATTGGAGAGGTATATACATTTGGTCATGTCCACCTGTCTATCCACATGATATCCTTGAAAATACTTCATGGATTTCAATGAAATTCTTTCGAAGGGTTAGCAATGAGATAAGTGAGAAGTGGTTTGATTTTGAAGTGGATCCAGGAATTTTCTTTTTATTGAAAGATATTTTCCTTTTTTTTGTTATATTCATGAATATGCTCATGTCTTTCCACATGATATCTCAAAAAGTTCTCAATGAATTCCGATGAAATTTCATGGAAGAGTGGACAATAGACTACGAAAGAAGTGATTAAATCTTGGGGCATATCTATGAACAATTATCTCCCATACATCGTAGTTACATGTCAACACATGATATTGGCAAAGTTTCATGCCTGTGCATATGATATCTGTGAAAGTCCTCAATGAAATTTCGTGGACAGATGGACAATATATAACAGAAGAAGTGATACAATTTTTGGACGGATCCATGCACTATTACTTTTCACGATGACATTGGCAGAGATGTGTGCTCTCTGAAGGTTTGAATAGATGTCTAGCAGACTGATGGTAATGGTTTCTTTGAGTTAATATCCCACAGAAGGTTTTGTTTGAAAAACAAATCTGAATAAAAATTTCATTTTCCTCTTACCTTCTCCCTGTATTTGCGCCTCTTTCTTAATTCCTTGGCAGCACAAGTTTTCCTTCCTTAAATTAAAATATTGAAAACAGTCAACCAAAGCTGTGACCAAAACTGTCAACATACGGTTCTAAAGTTCTTTAAATTGTTCTGACTAGCTAGCTGGCTATGTATGTACGTATCTCACGTTCTAGCTGCACCAACAGAGACCGAGGGCTGAAAATTCTAACATGTCTAGAAAAATGTTCTTTTTGTTTTTGGACCCCCCCACCCCAAAAGATCCTACTTGGGGGGGTGAATTTGCAATGTAAATTTATGCAAAACTGATTGCAAGTTTGTGTCCAGCAGCATTGAGGCTGGTTTTGTTTTTTAAATTTAAAGTTTTTCAATGATCACTGTCCAACAAAATGTGAGAGAAGTAACGTATTCATTGGTCATCCATTTTCTAACTTTTAAATCGATCACACTCAAAACGGCATGCAGCCGAAAGACACTGGTCATGTGTAGTACTTAATGGGATCTCACCCAAGAGTAATCTACTTTGGTCTTTCCAAATTCATACAACACATTGCAATATTCAACTAACTCTTCATTGTTGAAGGTTTTACAGAGAACAGCAGTGATACTAATTTTTTTCTGAATTCTCTAAAAGTCATTATTGTTTATTTATGCTGTTTACATTTTAATTTTTTTGACTGAACTTTAATGAAATAATGTGTTAATTAATTATAGAACAGAATAAATATTCATTTCTTTGAAATTTTTTTTGCACATTTTGATTGCTTTCCATTCTAATGTAGGGATATAAAACTTATCATAAACCTTGACTGTGAATCTCAGGCCCTGCAAAAAAAAGTCCAAATTAGGCTCTCTTGCTCCCTCTTGCTTAAGTTTGTTCCGGTCAATTTAAAATTAGCAGCATCATGATGTGGCAGCTAATTTCAACAAATCCTTTCACCCTTAAAAGATACAATTTTGAAATTCTATTGAATAAATATCTACATTATTTTGTTTAGTGAGATTTAATAATTCCTTATTTTCAATTACATTTCTGACCATATTTTTAATTTCATATTTTCATTCCAAAATGATTTAATTATATTTTAATTGGAATCATATTTCAACTAGTTATTATTCATGAAAACTTCAGAGATATATTTGAATTCCTTTGAGATGATATTCAATTAATGATATTTTAAGAAAAAAAATGAGAAAAAAAGTATAAATATATACACCCACAAATATACATACGGTACTGCTCACAAATATTTCAACAAACAGAAATTTTGGCATGTAAGACTGGGTTTTAAGATCTAAAAACGACACCATTATGCGAGAAAAAACAAATTCGACCATTAAATAAATGGAAAGAATGCAATCAGACACAAGACACGCAGAGTTTGAGCTTGTTCAAATATTTATGAGCCGTACTGTAGATATAAAATAAATAACTAATTTATACCAATGCAGACATACATATAAATATAAAAACCAAATAACTATTCCATTTTTCTATGATATGTACATACAGTAATGCCCACATGTATTTGCACAAACTTATCATTTCCCAAAAAGTGTTTCTTGCCAATGATTGCATTATTTCCTTCTATGTATTAGTCTAGTTTAAATAACTGGTTTGGAAACCTTTCGAAATATAAATGTTAGTTAGCCTTTTCCAATATCCTTGCTAATTGATTCTGGACAAAATTTTAACAGAATAGAAAAATACTTGTTTTAATTCATTTAACAATTAAATTCAATTTTTGATTCTCTTTCCAGAGATTCAGCATTGAGATATACAAAACTGGCCTAATGCCTTGTTGTGCTGATGGCAATAAATTTTGTCTTGCATAAAGTATTTGACTCATAAAACCAAGCCATACATGCAATAATTTTGAATACTTATGGGCAGTACTGTATGTACGAAGACAGAAAAATAATGAAGATTTTTTTTCCTGTGGTGATGACAGTGTTCTCAACATTTACACTTTCACTTCACCTTGAAATTTCATTGCACATGACCTGGAGGCTATTCCGCAACTTACCTGGTGAGCCCACCTAAGGGCCTGTGGAAAAACCATGTGGAAAACTCCAAATTCTTAGAGAAGCCAAGCCGCAATGATTACAGTATTGCCAAAAGGATTTCAAATCACATCATTATTTAGGGGCTTCAGACTAGAAAAAGCAAAGGGGGACAACAACAGGTCTGGTTAATTGCTCAATAGAAATTATCACCTGATCAACATCTTTTGGCAGCATGTTGGGGCTGGTCAATTAAAAATTGGAAAAAGGGCTGATTGATGAATAAATTACACCTTTTGCCTTTTGTTGGGCAGTAATATCTTGAAAAAACTAAATCTAAAAAAAAACAAGCTGACACAAACTAAGGGACCCATTTAGCATGAATTTATAGTGCAAATTGAACATCCCACAAAAAACATATTTTGGTGGGAATTTTCAAAAACAATAACTTTTTTTTGTCATAATAACGAGTAAATGTTGAAATTTCTAGCCTTCCAGCTTCATTAGTGCGGCATGTACAGTTGATCCATACATACATAGCCAGCCAGTCAGCTGGACTAACTTGAAAACTGGAGAAACCTACGTTGACAGTTTTGGTGACAGTTTTGGTTGATAGTGTCGAATAAAAGTTCCTCAAAAAGTTGTCATTAGAATTTTCAAAGTTTGAATCTATTTTTACTTGAATGAAAAAAGAGCAGGCAAGAAAAAGAATCAATAAGGTTTCCCTCAAGGCTGTGTTCCTTCAAATATTCCAGTGCCATTCACCCAGGAGTATAGCGAGAGATTGCGGGACCTGGAGGCCTGACTCCATGAGGGGCACCCTCCAACATTCACCCTTGAGTCTTCATCAATAAATTTAATTCCCTCATGACTAAATTAGAAACTGTCAACCAAAACTTTCAACTTAAGTTTCTTCAGTTTTCAACTGGGTCTGGCTGGCTGGCTGGCTGGCTGACTGACTGGCTGGCTGGCTGTCTATCTATCTGCGTTGTGTGTACAGGCCATGCCAATGGAGATATTGGGCATGACATATATATAGCCATCCAGCTAGCCAGCCAGCCAGCCAGACCCAGTTGAAAACCTATGTTGATGTTAACTACATTGATATTTTCATTGAAAAAAAAGAAATAAAAGAAAAAACCTTTTATTTCTGTATTTATTTCTATCACTGTATATTCCTCATAAATTGTTGGCAAATTATTTGCAAGTCTCATTTCTAAGTCTAGGAATAAAACCTCATTTTTGCTAATAACAATCCACTGAAATAAAAGAAAGAATGAACAAAATGGAAGAAAGGAAAAAAAGGAAGAAAGACAGAAAAAAGAGAGACAGAAAGAATCAAATACAGTTAAAAGAGAAGTAAAATCATCTTACCATTGGAGAGACATAAAAAACCTTTCTTAATTGATAGTCCAGTGTTCTCTGTTAGAATTCCAATGTTTCTCTTCTTTCCTCTTTGGAGAAAGTTTTCCAATATGGATGCTCAATTGATCTCCTTTAATTGTTTTTAGTCCAGAAAACCAAATGTTGACATGATAAATCATTGGAAAGGAAAGTTAGTCAGCCAACCAATGTGTATCTTGTCAATTTGTATCATTCATGCCAAAGAAATAATAGACAAAAACATAATGATAGCTATTGTAGCCCATGCTGATGAATTTCTTTTCAATATATTCATATATATATATATATATATATATATATATAAATACATATGTAATACAAACCCCTATAATCATATAGAGAGCATAATATGCCATTGGAAAAAAGTTTTTTTATAAGCTTTTTAATGGTGTATTTTGTCAGTTTATATCTGTTATGAAAAAGATGTCATAGCCATAAACTTTTATTAGTCAGAAAGCAGAAAATATCATCTTGGGGTGTTCAAATCTTTGCAACCTGATCTAAAAAATATATTTCCAGTTAGTTTTTTTCAATATTAAGGGTGGGCAATTTTGATTCAAAATGGACACAAGTGAATGTACATTTCCTCTAATTATGAGCATGTCATTTTGTGTGGATTTGCCCTAAAATTTGATTACATATTTTATAGCATGCTGCTCAACCTTTTTTCAAAATTTTGTGAAATTCATGGAGAACTTTGAGAGATATTATGTGGATAGACAGGAATGATTATAGAAATGTATTTTGAGAAATTCAAAATTTAATCACATCTTCTTTCATATGTGCCCTACACATCCACAAAATTTGATTAAAATTGAATGAGAAGTGTTGGATATATTGTGTAAACAAATAGGAATAAATACAGAAATTTATGGAAAAAAAAGACCAAAATATCTCTCTATCAGATGCAAATTCCTAGATCCATACGAAAATTCGATCACTTTTTATGTATGACATAGTTTAATCTACCACAAAATTTTATTGAAATACATTGATAACTTTTGGTGATATCTTATAATACATGTTAATAAAAACATGCATAAAGTCACCTTGGCAGAACATCTGGTCTCTGGCAGATTAATTTTCTAAATTCCGCAAACCCCAAAAGGTCATATATTTCCCAAGTATTTGTAGACATAGTTTGAATGTCATTGTTAGAAACAATTAACTAGAACTGTCAACATCAAAATAGTCATCATCAACATAGGTTTCTTTAGTTTTTAAGTGGATTGGGCTGACAGACTATCAACTGGCTGCACTAATGGAACTTGGAAGCTGAAAATTCAAACGTTTTAAATGTTTTTTGGCCGTGGTTGAGGGTTCTATTTACAAATTGCCTTCCCTAAATTCACGATTGTTTTTTTCTTAAAATTCAGATGTTGTTAGTGATCAGCCCTAAAGAAAGGTGCGTGAGGTAACTTCTTCATTGATCATCTTTTTCTCCAATTTTTTTAATTGATCATTCCAAACATGGCATGTTTGCCAGAAGATGTTGATTCCATCGGGTGATCAATTAAAAAACTTGAAAAAAGGGTGATCATTTAATAAGCTGATTTTTGTTGGGCATCGATCACTAAAAAAGTGTGAATTTTCAAAAATCAGGTGGAAACAAACAAAGAAACAAAGAGATCAATTTAGCAGAAACTTACATTGTAAACTGAACCCCTCGCTAAAAAACGTATTCAGGGGGGTATTATCAAAAATGAAAGAAAACTGTTTTCTCATAAACATAAGAAGTAAATGTTAGAATTTTCAGCCGTCTAGCTCTATTAGAGTGGCATGTATGCAAAGTACATACATACCTAGTCAGTCAGCCGGACTAACTTAAAAATGGAAGAAACCTATTTTAACAGTGTCTCATAACATCAAAGCAAGCAATTAAGTAGCTGAATATTTCCCCTACAGACAGATTTTTCATCAAGATGTCTACTATATATTGTTGAGCAAAACAATAAAGATTTGGTTTAGCTAACCTGATAGTGTGGGTCAAGTTTAGCATGATACTTACATTGTTAATTGAACTCCACACTAAAAACTTTGAAAGTTTCATAATTTTCAGAAAGTAATAGGCTAAAAACATGCTCCGGGGTTTTATTAGTAACCACAGAAAGGTTGGTGGCCATGGTTCTAGCCATTGCGATGAAAGGCAGACTGACAGACATTTGGTAAAGTATTGTAAGAAAATACTGTGTTATTTTTTTTACAAGCCTGCAGACAAAACCAATAGATTTATCATTGGCTTTATAGCCAGAAGGTATTACACAAACAATATAAAAGGGATTTGATCAAAGCAAAGATGTTTGCTCAAAGCCTTGGATCTAGGCCATCAACATTACCAAATCGTTTGCCGAAAAATAGATTTTTCTCCACTAAAAGAAACACACCAATCAACCCTGTGGATTGTTATATGTTCTTCCATTTATATATCAGAGAATGTTATGTTATTTTGAACATGTTTCATTGATGTCAATCTATTTCATCTAGAGAGAAAGCCTGCATTACTAACTTCATTGTGGTTGTGGGACTCTCAGACGCTGGGCTGCCTTTCTGTGTCTATTGCATCATTTTTAGATGTACTTAATAACCTTGGGTAAAGAGGAAAAAAGAAGCAAGAATTTGCGGTGGACACTCTTTCCTTTGTTCTCATAACGTCTTAGCTGAATACGCATTTGTTCAGTAAACAGCATCCTCTTTCCAAACTAATGTTTGGACAAAATCAGTTTTAGCTAAAAAGAATTTCAAGACTCTGAAACTAAGAGAACTAAACACTAACATTCAGTTATTTATTAGAGACCATCAACCAAAACTGTCAGCATACATCAATATGAATTTCTTCAGTTTTCAAGTGATTCTGGTTGGCTGGCTGTGTATGTGTAACATGTACAGACCACACCAAT
Organism: Thysanoteuthis rhombus; assembly: GCA_963457665.1. Taxonomy (NCBI): domain Eukaryota; kingdom Metazoa; phylum Mollusca; class Cephalopoda; order Oegopsida; family Thysanoteuthidae; genus Thysanoteuthis; species Thysanoteuthis major. The sequence goes on along the minus strand of OY735206.1, from coordinate 16,522,148 downwards.
GGAGCTGAAGTGGTTAAAAATTCTAAAACATTTTCTCCTTGTTATGTCAAGAAAAAACTTTTTTTCTAATCCCCTCACACATGTAAGATTTTTTGGTGGGAGGGGTTGATTTACAATGTAGGTTTATGATAAATTGGTCCCTTAGATAATTAGTCCCTCAGCATTCACACCTGTTTCTTTTCCTCAAATTCAGACTTTTATGGTGAATTGATTTATACATTGATAAACTGCTTTTTCCAATCTTTTAATTGATCACCCCCAACCTGCCATGCTGCCAAAAGACATTGGTCCTATGTCGTTTTCTATTGAATGACTTATCAGACCTGTCTTAGCTAATATTTTGTCTAAATCATTTCTTGCAAAAAGAGAATTTCAAGAACTCTGAAACAAAGAGAACTAAACACTTTGATTCCTTTGTTTTATTTTTTTTTTTTCTTCTGTTTTTCTTGTTTGGTTATGATGGGTAAGTTTTCAGCTAGATATCTACTTTATAGAAATAAACAAAACAATAAAGAATTGGTTTAGCTAACCTGACACAATACAATGTAAGGGGCAATTTTGACATTATACTTATATCATAAATTGAAATCCTCCCAAAAGACTAGGAAAATTTGGAATTTTTCAAAAACTATTATGCAAAAAAACATGCTCCAGGGTCCCATAGAAAATTTGATGGCTATAGCTCTTGTCAACCTCAAGTTATGTGAAGATGGATAGATGGAAATACTTTTGGTGAATTATTATAAGTCTAGAACATACCCGTAAAAAATGATTGGGGTGTTCATGAGTGGAGTAGTAGTTAGGAGCCTAAAGCTATCTTATTTGGTAAATCATTTTTAATTATTCAAGTATCCTGATTTTAAGTTTTCTTTGAGTCACAACTCAGTTCAAGCTGTTATAAAGGGTGATCGGACATTAAGTCTTAAGAGTTTCTATGACGTTATATTTATTGTTGTTATGTCATAATAGAAAGATAAATTAATCAATGAGAATAATATTCAAACAAACAGAAAAGAAATGCGCATATATGCCTATTATAAGTTTAGACTGAACAGAAAATATTTTTTGATCAATTTGAAAAGCATAAATACTTTGAACAATCAAAGGTCATAGATTGTTGAAGAAATAGGTGTCCTTGGATACTGGAGGGCAGAATGTTTGATCTTTCCTACAAGACAAAAGGAAAATACGTAAACTCATACAAAAATGATTAAAACATAAACTCATTCAAAAATTTTGGATTCCAATATAAAAGGAAATCACTGATTGAATTTACTTCCCTTTGAACTTATGGTAATTGTTGTATTTTTTTCTAGACTATTCTCAAAAGAGTTCTACAATTTTTTATCTATTCATGGAAGAGTTCCACTGTCAATTTTATATGGTATTCAGGACTCCATGGATCTAAGACACAATAAGATAAAAATGAATACAAATACCTTTCTGTTTTAGTTGATGAAGTACTTTTAAAATATATTATTTATCATACCCACAAAATTACCCACAACACTGATTTCAATACTGGGTTTAGTCTATTCATGTGTTCTGACACATATATATATATATATGTATTTATACATCTAGGTATCCAGACTTTGCCCAGCCCTTAACATTCATTGTGGAAACTAGGAATTTTTCACACACACACACACACACACACACGCTCCCCTCAATGTGTTGGGAAAATATTTTTTTTGTTTTTTTCTGAGAATTCACCTCCAAAATTCATGTGGGAGGTTCAATTTTCAAGCTAAATTTATGCTAAACTGGTCCCTAAGTTCTTGTTCACCCTTGATTTTTTCAAAATTTGGACGTTCTAGTCCTCAACAAAAAGCCAGAGAAGTAACTTATTTATTGATCACCCCTTTTTCCAATTATTTGATTGATCACCCTAAATTGGCATGTTGCCCAAAGACATTGGTCATCATGCAGTTGGGGGAAAAAACACCTTTTCACATACATCCCACCTGCTATACATGTTATTAATCATCACTACCCAGAACAAACCGGTTTAAACACTTTTACTGGGTTTAAATAATTTATGCATTCTTATAATTATATATGCATATCAATGTTTCTGTACTTTGCCCAGCTCTAAGTATTCAGACAAGTATTTTCGGATTCTGCCCTCACACACTCTTATCAATGTGTAGTGAAATTGTTTTTTTTTTCTTAATTTTTAAAAATCCCCCCATCCCAAGTTTTCCATGGAGGGTTCAATATACAATATAAGTTTATGCTAAATCTATGTGATAAAAATGAGCATTTATGGGTGGTGGTGATTCATAATTTCCCTCGGAATGCTAATAAATTTAATTTTTTCGGCAAAGACATTCTCGGGCAATTCAAATTGAACTTAAAAAGAGTTTCAAATCATATATACAGTAGATTTTTATTAATTAGGACGTAACATACCATCTGTATCTGTTTATAAAATGGACGTTTAATTTAGAAAAAAAAAATGCAAATATTACCCTGTATCTAATACACTGGTATTATGACAAGGGGGCTAACTATCAAAGTTTGATTTGAACAGTTAAGGGGCTTGGATGTGTTTCAGTGAGTGGTAGTCTTCTAAATGCCCCTGTATTTGCCTCAAAGCACAGCATCTACAGTAGCAGAATATGTGCTACTTGGGAGTACCCTTAATACATGAAGGGTTTTAATCCTTCCTCAAAGGTCTAACAAGTTTTCTGGGTACTTATATGGTACTCATTTTAACGCTGGGCTTGTAGTAGAATTAATTGATATTCTGAGCATGTAGACAGAGATAGTTGATTTCAGTTAGGAGAATTTTCAGTCAATGGTTATGTCTGCATTTAGTGTGGTTCTGTCATTGTTTTTGTTCCAGAGAGAGTAACATTCTCCTTTATATAGCATTATGTGATCTGCCGAACCCAATCTCATAATTTCTGTCTGAATGTTAAGGATGAAAGATTGTCAATATGTATAGATTTTTTGGACTGTTGGTTCATCTTTTGAACATAGCATTTTAGCCATTTTACCCTATGGCCTTCTTCAGGCATGTGTTGATAATTAGGAGGGTTGGAATTTTAGAATGAGGGACTCCCATCAAAGCATGGTGGCAGAACGTTCTCGTTCCGCTGTGTATTTTCGAATGGGAAACTTTCATAGGTCATAATCATGTTACAGATCATTCAAATCTCAGGTTCCCACTATAGGCAGCACTGAAGTGTTTTAATTGAATATTAATTATTTTCGAGAAAAAAAAAAGGCTATAAAAATGAAGAAAATAATCCAACAAATGTCATTGAAGTATAATGGTGAATCTTCTCAAAATTTTAAACAAGGTAATATTATTTACATGACTAGTTTGTATGAGCCATGAAAAAATTAGGGCATTTATGAATAAACTCATAAAATTTTATGTACATGGATAGAACAGATTGACAATATTCTAAGGTATGAAAAAAACATTCTGTTGACAACAGAGTTTTTTTTTAAATTTTGTTTTTGTTTTTATTACTTTTATCAATTTATTTTTATTGTTCTTTAAATTCAGCAATTTTAGTATTTTTAGCATTTTTTGTATGCTATCAGAACGTGAAATTCTATTTTATGTCAGTTGTGTCCCTTAATGTGATGGAGTAAAAACACATTATTAATTATATGTGTGGATTATCAAATATTTTATCTGAATCACGGAGTGATTAGTGGTACATAGAATGGGATCAGCAAGCTGTGTCCAGACTCTAACTGAAACAGTTTGCATTCACTATGCACTAATGCTCTTGGGAAAGGCATGTATCCATCTCTTCCTCTAACCAACACATCATGGACAAGTGTGGCAAGGTAACGCTCATCATCCCGCTATTCTCCCCAATGTCTCACACTTATTTGGGGAAGGCTCGTGTCCAACAATGGACCTTAAAAAAAGCTAACTTTTAAATTCATGGATCACTTGTAACCGCTTATAATTGACAGTGGAACTCATTAGTTAATAGGATTGGAAAAAAAATGGAAATTTTCTATGAATTGAGTACAAAAAAAAATAATAAAATTGTTCATAGTGGTCGGAGGGAGATAATTCTGATCAGAAGTTATTTCCTTTGATATTGACAATCAATTTTCCTCAAATGAATTTAAAAGTTAAAAAGAAATTCATGGTCAGGCAAAAACTTCCAATTCTTTGAGGATTAATTCTGAACTCTATTATTATGTAAATATTATCCAGCAGTCTTTACTTTATTCTTTTCATCTTCTTGGCATAATCATTCAATTCTGAACTTGCTCTGAAAGCCAATGATTACATAAGACTTATCATGAAATCCACTCTGAAAGATTTATTTAGAAACGACTTAGTGCACTAAGTGAACAGCATTCCAAAAATCAGCTTTAGATATTTGGAATGACCAATTTATGAAAAGAATCATTTCATAGCAAGAGTCAGATATCAAAGACCAGGGCCAGCCAAGGTCTGTAGAATACTAAAAATATAAATAAAGTTTATTATAGACTTTATTTCTCTATGATGGTACGGAAAGCGATTAAAGTTTATACAAAAATATTTCAGAGAAATAAATTTTAATGATGTTTTATGATTAATTTACATATTATTTTATTCATGTGCAGTAAAAAAATATAAACAGAATAAACAAACACTGATGACTTTTTAAGAATTCAGTAGAATTAGAATTGCTGCTGTTCTTTATAAAACCTGCAATGTGGTGTACAGCATGAGTCAAGATTACAAGCACCTTCATCTTTTTATCATAACCTCCACAATATCTTCAGAAATGAATGGAAATCTACTAAATTTCAGAATATCATAATAGAATGTATAAGATGTTTTTGTTTTTTTAAATCCTTACTTTTCAACCTAGAAGAAAAAAATGATGCGGACAGTAATTTTGGCCTAGGAGATATAGGATGCAATTAAAGAGAGGGTAGGTTGAACAAAAGTAGGACACATGACCATGCCTAGGGGTGTTGTTTAGCTTTAAAAATCAGAAGGGCTTACAAAGTATACCCAATTATTTTTACACCGTTTTTGGTTTATAACTAATACAGACACACTCGACAATAGCGGAATGGATATGTCTGTTGGAGTCCATGCCCAAGGCTGAATCATTTCACATTGTTTCTTGCCAAATAGTGAAGAATTCAGATTAGTATAGTTTAACATCTAGGGATTGTCAATCTTTTTAATACATGGATGAAATATAGAATCTTGCATGCATAGAAGTACAGTGTTTCTTTATTGTAAATAAATTGCAATCTATCTAGAATTTCCTTGAGAAAGTTTCCCTTCTCTTCGTTCAGGCATTAAAATCTTTAGTAACTTTTGGAGGGAGCCCATCAACTCTCACATTAACGATATGCAGAAGGATATTTTTTTTAGAATATTTGTCTTATAAGAAATCAATCTAATCATAGAAAGTCTTTATTACTTATATCATTCTTGCAATCAATGCTTGTTTTTTTTTCCTTTATGGACATCTATAAAGTACGTATGCACTGATGAGGAGAGGTGGAGGAGTCAAGCCAAAAGCGTAAGCTCTATTTCCCCTATTCAAAATGTGTACCAGAGGGGAGGTGGGTCTGAGAGGCGGAAAATTTTGCATACATAATTTATGGGTGCCCCTATTTTTTGACATGTGGAAATTTCAGTGAAGGTGCATTTCTGTGAGAAGGGTCACAGAAGCAAGAATATTACTCGTTTCATCACTATAAATTATAGTAATAAAACAAGTGATATTTTTAATAAATAAAGAATATTTCAATGAAATAAATGTTAACAATTTGATTTGCATTTAATCTAACCAATAATATGTAATATATTTCTTACATTTTATTCTGTATATTTTGCCAAAATGCTCCCCACTCTTACATCTTTGTTTTGCCATCCTTCCATTATATTTGATGGCATACTTACTTTGGCCACAATGGCTCCAAATGTTTCTTGGAGTCATCTATAAGCTTCTTGCACTTGTCAGCTAGTAGTTTCTCCCACTCTTCTTTGTTATTTGTTCAAACTCTTGAATATTTACAGAATGCTTGTAGTGTATTGTACTCAAGACTCCAGATCCCTGCTTTCTCCAAAGATTTTCAATGGAATAGAGATTAGGACTCATTGCTGATCAGTTTTCCATTTTCAATCATTCTTGTGTGCTGTAGGGGTGGGTTTTTTTGTACTTGGGCATCCATGATTTCAAGATAAATCCTAATTTTCTAAAACTCTCTAAAATCTCTTAGTAATCCTTTTCATGATTCCTACAGTACCAGAGGCAGCAAAAAGATGCAATGACATTAAAAAGCACAGTGACATCTTGCTTCAGTCTGTTTATTTGTTGTTGTCTTTTTTGTTTGTTTGATGTTTTTTTTGATAATTTTGGAACTTAATGCGGTGGTGGAGAGTGTGCTTTCAGCTTTCATTGTTGTAATATTAATGTAATTGAAGACATTTAGCTTCTCTTTGAATTTTTGTCAGATTGTTTTGACTGGGTTGACTTAGTTTTTCTACTATAACAAGAAGAGGATCAACAAGAACAATCTTCACCAAAATGAGGGGATGTAAACCGATGTGTAAAATTCACAACCCCTACTGTGATTTGAACTTACAACCAACTGATTGCTAGGGGCTGTCTTACTGATGAGGAAGAGGGTATTTTATCATTTCCAGGGAGCTTCTGTTCTATAATAAAAACAAATCAACCAGCTTACAAGTGTGATTAAAAAGTGTTTTGTTAAGGCAAGTTTTGAAATTTTTTAATTTTCTCTCTATTTGGTTTTCAGAGCGTAGTGAATGTACTGGTATAACTTGATTGCTCTGCTTGATTTGTTCCAAAAAGTCCCTTCATTGTTGAAAACTGCATTGTTCAAGGTTTTATCATTAGAAATCATTAATCAGAACTGTCATCAGAACTGACAAAATAGATTTCTTCAGTTTTCTAGTGATTCTGGCTAGTTTGCAGCAAAATGTCTGAAAATTTAAACATTTATTTTTATATCAACAAAAAATTTGATTCCAAACAAAACTTTTTTTTAGTGGGGGGGGGGCAATTTACAACGTAAGATCATGCCCCTAGTTGTAGATTTTTAAATGATCATTGATTCTAGAAAAATTTATTCAGTGTGACCTGACTAATTTGGTTTGTTATAATTCAACAAAGATCTCTGCTTGACCCGTCTATGTATAATTATTTGAGTCATATGAAGAGAAATATTTTTGAACAAGAAACTTGATTTACAAGGCAGGTAAACCTTCTACAATTTCTCACCCTCAGCCATTTAACTCTGTGCAGGACAAAGCTAAAAAGGCTTCCTTCTGTCTTGTTAGACAATGGAATGAAACTGAAGCAACCTCTCTGGGGAGCAAGGCTAAACAAAGTTTGTAGATATCCTGGGATGCCCAGTTGACAGAATTCCCCTCTCAGCCTCACAAACGTAATCCAAAGGAAAGTGAAGGGATATATTTGGCATCAGCTTGGCCTTATGATGTAAGAAACCATCAACCAAAACTGTCAATATCAGTTTCTTCAGTTTCCAAGTCAATCTGGCTGGCTGTCTACATATGTATCTTATGTATCACACTTACAGGCTGCATCAATCGAGCTAGATGAAATTTCAAACGTTTGCTCCTTATTAACTCTTGAAAAAATGTTTTTGTCGTTTTATAAAAATACCTGAAAATCCTTTTTTTGCAATGCAAGTTCATGCTAAATTGACCCCTAGCTTGTGTCCAGCAGCATTCACATGTTTTTTTCTGAAAATTCAAACTTTTTTGAGTGATCACTGCCTAGCAAAATGTGAATCACTCCTTTTTCCAGCTTTTTTAAATTGATCACCCCAAACATAGCATGTAGCAAAAAGATTTTAGTCACATGAAGGGTACTATTAAGTGACTAACCAGACCTGCTAGGATAACATTCAGATGAAAACCTGGATAGACAACAAAGATTAAAAGGATAAAGGAGAAGAAAGCGAGAGAAGAATAGAAACATGAAGTAATGGATAATCTTAGTTGCCAACACTCAGGTTCAGCCTAGTTTTAATTATTTCTTATAGGAAAAAAAATTGTTTGTTATTGATTCATAATCTGGGAAAGCTCCAAATGTCTATGTAGATATGTTATTAATTTCCACTTGACTTTGGGATGAGTCAACGACCAGCACAATAAGTTTGCTAGTTTTTTGTTTTTTTTAATTTTGCTGGTGGTAGGGGGGTGGCAGCTGCCAAGGTAGCGAAACCAATGCAAGAATTACTACATTTATTTATGATCAACGCAGAAGGGCATGCATTTAGGCATGTTTCGTGGTTCTCAACAGTGAGTTTCAGAGAAGAATCTTTTAATTGAATAAAAGTTCATCAGGAATCATTTTTCTTGGGAAACGCAAAATTCTATGCTGAGTTTCATCAAAGAAATTCACAAATATTTTGGATGAGAGATTTGAAGCTTAGATTTCAATTATCAATTGCTGTTCTTGACTATGTGGTAGTATTTTATCCTCTATAATCATACGCCTCATCTATTTGTACAATTATTTTTTGTCAGTAATATTCCAAAGGAAAAGAAAAGTGGGATTTTCACGTATATCTGTATTAGGAACCGTCAACCAAAACTGTCACCAAAACTGTCAGCATAGGTTTTTGCAGTTTTTTAGCTGGTCTGGCTGGCTATGTTTGCATGTATCACATGTACAGGCTGCATCAATGGAACTGGAGGGCTGAAATTTTGACATTTACTCCTTATTATGTCTACAAAAAAAATCTTTTTTTGTTGAAAATTCACTTCAAAAATAAGTCTGTGTCTGGGAGCATTCATACTTATTTTTTCAGAATTTGGACTTTTTTAGTGATCACTGCCCAACAAAAGAAGAGAGAAGTAACTTATTCTCTGATCATACTTTTTTTACAATTTCTTAATTCATCAACCCAACACAGCATGCCGCCAAGAGACATTGGTTTACATTGAGTGACTGACCAGACCTGTGCTGGTATAAAGATTTTGTTCATTAACTACAGAAATGTTTTGGTCTGATTCATGTAATTTTTACAATAGGTGTTGAAAGAACTTTACAAAATATCTATCTCATATATTCTGTCATTTTTCTTGGAATGTGTAAACAGGTTATTTTATAGTCAGCGAGCAATCATGGATAGGAGTGACTACCATAGAGAATCAAAGTGATCAGAAGCGTACCTAATGATTTTTAAACTTTGACAAAAGTCGACAGTTTTTGGATTGAGAAAAATTTCATGTTAAGACCAATTTTCAAATTGGTTAACTATGTTTGCAACAAATTAAGTGACCTGAAGTCAGAGTGGTTGAAGAGAGGTAGACGGCATTCTTTATTTTTGAATTGGGTAAACCAGGTTCATAGTGTTGATAAAGATAGAAAGATATGAAACAGGGAGTGGACAAGGAAAGATCGATTATTTTTCTTTCTTTTTTTACATGACACTATATCATATAATTTCTTTTTTTAGATAAATTCTTGAAAGTACAAGAAAGAAAGAAAGAAAGAGAAGATAGGGAGAGAAGGAAAGAAAGAAAACAGACTATACAGTGTTAATAACTAATGTATACACTATATATATTTATAACTTTTTAGTCTCTCAATGAATTATATTACAATTTGGACCATGCTTTTGTTATATTTTTGGTGCAATCATTATTTTTGTATCAGATGTTTCAACAGGGATTAGCTTGAAAACTTAATCAGGAACAAATACCTTTATTACAGAAAAAATGTAGACAAATTCTGTCAAAAATATAAGATATGCAACATCACAGATTTTAAACAGATTCTGTACAATTTGCTGTGGGAGTGCAAGCCCCTCATTTCTTGATAAAGTGGGCAGGCAGGGCAAATACGGGAAGAAATTTGCCGACAGAGAGAGCATCGGATGGGTGCGGCAGACCCCTCCCCCCGTGTGGGTACACCTCTGGAAATGCTACAAATAGATGCACTCATCAGTGAATTTGAATGACTTTGTCAAGATTTAGCTGCTCACCTGGAGTTATTTTTACCTCTCCTAATGCAGCCTCAGGTGCACTTGAAAACATAAGTAGATATTAATCTGATATGAACGATTGAGTATGGAATCCTGAAATGGAACAGGCTACTCTTCAGTCTATTTCCCCAGAATCAGTAAGAGTGGGATGCAAACTTGTGCTTGAAGTGCTTGGCTTATGATTTCACCTTTTGTAGCTTCATGAGTATTTTTTTCCAAAATTCCTCTGCCCTCACTATGATATGGATCAAAGTATGCACTGCAAGATAATTTATACGATTGTATTAATTTTGAATCCTATTTACCTTAGATTCTCCAGATTCTAGATGTTTCTTTTATTCTATTTCAGATGCTTTCCTGTGGAATACACAAGTGATGTCATAAATAGAATTTATTCTGACCTTATATATAGTCTGATGGAATTTTTTACATGACTTCAAATTATTAACACACCTTGTTCATTTATTGACTGTGATGTCTTGTAGTATTCATTTTTATGTCATTTAGAGAGAAGAAAGATGAAAGGATTAGAGAGATAGTCAGACAGCAAAAGACACAAGGGGAAATAGAGATAAAAAGATCAAATAAGTGTGAGGAAAGACAAAAAGAGAGAGAAGTAAGTATTTAGCTGCTGAGAAACGTGTGGCAAAAATGAAAAAGAGCCTGTCAGAGAAGAAAAAGAGAAATTAAAATAGATGAATACATTGAATGCATCTGAAACTTTTGCGTTACATCTTCCAAGCAGCAATTGAGTTGGTTACATGAACAACAAATGAAATTTGGACAAAGCTGACAAAATCTTGTGCTGAAAATCAAAGAGGGATGAATTACTGATCTGTATTTCTGTTGATTGGTAAGAGAAGTGCACCAATGCAACTTATCAAATGCAAACACATCATTTATATTCCTCTGGTTTTATTATTACAGCCTTTTTCAAAAACCAGGGTATCTCATTATTTTCGTACTAAGATGCCAGATGGAATTTATAGATAAGATACTTGGCAGGCATTAAAACAGAAAATATTAACAAAGTGCCCCAATACTGTAGAATGCATAACTTTATTTCCTGCAAAATAACTACATTTCAGTCAGGTGAAAAAATCCTGAATACACTACAACTACTCCCATCACATTCAAACCCCCAAAACAAACTACATTAACTCTTCAAACTCTATTTTTCCTCCTCTCAATTTTCCTCTTTTGCTGGCTCTCAACCTTTTAATCTCAGCTTAGTCAGCCAAAAGTGAACTGACATGGAGGCCAGCCAAATCTCAACTCACTTTTTCTCACTGATCAAAACTTTTCTTTGAAAAACCATTGAAGCTCCCTTAAACAAAACATTTCAAAATACTCGAAATTCAGCAGCAGCTCATTGACTGCCTTCTTACAATCTTCCAATCTCCCTTTTCTGAAGTGTCTTGGTGTGCATCGGGGTCGCTTAATCACAGAAATGGAGATTAAATATCTGAGTTTGGGGTTTTGACATCAGGGAAATGATGCATAAACATTGTTATCGCTTCCCCTCCAACCTTTTTCCAACAATGGGAAGATAAAATTTTTGGAACAAACTTGCACACACACACATGCCAAAACATGTCACCTCATCAAACACACATCCAATCACATGCTCACATGCTTGACCATACAAGCCAATTGCACCTATCACTCAACAAACAAATTATCCACAGAAAAATGATCAAGTTTGCTCCTTGTGATGTATTGGAATCTGTTTGATGGAAAATTATGATATATATTATTTGAATTTATGAGTACATATATATATATATATATATATATATATATATATATATATATATATATATATATATATATACCACTATGCAAATCAGGTATGCAATATAATATAATACAATATCTAATGTATGATGGGTTTGCTCTATACAGTGATCAATACATTCAAAGCTGATTTAGAGTAAAACTTGAAATATGATGGAGCAAGGATTCACTACACAAACATGCTTAAAGGGAACTCTAACATTGGGAAACAGATTTAACTGAGAACAAAATACTCTCAGGTAAAAAACATACCACATAAGTACTGATAGATCAACCACATACTGATAACAAAAATCCCTACACCATACTCAACTAATTCATGATTCATAACCACCAACAAGCATAGCATCCCCATTTAATGGAACAGAAAACACAACAAGCAATGACCAACCATTAAACAAAAACATATGTAATAGAATGAAAGAAGATCCTACCACCCAGGGAAAATAGACTCCCCCCCCAAAAGACATGTCTTACATAGGAATATGAAATAAACTAAATCATGAAGAAACCAAACAGGGTAGAAATATAAATGTGCTTGTTTAGCTAATCCTTACTCCATTACACACACGCACACACACACACATACACACATATATATATATATATATATATATATATATATATACATATATATATATATATATATATATACACATACATGGGGTTTGTGATGATTAAACTTATTCATTTTTTGTTTCAATCATTTCTGGTGAGTGCAGGTGATATTTAAATGAAAAATGAATTTTATATTTCATGACGGAAATCTTGAATCATAAAATGTGCAAAATTCATCAATGTACTCAAAATTTTTATATATATTCATACATAAATATATATATATATATATATATATATATATATATATATATATATATATATATATATATATATATATATATATATATGTTTGTATTGTGGATGTGAAGTGATCTGACAGAATGTAAATGAAAATGATAATAGGAAGGTGAAGACAAAAACTCTATACGGTCTATGAGAGGTGGGGTCAGATGTATGTGATCCCTTATTCCAAACCAAATGTCAGCCTCAATCACAGATACAAACACCTCTCCTCCAACTCCTACCAAACAACCATACACAGAAATATTTACATTCTCCTCTTCAGCATCGAAATGTAAACACCACATTTTTCTTTGTGAATTGACGTAAATATTTTTTCTCTGAAAAAGATGGCCATCCCTTGACGAAATGCATTGAACTACGCCTACATTATAATAATGAAAAATGTAAGATATAACACCAATCTCTTGAGTTTTTCTCTTCACATTCCTATTATCATATACATCAACATATATATGTTGATCTTTACATACATATATTTATATGGATAGATAGATAGATTGATAGATAGATATCTTTACTGTTTTAAAGTATCATTTTATCTATAGAAGTAGTGTTTAATGTTTCAAAATAGAAGGGAAAATAGGCAGATAGATATTCACAATTTTGTTGCTACTGATCAGTTCCATGAAACAGAAAAAAAGAGCTAGATTGATTGATGAATAGATATAGATATTTGTTATACATATAAATGTGTAAATATATATCTGTATATATATATATAGAGAGAGAGAGAGAGAAAGAGAGAGAGAGCAATGTCAATATTTATGCATGAATGTATAATCACATAAATCTGGAATTTGGTTGTTTTATCAAAATTTAGGTTATTAACTGAATAAATACTCTTGTCATTCTGCCACTCATTTTCTTTTCTATATATTTTGCATTGAGAAATTTTTCTCATATTTCAACCTGAATAAGATCCCTCCTATTTATGTTAAAACATAATTCTGAGGCTTGTAAGTATAGTTTGCATGATAAGCAGAGTTAGCTTCAGTTACGAATATTAATGAAAAGAAATTAGGCATCGGATGTTGTTTTTAAAGCAACAATCAATATCATTTTTCATCCTGCATAAACATTAATGTATTCCTGTACAATACTAATTAGTAACTAACATTAGATTTTTTTGATGGTTTGTAATAGCATCAAGATATTTGCAGTTTTTCATTTTATAGCAGCAATCTTTATTACTTTATAGGCCTGATATCCTCTTAGGTATGAGTAGATCGTAAGGGAGACTGAGATACACTGGGAGAGCCAGTGTTGGGGGGAGAATAGGAGGATTTCAGCCATTAGCAATTTTTCAAAGACTAATCCAGCCATTTTTAGCCATTCAAATGGTCATAAAATGGCTAACAATGTTTTTTTTAGTTTACTTTGACATTATTTCAAGGTTGATTTAGCCTAAAAGAATTTTGGCAACATTGCCTTGACCCCTAACAAAATTTTGACCTGGCTCCACTACTGTTGGGATCCTCTTGCAAAAATATATTGAGTAAAATGTTGAATCAAATTTTTACCGATTTGAGAAACGGTTATTCCATATAACAAGTGATCCTTTCGTGAGAATGTACGGAGTGAAATATTGAATCAAATTTTTACAGATTTGAGAAACGGAATTGTTATTCCATTCTACCAATGATCCAGACAACGTCTGAACCATTGTTCCTCTACCCTTGACCTCCCGGTTTGAGCAATAGTTAAAACACGTTTCCTCTGACTCGCTCTCGTTTTTTTCTCTGTGCAGGCGACATAGGAGAATGTGCTTTTTCAAAATGGAAAAAAAAGCCACAAATGTTACAACAAACGTGTCTCATATATTTGGCATTTTTCACTGATTGGAAAATGCGATGAAGGACATGTAGAGCCATACCCCTTCAACATAACCTATCAACAAGCAACCCATACACACCACTCAATTGTTCTGTATCACATATGTTACATATACCCTTTAGCCCCCATGAACAGTTGTGTATCTACTTTATTTTCTGATATCATGCATCCCTAGAGAGACTTGTGATGTTATACTTTGCCCTGGTTGGCAACCAGTCTATAACATAAGTCTGAAAGTTACATAGTTCCAGCTTGAATTCAAAGTCAGATCATTAATTTCAATCTAATCACCCCTTTAACAACACTTCCTATTTGTCCAATTTAGTATTGTGCCATACCAATTGAATCGGAGTGAATGTTCAATTCTTTCCAAAGGGTTTTTTAGATGATTGTTGTTTATGTTGTAAAGTGGATATTTCTGTCAATTCATTCTACAACTTTCTCCAGGTCTAGTATTCAAATGTGATGGTGGTAAACAAAATTTTCCAATAATGACAGAATATTCCAATGTAGGATTCAGGTAATGTTGATTTCTTCCCCTTTTCTCATCGGGCCTGGACTTTTTTACCTTGTTTCTTTCAAGCAGTGGAAGCCACAACTCAAGCAAAAAGGAGTTCAGTTGTCCCCCAAACTCTTTAAATGTTAATGATCCTCCTTGAAACTGATATCAATTTAATTCCTGTTTCAGTATAAATTGTAATAGAAAGATTGCTTCAGAAGGAAGAATTCAAATTCATTTTCATTCTTTTATGATTTCGATCAATGGACTTTTCAGAAAGTCTTGAGGAGACTTTTAGCAGATTAATTGCATCTTTTGTGATGGAATGAATTAGAAAAGATCTACATCTTTCATCCTCATGAAATGAAAGAAACTAAATGAGTATTTGTTAAGACTATGAATAATTGACCAACATAAGCCACAACTCTTTAGGGACAGACTCAATGAACACAAAATCTACTTTACAATATTGTATGTCACACAAACGCGCACACACTCACACATACACATGCACATACATGAAAGAGTTTATAGCACATGTGTGCAATAAATTTGAGATATTGGATACTCATATTGGACTGTCTCTGAGGGATGGAACTTAATGGATATTTTTTAAGGTCCTCAATTGTAAAGTGAAAGGCAAAATTATCAGGTTTTCCGGTCTCAATTGAGGAGTCCATCAGGTAAGAGTAAAGTGAACCCGTGCAGCTGGGGTTCCATAAGCCCCCACAGGTAATTTGACGATGGATAACTAATAATAAATGTCTCTATTAATAGACAATAAACGTACAAAAACCTGGAAATTGGTAAGTAGCAATACATCATACCCATACACTCGACCCATCACTGCACATTTCCTGCTGATGCCAAGGGATAATGTTCAAGCCTGGGTAAGAGTTAGAACTCTGAATGCTGATTTTCTTGCCAAGCATGCAAGCCTTCCCTACTTTGAAGTTTTGATTAATGCTTTCTTCCTAACCCTCATTTGTCCTAATCTCAATCAGTGCCATACTAACAGTGCTAGGGTTTAGGCATAAGCTCAACTAGCTACAGCTTAGGACCTCACAATCCACAGAAGCATCAAAAAAATTAAATAAACATATGTTTGCAAGTTTTGTCAGATCTTTTTTACTCATTTAGGCCGGCGGGGGGGTTAGGAATTACAAAGCAAGAACGTCAACCTTTGGCATTCGTAGGAAATATGCTGGATGGATGGATTCAAGTTTTCTCATTTTTTTTTTTAAATCAGTGAAGTCATACATCATATTGAGATTTTAAAAATATAGATTTGATTTATGGCAAAATCATATGAATGTTATGGTCGTATAACCTCATTATGTATTCAAAATGGCTACCAAATGGAAAATGTCAAGCACATCAATGGGTGCTCCTGGACAGAATGAGTTAACAAGGGGCCTCCAAGCTTTATATAGCATAGTGCTTCATCTAGTTTAAATCTAGTACTGTAAGTTGAGCTTAGAAAATTTTATAAATAGAGATATTAATACTTCATATTTCAATATTTGGTATATTGATATTATTAGACGAGTTGCTGATGAAATCAGGGAGTCGCTTCAGAGCATTTTATAAAATCGCCATCACAGTCAATAATTGAACAGCCGTAGCATCAAAATTTGAGGTTATGTAAAAATTTCCATTGAAAAATAAATGTAGTCAGAAAGTAATATAAAAAAAAACATTTTTTCTTAGAAGGGGTCTACCAGAATACTGATACCAATTGTCAATCTGTAGACAAAACGCAATGGCCAAAAGCACCAGAACACACAAACACAAGCATATATGAAAAGGATGGAACCCTTTGCCACCAAAGGTGGCAATGGTTGTTCAATTAGAATATTCTTATCATGAAGGAATAATATCATAAATAATCTTAATATGAATGATATTTGAATGGAAATTTGGACCTTGGTGGGTAGCAAGGATTCTCTGTGCCTGAGGGCTAAGACAACTATGCACGAAGGTAGCATGATTATCACTTGACATGCCAAAGGAAATTTAGCATCACTCCATACCCTGCAACACCTCTGTTTGGACCTCCTCTCCGACAGACCTTTCTTCTGACCACCAAGCTAATCTAAGCCAAGAGTAACTGATTCATTCATTGTGTGCTTCTCATTGATGAGTTTGTTGGTTAAGTAAGTGACTCTACCTAACTGTAATGATTTTAGCTTGATCTCTTTCAAAACAAATGCTGATTGCTGTTTTGATATTTTCCACTGACACTTCTGCTTAAGACATTTTTAGGAAGTCAGTATGAAGGTTACACACAAGTAGAAGGTTTTTAAGTCAGGCATTAGTCAACTTCAATATTGATTTCTAGATATCATCCCTCATTCCATGACCTACCCTTCTAGACAATACCATTGAAATTCATTGAGAACTCCTGGAGATATTGTCTGGAAAACATGAGTGAACACATTGATATGTAAGAAACAATTGAAAAAATATCTCTTAATTGCAAAAAATAATTGTTGATCTGGCCCAAAATTCAATCTCTCTTTCTATACCCCATTACCCACCCTTTCAAAAAATGTCAGTGAAATTCAACGAGAATGTTAGAGATATTGTGTGGACAGATTGATACATGGAGGTATAGACAGACAGACACAAGCGAATACATATACCTCTTCCAACTTTGTTTGCAGGGTTGAAAAAAGTAGAAATTGTTTTTTATATGTGTTTGTGTTTTTGTGGAGTGTGTGTGCTGGAATAAGCTCTACTGAAAGAAAACATATACAAATATATGCAAATCTAGCACATACTATCATATTGTTAAAATGAAAATAAGAAAATTACGAAAGACAAAAATTCTGATTACACCTCTTTCCTGCATTCAGCAAAAAATGTCAATAATTTTTGGTTGATTTTTGACGGATTACAGAAGCAATATTTTTTGGCTGAATTTTATTGAAATTCTGTCAGGGATTTTTGAAAAATCAATGGGATATATAAGCACATATATGACTTGCCATCATAGTCAATAATTGAACAGCTGTAGCATTAAAATTCTGAAGTCATGAAAAAACATTCCATGGAAGAATAAATATAGTCAGAATTAATTCTATTTATGACATCACTGGTGTTTTCCACAAAGAAACATCTAAAATAGAGTAAAAAAACACCTAGAAACATGTACATTCTGGAGAATCTAGATGTTATTGGAACACACTTAAGAACATACAAGCACCTGCACATATAAGAAAAGAATATAACCCTTTGATGGCTATGGTTTTTCAATAAAAAGTAGTAAATACAATAAAATTTTCCTTTACCAAGTGGGGTAGAACCCCACTTAATCAGAAGCTCATGCCAACTGGACCATTCTATTCAGGTAGAACAAGTAAAGAGGAATAGACATATTTAGGAATATTATTGGAAAATGAGAATATCTTGTACAGGCATCCCTCGTCGTAATGTGGGTGTTGATGTCCGAGGCTGTTATATCCGAGCCAAAATAGGTGAATCTAGCTATTTTGGAGCTAGATTAATATTTTGGGTTCTACCATCCAGCCATCCATGTTTACAATGCAAACTGAGTTCTAACGAACTGGGTTATAATATGGGAGGCCCATATTGAATATATTGACCAAAAATTTGCTTTGCTTTGTTTAAATGTAACAGACACCCCCATCCCACATCCAATCATGCAGCCATAATCATTCCCCCCCCCCCATCCACTGGCCTGGTATTCTCTCTCTACCATCACTGATGCCATTAGTGGCAGCTGGGCTACCAACATTGATATCAAAGGGAGCAGCATGCCCTGGCTCTTTTCCGCAGTGCATACAGATACTACTACTACTACCACTACTGATGATGATGATGATGATACTACTAAATGGAGACATGTCTAGAAAATAGAAGCCACAAATTACTCTGTAACTTTGACATCCGAACTGATCACCCCGTCCTTGCAAGAAAACCAGATCTGATAGTCAATGACAAGGGCAAGAGAACCTGCCAAATAATAGACTTGGCCATGCCTGTGATTTACAGAGTAAATATGAAAAAGAGTGAAAAACTGGGGAAACACCAGGACCTGGCAAGGGAGCTGAAGAAGGCATGGAACATGAAAGTTGCGGTAGTACCAATAATAGGAGGTATATAGGAGAAACATACCAAAGACAATGAGACTGGAGGAACTGGAGATAAGAGGAAGGATTCAGACTATGCAGACCACAGCACTACTTGGATCTGTAGTAATTGTTAGAAATGGTCCAACAGCCAAGAAAAAGGCTTGGTGGAGATGGTTCAACTGCAGTGCTGTGATGATATGTGAGGACAATAGGAAAGGAGGAGGCTGGAGACTTGAAGAAACATATGTGTAACTATTTGACAAGTGTAATGATGATAACCTGGATTGCCTGATTTGGCCAGAAAGGGAGATAATACATGCTTCATGTCAGAGACTTGCCCATTACAGGCATTGGAATACTATCAAATTTGGGGACCAAGCAAGAAGTTCAATACCACACTCTTAAGGTGGGCTTCTAGATTTGCTTGAATTTCAAATTTGATGTAATTCCAATGCCTGTGTTGGATAAGTCTCTGAGATAAAGCTTGGATTTTCTCTCCTTCTGGCCAAATCTGGCAATCTTGATGCTAATACTGCTACTTTTAATGAGGCCACCTGCAGTCACAACATTTAACCCTCCCACACATTTCACTCCTCCAAATTTTTCTTTATATTGCTAAACAGTAATAGTTTATTGACTGTTTTGATTTTGTTTTTCTGTGTCTCTACTTAATCCAAAGTCCACCTGCAACTACTTGCCATGAACATCCGATCATGATAATAATAGAAAGAATAGCTATAATACCACTTATAAAAGAGAAAGATACAACTGGTGTTCTCATCATAATTTCTTCTTCTTCTTCTTCTTCTTCTTCTTCTTCTTCTTCTTCTTCTTCTTCTTCTTCTTCTTCTGTGAATATGTTAGACCAGTTAGAAAATAAGAAGTTAGGGACTGTACAAACCACAACATTACCATGGTCTGCAAGGACACCAAGAGGAGTGCCAGAGTCTTGAAGAGATTTGTTTTCACCCAGCAATGACCATTAATCATTTGGTGTGAACTTGCTGATGCAATTTGGAATGAAAAAATGTGCGCTATTGGTAATGCACAGAGGAAGGCTCATGGCAGTGGAAGGAATAGACTTACTGGACAACAAACCTATTAGAGCATTAACCACACAAGACTGACATAAATTGCTTGGATGCCCTTGATTGTGACTTGATAAAAGAAGAAGAGATGAAAGAAAATAAAAAAAGGAATATCTGAAGAGAATGATAAAAATATTAGAAACCAATCTAGATAGCGGAAATTTGATAAAAGGGATGAATATATAAGCAAAAGTGGTAGTAATGTACAGAGGACTTTGGATGTTGTATCAACCCCAATCAATTGACTGGTAAACTAGGGAACTTATGATGATGCACAAGGGCCTACACCCCTGAGATGACACAGAAGCAGTGCAACAGACAATAAAGGTGGCAAAAAAGGTTGAAATGTAAACAAAGAAAAATGGGAACAAAAGAAGACTCCATGGAGAATTCATCAGCTAGAATGAGAAAGGCATATGTGAGTAAAGCTGAGATTGGAACAGTACAAACAATGCTGGTGTGATATGTGTCGGGGCTGCAAGACATCTGGTGAGACCCACAGCACTGCTATGGACGGTGGGAATTCTAAGGAACCCTGTAGACCTGAGGAGACTCACTGTCTTACAGCTTTCAGCAGAGACTACCAGACATCTGGTGAGAATCACAGCACTGCTATGGCCTGTGGGAATGCTGAAAGGAAGGCTGGAGAACTGAGGAGACATGCTGTCACTCGGTCTCCAGCAAAGACCACCAGACATATGATGTAAACATGCAATAATAATAATGATAATAATGATGACGACGATGGTAGTAGTAGTAGTAGTAATAGAAAGAAGCAAAACGAGACATCTAAATTTTTTTTACTGATGCTGAAAATTTTTCATATATTGTATGTCTTCATCAGTTGAAAACAGTCTCGTTTCGCTTCTTTCCTTTAAAATATTGTCAAGCAAGGTTCTATCTATTGATCATTTCTCATAAATGATAATAATGATAACAATTACAGTAATAACAACAACAATAATAGTAATGATAATGATAATGATATCATCTCATGTGTATCAATAATCTTGGAATTTTTACCAGAAACAGAAAGGAACTGGAACCCCTAGAAGAGACAGTCAGAATTTTTAGTCATAGGAATGGAGTTCAGCATTGGCGATACAAAGTGAACAATCAAAAGAAGAAATCAAATTTCCAAATCAGGAAACTGTCAATGAGAAAAAAAACTACAAATCCCTCAGCATCTGGACACAGACACAATCAAGCCAGGTGAGATGAAGGAAAAAGAAGGCAAAGAAGGTCAATAGAAATACTAGAAACCCAACTCTTTGGAATAAATACCTGCATGGTTTCAATTGTAGGATACTCTGGACCCTTTTTAAACTGGACAAGAAAGGAACTCAGAAACCAGAGTATAGGATGAGAAAACTGATGACGATCTATAAAGCCTTGTACCAGGAAGATGATGATGACAGATTATACTTAAAAAGAATTGACGGATATTACTTGCATATTTTTGACTCTGCAATCAAAAAGATCTCACAAGACAAATCGAGGAAAAGGATAATCAAAACATCCAAGGACTGGAATAGAACCAACAGGAAGACAAGAGAACCAGGAAATACAAAAACAAGAATCCAAAAGTGGGAAGAAAAACAATGATACAGGAATTCCAAAAGACAAACCCCAGGAATTGCAGTTCAATTAACATAGATATGGCTATGCAGAGGAAACCCCAAGAGAGAAAATGAACAATGCTAGAAAAACCAACTATAGAAAGGTCAAGATAGACAATATGACTGCAAATGTAAATAAAGACGAGAAATCACCCTGTAGCAAGCGAGTGCTGCAAATTAGCCCAGAAGGAGTACAAGAACAGACATAACTGAGTGGGGAAGGTTATCATCTAAGAATTGTGCAAGTGACTGTGTTTTGAGCAAACAGACCAATGGTTTATGCACAGACCAGAATCTGTCCTAGAGAATGAAACATATGAAACCCTCTGGAAATTAGAGATTCAATTGGATTACGCAATCCAGGCCAGTGAACAAGGAGAAAATAACATAGTGAATTTTGCTGTCCCAGTAGACCCAAGGTGAGGCTGAAAGGAAGTGAAAAATTAGATGAGTATCTAAACATTGCCAGAATGCTGAAGAAGTTTGGAATGTTTGGTAGTGTCAGTAGTAGTTGGACCCCCAAGGATCAATCTTGCAAAAAGGATGAAGTTACTAAGAATTTGGGGAAGAGCAGAGATTATCCAGTCAATAGCAGTATTGGATATAGAGGAGAATCCTGGAGTACTGAGGAGACTAGTTGTCACTTGGTTTACAGTGAAAGCTGTGAGTCAATGCTGGTGTGAAAAATCATTGATGATATTATTGATTTTGAAAACCAAACTCAGTGTTGCAAAGAAACTTGAAGCAATCAACACCATAGTGATACCTGTCGTGACATACAGCTTGAACATCATTAACTGATGGCTGAATGACACAAAGAGACTGGACACCAGGATGAGGAAGGTGCTTGCAAGGAGAACGTGCACAACCTAAAAGTACATGTCAACAGGTTGTATCTACCAAGAGTTTCAGGCAGAATAACATGGCCTGAAAACCTGGGAATGATAAATGATTATAATTTGGCGGGAAGGAGCAAACCACAGCACTAAGAAGAATCCTGGAGACTTGAGGAGACTTGGTGTGGTTGTGCAGCCACATGAACAATGATAATAATAAGTTACCCTCACAGTCAATAATTTGACAACCATAGCATCAAAATTTGAAGTCATGTAAAAAAAAATTCCAATAAAGAATAAATAAGATTAGAAGATGTCGGTATTTTCTACTGAGAAACATCTAAAATAAAGAGAAAAAACGTCTAGATTCTGAAGAGTCAAAATGATATTAACAAACCTCTCAAATTAAGCCCTCTAAAAGTCAAAAAAGATTTTTTTCAAGAATCAAAAAAAGCATTCATGGAAGGTGGGGGTGGAATTTTTCTACATTTCAAATTTTGATGCTATGGTTGTCAAATTATTGACTGTAATGATAAGTTATTATTATCATCATTTAAGTCACCACACCAAAGACCAAGTGATAACAAGTCTCCTCAAGTCTCCAGGATTCCTCAGTGCTGTGGTTTGTTCCTCCTGGTCAAATTATTATTATTATTATTATTATTATTATTATTATTATTATCATTATTATTATCATTATTATTATTAGCAATTTCACACCAGTTACTGCTGGAGGTTGAGTGACAGTAAGTCTCCCAGGTTCTCTGCAATTGAATATTGATTCCTATTCCGAGTCAGGAGACAAATGGAATGGTCAGGAGCTCTGGATCGCATAAACACATAAATAAACACACGCATGTATAGAACCCTTTGCCATCTTTGATGGCTATGGTTGTTCAATAATTGGTTGGTCAACTGAAGAGAATGTCAGGAGCTTTGAGAAGATATACCGTCATTTAGTCTCCAGAGAGAGTAAACACATTCTATAGGTGAGAAAAATATTACAAACGTGACAATGATGGCAGCAACAGCTCGGTCGACAATGATGATGACAACAACTAGGACGATGATGATGACAATAACAATTTGGTTGACGATTGAGAAGATGATGATGACAATGATAATGCTGATGATGACAACAACAGCAGCAACTAGGTCGATGATGTTGATGACAATAACAAGTGGGTCAATGATAGTGATGACTACAGCAACGGTCACGATGATGATGATGATGATGATGATAATGCTTGCAAACTTGTCGTAGCGGGATTAATTCTCGGTGTAAAAAACATAACTGAATAGGAGGAAGAGAAGGTCAAAGAAAAAAAACAATAACAAAAATCACAACAACAATAACAACAACAATAATTATGATGATAATAATAATAATAATAATAATAATAATAATAATAATAATAATAATAATAATAATAATAATAATGATGATGATGTTTGGCAGCAGAGTGTTTCCTGTTGATAATGGTAAATGCTTCTGTTTCTGCCATGCTAGCCGTCTCTCTTGGCAATAGATTTTTCTTTCTGTTGCAATTCCTGGAGTTTCCATTTCATCCTCACCATTCTCACTCGTCTTATTTTGATCCTTTTCCCTTCACCCCCCCCTCTCTCCCTCTATCTTTTATTCTTTTTCTTTTTTTTCTTTGACTCTCTCTTGCTTTTTTGCATGCTCTTTCCCTCTTACTCACCAACTCACTTTTTTTTAATTCTATCCATTTTTTCTTCTCTTTCGTACTTACTTTTTCATTATCTCATTCAACTTTGCTCGTTTTCCTCAAAGCCTCTCTACTTTCTTTCTTTAACACTCTTTCTCTCTCACCACTCTTTCTGGCCCAGGCACATTTTGGCATCAGAATCACAACCCTCTATGCACCACTTCCAGCATCCCTGCATTCTGTTCCAAACCGCATCTTCCCTCGACCCAACCCTTTCATACGCCTGCATCTGCAAGAATTTTTTCCATTTTTTTTTCCTTTTCTTCTACAGTACGTAGGATGGAAACTCCAGAGTTTTATGCTATTGAGTTTGTTGCCACCTCTTGCCTCTTCTTTTTTTTTGCTTTTTTTTTATTTTGGTAAGAAAGGAAATGCTAGTCTCTGTCAGTTGTATATATCTGGCAGCTTCCGTTGATTTAGCTGATAGCTGAGGTGTTAGGTGTCTGGGGAGTCCAGAACTACAAGGCAACATGTCTCAGGCTCAATTCTCTGCCAGAGTTCTATTTGTGAGTCACAGCTTTTATCTTTATAGAGGATTATCTTGCAATGGACAAGGGCTTTTATGATGCAATCGATAACTATAACTCTTCACCATATTTTACAGGGAATGGCTTAAACTGAATCAGTGGCGTAAGAAGGGTTCTCAGTGCCTGGGGTGAGCGACAGTGGGGGGGGATGTCTGATTGGCGAAGGCATAATTATAATTAACAGGCATTATAGGCCAGAGGAAATTTTGCTCTCCTTCATAACTGCCCCCTCTTGTCCCCTCACCTGCTCTAAGCCTGTGAGCTGACTTGGAACCGTTCCAAAAATTCAAATCTATCTGCATTTAATACACATTTTCCCAACAGTCATCTATCCGCCTAACATTTCCTTCGAGATATCTCTATTTCGTATCAGTTCATAATTACATCTCCAAATCAAACGTCCCTCATCGATAAATAAATAAGATAAAGTTTTGACAACAAAAAAAATAAGAATTGGGGAAAGGTGTGATCACTGAATAAATTAAATCTATTGTCTCTTGTTGGGCAGTGATCACTAAAAACAGAGTCTGAATTCTTGAACAAGCATGACTCAGAAGGAAGGATCAGTTTAGCATTAACTTACATTGCAAATTGACTCTTCCCTAATAAAAGATCATTTAGAGTGAGAATTTAAAAAAGCAAGACAACTGGACATAAAAAGGAGAAAAGCTCTCTTGCTCCATTGGTACAGTCTGGTCACATGATACATACATCCATACATAGCCAACCAGACAGCTAGCTGGACCTACTTGAAAACTGAAGAAACTTATGTCGACAGTTTTGATGACAGTTTTTGTTAACAGTCTCTTATATGTAAGCTGATACAAAATGAAAAGGTTATTTATGTTACGTAAGGATAGATTATGGATTGGTGCAACATAATCTTCTAACCCCCTTTTCCTTCTATTTGATTTTGTACAGTTTTAAGTACCGGATGTAAACAAAAACTAAGGCAGGCTGTAAAGCCGTTATCAATAGCAGTCATTCAACTTGTGCTTGCTGCCTGCTCAGTTCAATCTGAAAATTGATTTCATTCTGTTTTCATGCAGCATTGAGTTGATTTAATAGGATTACTGTTTGACTGTCCGCATAAGGGTCGGACAATCTGATCACAATAGGGTATACTCGATTTTACGTATTGGTTTGATTTAGCGTAACATAAAACAACAAACAATCAAACCAAAAATAAGTGACAACAGCTTCTATATAATAAGAAACGTGCTGGATGCTTGAGAAAGGAATTCTAGATAAGAATACCAATGCCCAAAAATGCAAGTGATGTAGAATAATAGAGAAGCAGACCAAATACCTTGGGATGAAAAAAAGGATTAATGATATTATGTGATCGGAGCACTCATCATAATTGAATTATATATAATATAAAATGGTCATAATGTATGTATATATATACACACATACATATGAATGTGTGTATATATATATATATATATATATATATATATATATATATATATATATATATATATATATATATATATATATATATATATATATATATATATATATATATATATATATATATATATAATGTAAGAATAAGCATACATATGTTTGATTCTTTTCTTGGCGAACATACTACCTTATATAATTTTTCATTACTGATATTTTGGCTTGACTGATTAACACCATTTTCAAACTGAATCAGGAACATTACAAAATTTCTGTTAAGAATTGTTTTATCATTATTTCTATTATTATATATTATTATTGTCTCACACTTGGATTGAACCTAGAACCATCAGATTACTTATGTTCAATCCCAGTATGAGACAATAATAATACAACTAATGCTAAGAGGGGAGTGCAGTCAATATACCCCCATCGGTTAAATAAAGGGTTCGGTTTGTTACTACCCCACACCTGCCAGATGATACCTGTAGAGTACAACGGCCGAAACGTTGCATGAAAAACATCCAAGATGAGGATGGTTTGAATAATAATAGATATAATAATAATACCTCATCTCAAAAATTCAGAGATATGTTTTGTCATTCTCGTGACACAATTGTTTACTCATTCTTTCCATGAGCGCAATTCAAAAGTAATGTAACAATATATGATACTACATGGGGTACCTGGCATTCCCTAATTGAAGAGTAATAAAAGTAATTAATATTCAAAGGTCATACAGTAAATTCTAGCACAGAGATTCCCAAAGTAGAGAACGCAACCCTTCAGGTGGGTTGAATATACCAAAATAGACCTTTTTTGAAGATACAAAAATTGAACTGGTCTTGAATTGACCTTTACAAGTCACCAAACATCAGAGCCATCTATGTTCATCCTGGGGTCATGTTGAGCAAGTACACAATTTTGCATGTCTCCTTTTGGTCTTAAAATGGCAAAATTGACTTGAAGAGGACAACAGAGGTCATTACCACCTATTCAATGTTCATACTGCAGTTGACTTAAACTCATATACAAATGCGGAGCCTAGAGGGTGATTTTAAAATTACTTTTTTTGAAAAGGTCTTGCGTATCACATCAGCCCTTTGCTAGTCCTGAATCTAAAATAACTCAAAATCGTTTTTGATAAAACTTCCTTTTGGAAAACATAACTTTATAAATCAAAAAAATGCAAACAATGTAACAGTTAATCAAAGGAAAATAAACAATGATTTTATTAATGCCACACCTTGTATATCCAATCAGCACCTCCTTCACATGACCCTTAACAAATGGTCTGAGGATTGCACTTGCATTAAACTTGGATTCACGGCAGAAAACTGAATTTTCTGTACAAAATCATTAAGATATGATCTATCCCAGATATCAAGCACTCTCCACTCATATATAACTCAATCATCAAAAAATTTTATATATATACAAGAATTACAAAATATACATCTATACATATATATGTATATGTATATAATTCAATATGTTTGTTTTCATAATTACAAGAACAAACATACATAATAATTATTGGTAAGAATCATTAGTTTTCAAAAACAATCAAATCTGATTAGATAATAAAAAGATTTGTTATTCTAATGGGAATGGGCTTTTTGTTTTCATAATTACAAGAATAAAACATATTGCAGGTTACTGATGAGTGTATCAGGCATGAAATGTTGACATTCACCAGGTATATATCCTCGTAATTCTTTTATATATATATATATATATATATATATATTCTGGAAGGCTTTACAACTTTAAACGCTAAACATTAAAAACTTTTTCAACATTTTCGTCACTTCAGTCACGTATTTCCCAGTATCTATCAATGCTATATCTGCAATTTTTCTTCACCTTTTTTTCCCTGTTTCACATGTACTTTGTTATCATGGTACAATGTATAAATTTTCTCATGTTGGAATCATCAATTGTTTACCATGTAACTGTTTAACATATATATTGTATAAACCCCAGTAGTGTCAATCAAACACTGCCTCCATTTCAGCTATGATTCTAATATATAGCTTATACCATACATGTACTTAAGTATTTTACAGCTATGAACAAAAACCCTTTTTACTAAATATCCAATTTATTAAATATAGAATAATCTCCAACCAGTGTAGCTTTTCTTTACTTCTCACCAATCTCTTACATTTATTCGACCCTTCTTGTGGAATACTAGTCCCTTCCTATGTATATATTTTTTTTCAATTACCTAGTTACTTCCCTTAGAAAAGGAAAATCGGGCATTACTATTGTGACACTCTGTGCATCATATATATGATACATTATATACAGGTACACCTTGATTAGTGTGGGTAATTCATTCAAAAATTTTCTGCACTGTTCAAAACTACATTATTCAAGTTTAATGTGTGTTTTTTTCCCAGCTTATTCTTAGTTCCATTAATTAGTACTGTAATACCTTGACAGGACTACATCAAAACCTGTGCTAATCAGAACCACAAAGGTTTTGCTGTATATGATATATAATCATACACAAAATAGTGATGAATTATTTCAATAATTTTTTGCATCTCTATGTCCGGATATTTTCATCATGCTAGTCTGTAGGGTTGGTCAATTGAGACTCAATTGAATCAAGATTTATCAGTTCTAATCTCTGGACTAAACACAAAAATCAACTTATCTCACAGACCAATTTGCATAGGTAATGAGTTCGATCCATATGGAGTGCCCTATTTGTGCAGCCTTGTGCCAGACTTGAGCCTAGTAAATAGTACATAAGCAGAATATATTCCTGGATACATTCCATACAATTTTCATCAGTCATTGTTCGACACAGGCCCTCCTCAAATAAGTGCAAGACATATGTATGCATATATGTGTGTGTGTATTTGAGTGATTGGCCTTACCTTGCTATGCTGGCCAATAAAGTGTAGGCAGGGAGATAGAGATGGATTCATACCTTTCCTAAGGGCATTAGTGCAAAGTGAATGCAAACTCAGACAGAATGTGGACTTGGCTCACTGATCCCGTTCACCATGCTGTTAACTGCTTGGCCACTCGCGCCTCCCCTCCGATGCATCAAGATACCATAATCAACCATGACTGGTAAAGATCAACAAAATGGTAGTCAGGCAGCCTTTGATGGTGGATAGCTACACCCATTTTAAAGTGTGTGGGAAGCTGTAGCCATGGTAAAGTATATTTGTGTTTACCTTATTTCTGGTGGTCTTATCTGAGAGAAAACTTTCATCTCTGGAGGAGAAGATACTCTCATAGTGGGTATTGATTTTGGAAGTAGTTCCAGCTTGGCTCTTATTGGAATAAGTTGATAAAGAGATTTTAATAGAGAATACTCACAATGTAATATTTGCAGTAAGATAAATCATGCTGCTAGTACACCTGGACAGGTAATATCAAATGAGGTACACAAACTGTCAATTTTAACTTGATGAGTAAAAATATTTAGGTCTGGTTAGTTGCTTGATAGAAGACCATCACATGACCAATTCCTTTTGGCAGCATGCCTTGTTGGGGGTGATCAATTGAAAAATTGAAAAATGGAGTGATTAATTTATGATTTACTTCCTCACACTTTGAAGAATTCTGAACTTACAAACTTGAGCATTAATTTAGTATAAACTTAGATTGGAAATACCTCACCCTACCATATAAAAAAAATACTCAAGGAGCAAATTTTCAGGAAAAAAAATAAAATGTATTTTCTTGACCTAAGAAAGAGCGAATGTTTAAATTTTCAGTCACCAAGCTCCATTAGTGTTGCCTGTATGTATGACACATGCAGATATATATCCAGTCAGCCAGACTCACTTGAAAACTGAAAGAACATATGTCAACAGTTTTAGTAACAGATTTTGTTGACGGTTTCTACCTGAGTTACATGAACCGTGAATTCTAGTTTAATGAGTAAAAAATGTATTAAAGTTTTCGCTAAAATAACCGGGAAAATGCACCCATTCTTATCTTCATCATCTACAGCTGACATCAATATTTAGTCTTTGTCTGTCTATCAATGTAAAGCAAGATCCTTTTTTTCCAATTGTTACTATCAACATGGTTACAGAGACTAAGTCTTTAGTTGAACAACCATAGTCACCAAAGGTGACAAAGGGTTCTATCTCTTTTCATATGAGCACAAGTTTCTGCTTTCCAGCAATGTTTTATCTACAGACTTGAAAATTGGCATCAGTACTCCACTAGACCCCGCTGAAAAGAAAAAATTCCATTTTTGAGAAAAAAGCCTTTTTGAAGCCTTATTCTGACATGTTTAATAATGATATCTAAAATTTCCTGAATCTAGATGTTTCTAGATTATTTTTTACTCTATTTAAGATGTTTTCCATGGAAAAATGTCATACTTAGAATTCATTTTGATCATATTTATTCTTTGATGGAATATCTTAACTAAAACTAACCTGAAATGTGGTGGAGTAGTGGTATATCGTTAGGGCAACAATGAGAAAAATTTAAACCTAGTCTACGTATTCTGGTTTCAAATGTAGTCAGGGCTAAAATAGATCTATAATTATTGTTCCATTTTTTCTCTCCTACTCCCAGAATCAGAAGTAATACTATGTATATGTAATCATTTAAATAAATGAAAGTTTTGAAGTATTTGTTTAAAAAGTCACATGAATGGTTACACATAAAAACCATCTATCCAAGTTAGTTTATCAAATTGTATAATTGGTTGTCTTGCCTGATTCTTGTTATTACCTACAACTTATCATGGATTGGTCCATGTGAAATAGAATAATATAGCTAATAAAACAATTAATCAGTTGTGAAAATATGAGATCCTCTTTTGTGATATAACAATGAAGATTGTTTCATAGAAATTTTTAAGATTTCATGTCTGATTACGCATTAAGAGAACTGGAGTTGAGTTGAGACTTAAAATAGGGATACTTGAATTATTAATAATAAATTACCTAATAAAATAGATTCAGGCTTTCGATCCATACTTAAATAACCCCGTCATTTTTTACAGGTATATACTAGTGTACAAGTAAAGAGAGAACCATGGTGAAATAAAGTTTCTGGTCTGAAGGAATAATCTCCTTAATCCATTAACTATAAAAGGTGATGAAGAGTAATAGTTGCATGATAATCCATTACAAATTATCCATTGCAAGCTGAAAGCCGTTGTCCATTACAAGATAATCCATAGCAAATTATCCATTGCAAGATAAAAGCCCTTATCCATTGGAAGATAATCTATTACTAGTTATTTATTGCAAGATGAAAGCCCTTGTCCATTGAGAGAAAAATTCATCACAAGTTATCCCTTAAAAGATAAAGGCCTTGACTCAAAGATATAACTGACTCACCATCAATCTCAATAAGATAGAAATTTTATTGATTTAGCCACAAAACTGCAATGACTGAAATTTCCATCATTCGCAGTTAGCAGATGGATTCTACCAATAAAGCAAGAGTGTTCAATGCTTCTGATATGAATCATTATGTCGATAGGTCAGACTGAAATCTTCAGCCGATTTAACTGGTCAGTCTTATACTTCAGGCCATATGTCGAATCCCAAACATATCAGTAATGATCTATCGTCAGAGTTCTTGGAGTCTCTGTGGAAACTACAATAATTTGTCTAATGTTTGGTTGGAGTCTGCAAGAGGTACACAAAGGGTCAAGCAGAAGCGCCAAAAGTCTAAAGAGCTTTCTCAACTCACATGCCTCATCTATCAAATTCCTCCTTTCCATCTCATTTCAGTCTGTTCTTCTGTCATTACAGCATGGAAACTCTTGCCTTGAAGGAAATACCTGCTATTTGTCTAGTTTCCACTAAACAACCAGCTCATAAATCTGGCCACCTTGGATTACTGTTTCTGACAGGGCATGTCTTCAAGTGTCCAATTTAACATCTCATATATGACCACTGAATGAAATGTGTTTTGGGAACTAGGCATACAGTTAAGTGTCCAATGATACATATTGAACATACAAAAAATCTAGCAATTGAGAAGTAAGTAAAAGACATATCCCCACGTATCCTCCCTTTTCCATCATTATATACGCCACGTTAATTCTAGGAAGATAATCACACAAAGATCAATGGTTAAAGCAACACTAGAAGTAACTTTGGAAGATAACAAGCCTGGTTGCTGCAGGCACAAACTAGACTCCAACTTTTATTCTAGATGAATATGATTTCTGCAATTTTTGCATTGTATATATAATAAATGAAAATCATAGAAATGTATTGCTTTAGTACAGATGTATTTATTTATTAGAATGAAATACATCCTTGCATATCTGTGTGATAAATCTTGTAGATGGCTAAGGCTTGCCAGTTCAGCTCTGTCAGTAAGACACCAACCAACTGATCAGTTGGTTGTGATTTCAAATCATGGTAGGAAAATGTTATTTCTATAAATATATTTAATCATTAGAATGAAACAAGCCCTTGCATATTTCTTACATAAATTTCTGTAAATATGCAAGACTTGTCAATTTAGCTTGGTCGCTAATAATCAGTTGTCACTACTGCCTAATTGTAAAAGTTTTTTTTTCACAGATAATGAATAATTACGAAGTTTTAATTTCATTCGATCAAAACAAAGATATATGACATCTATTTTTTTGCAATTAAAAGTTTATAAAATCAAACATTTTTTTACAGAAATTGAATAAATGTGTTGTTTCAATTTGATCAAAAGTTTATTTAATCAAAACAAAGATATAAAACAACAATTTTAATGACCAGCCGTTTATGTAATCAAAATGAAATCAAACTTTTTTTCACAAAAATTCGAATAATTTCACCAATTAGGCAATTTCATTGATTCAGCATAATACACACACACACAAACATATATATATATATATATATATATATATATGATTAACGCTACATATCATTATATATATAATTAATGCTACCTTATTCAAGGTTGAGCACTCTTTAAGTGAGGTAACTTGTTCATCATAAGCTTATGCAATGCTCTTCCAACTTAGGAATAAAGCACTCTGGTGGATGGGGAATATATGCATGAGTAAATATATTGCTTAAATTCAACCTTACTGACTGTCCAGTTCTACGTGGGACAGAGATAAGATGCCAGACTCTGGGTCTGAAGCAAAGGTTTCAATCCTACCTCATGGTACTAGATGGGATAGTGGATAGTCTATAGCCAGACTGAAGAGTTGTCATACAACGAAACAGCAGTCTGTGGATGGCACAATAATAAATATATATATATATATATATATAGTCTAGAAAGCTTCACAGCTTTAAACACTAAACATTAAAAAACTTTTTCAAAATTTTTTTGTATCACCTCAGTCGCCTATTTCCCAATATCTGTCACTGCAATTTGCATAATCTTCCAAAATGTTTTTTTTTCTGGCACACATATACTTTCTTATTAAGGCACAATATGTAAATTTTCTCTTGTTTGGATCATCAGTTGTTTGCCATGTAACCGTTTCAGGGATTCAAACACAAAATAGTTATATTAACATGGCACCCCAACACTCCTGATAATATCCTATATAAAAAATCATTTTCATGTATGACATAAACTATATATTAAAATCATCACCTCCTTTTCAGCTATTATCTTGATATATAGCCTATGTCATGTATGTAGTTGATTTTTTAAGATAGGGTATAATCATAATGTATTGCATTGGGATGTTATTTTATATCACACATCATTTATTTTTTTAAAACAGGTTACATAGGTTACCCAAAAATTGTATTTGACGATAAGGGATCAGTAAGTATAACAACAAATGGGACTCATTGTTCATGTCACTTCTACTGGGTGTGCACCTATGTGGATATTAAATCTCTTGCGTCGGTTTTAATCTCGAGCTGCATGTCTACCAACTTATGATATCATCTTTAAGAATACTAATTATCCAGAAAAACTTCTTCAAGTTGATATATTCATATTCAACCCAAGAATTTGACAAAATGTAGTGCAAGATATCTTAAAATATTAGCTGACAAAGTAAAAGATTTATGGAATGAAAAAGAAGAAGAAGAAAGAACATGACAGAATCTTTCTTCTGTTCTTTACAGAGAGTCTCTGCGGTAGAATAGATGAAATTCCAGCTATTTATGATATCAGGTGTCTCTGCGGTTGTCACATGTCAAAGACCGACAATACAAAGTCATTTAATGGTCTACTTCACAAGAACAGAGGACAAAATGATCATGCAACTATTGTCGACAAGATGGCACATTCCGTTTGATCGTCACTGAATATGGACTCAGGTCTGGGATCTGGTGAGGTTCAGTGAAGGACAAAATTACCAAAGAGACATTTTATTTATTTATTTGGACGAAGATTTTACACTTATATAAATATCCAAATTATGATTATTGATATGTGAGTAAAAAAGACCCGTAGATATGCATACATCAATGCTAAAACACACCCTTATGAGCAAACATATGTACATACACTTACACATAGATGCACTGATATTACAGCAATGTGATTAAATAGATATGCAAACATATATATATATGTTTGTAAGATATGAGCATGTGTGTGCATAAGTACACATATATATGTACTTATATGTTCCATTAGAAATAATGAAATCCAGCTCTGTTTGGCTTAGAAGAAAATTAATTTTCTATAAAAAAAGTGATGAGGGAGTGCTCATTTATGGACAATATTGTGTATGTATACATACATATATAGAGAGAGAGAAAGAGAGGAAGAGACAAAGGATGGAGAGAAGGAGGGAGGAGAGAAGGAAGGAGGAGAGAAGGAGGGAGAGAGAAAAAGGTAATGATATATCCCTAATGACAGAACTGACAAGAATAGAAAGTTCTATCCAATTTGATACTGTTTCAACTAATTTGTTGCAGCAACTTAGTTTTTATTCTTAAGCTCATTTGTTTCCTCGTTTGTTTGTTTTTCTTAATGCAGTTTTTTATGCTCCCAATCTTTCCATAATTGATTTTTAAAGCATCACAAGTCGTTTAAGGAATCATGAGATCACGAGTAAGTGTGCTCACCTCTCTACCCAGCTTCAGGGCAAGGCAGAAATGGGTTATCAGGTTAAAGCCAATAATATATGTTTTTAATGGTGAATGGGTGTGGTATGAATCATGCTGGAATGATTGATAGGGTTGTATACAACATTTGATTGGCTCTCCCAACTGAGAATCAAGTGACATCCACAAGAGATGATTAGGATTAACAAGAGATGGAGAAACCACAAGGCATCATGTCATATTAGAAAGCAGAAAGGGTCAGAGATATCAAAAGGGCTATAGCAGGTCATGTTAGGGAAATATCAGACCACTGCTGGACATCACGACTCACAACGTAGATCCCTAAAGATCATATGTAAAGATGTGCTTGGCTAAAATTGAAATGGAATGACAATTTAGATAAGTTCAGAGGGTGCTGGTATTTTGATGCCCAGGAGTTAGAGAACTGGCAAATCTTGGGAAAAATTATGTTAAACAACAGACTTTAATTGGCTGCTGCTACTGATGATGATGGTTGACCAGAAAGGAAGTAGATAAGGGAGCATTTGGGCAAACCACTTTCCCATAATTATCTCATTTGCCAAAAGGTTGTGTGAAGCTTTTACATCCTCATCAACCGTGACAGTTGGCCGACCAACATGAAATAGTACTACTTGTATATGTTATAATTATGTGCAAAAGTTTCAGATTGTTTTTTTATTTATTGATTTTTCAGGGTGTGTCTGATGCGTGTGCTTTCCACAAATTCATTCAAGGCTTCATAAATGGTTACATCAACACGCTAAACACAATTTCTGCCTTGTGACATTGAGTACAGGATGCACTTATTTTGTTGTGATCTACGTTGCACAATCCAAAGCAGCAATGAACATCTGACAATTAACATTTGCAATGTATCTTCTCTGAATTGAATCACCATAGCCCTACAAATTGCCTGTCCAACCAACCAGCCAGGTGAGCTACAGATTCTTCTCTCTTGGCTCATCTGTGATTCTGTCTCTGTGCATCTCTTGGTGCTCTTAATCATACTTTAGGGGCTACAAACTTGAAAATTGACATGAGCACACCAATGGGCACCCCCTAGAATGTCCTCTTTTTTTCCCAAAAAGTGCTTTCTTTAGTTTTCATGGTCATTTTGAACCTACCAACAATGCCCAAATCATGTGCTGGTCATCATTTTTCTTTGATAATTCTTTAGATAATTTTGTAGAAAAGTTAGTTATGGCACACATGCAGTCTATAGTGATTCATTTAAGCAAGTTATGAATATATTTCTTCACATTTTATGAATAAGGAAAAGGAACGGCAGGTTTGCTTTCCCAAATATCCTGGTAAGTTATACTGTCAAATCATGGCAGATACACTAGTTCTGGAGAGATCACGGAAGTTAAGAGAATGTTACTTAGATAGGTGACCGTCTGGGAATACCAGGTGACGTATGCAGCAACAAGTTGTTCTGCAGCCATCTCAGTCTATGCTCTGTTACCAATAAACAGAGAATCTTGCTCAGCTAAGCCCAGATTGCACACCCTGTCCCTTTCTTGCATACACGCTACTCAATGGAGGACACAGCAATGTGCCCTCCCAGTAACCACCACACACATATTGAGTGGCAGCAATCAGTCAGTCAGTCAGTCAGCCAGGTGAATTATATGAAGAATGGATTCAAAACATCCATTATTATTCATTTTCAAATAGTATTACTTTCCTCTTAATTGAAACTGAGGGAACCCATGTTGACCAAAACTGTCAACATAGGTTTCTTCAGTTTTCTGGCTTCTGTTGATCTGGCTGGCTGGCTGGCTGGCTATGTATGTGTCACACAGGCCTCACCACGGGGATAAGAAAGCAGAAAATTTAGTCATTTACTCGCTATCATGTCAAGAAAAAACCTTTTTCTTTGTTTCTTCAAAATTCCTTCCCCAAATAGGTTTTTAGTGGGATGTTCAATCTATAATGTACGTTTATGCTAAATTGATCCATAGTATGCGCCTAACTGCCTTTTTTTAGTGATTGAACAAAAAGCAGTAGAAGTAACCAATTCAATGACCACTCCTTTTTCCAATTTTTTAATTGATGATCCCCAAACACCACATACTGCCCAAAAGATGTTTATCATAAGACGGTATCCATGGAGTGACGAACAAAACCTATCGCTGATGCTTTTTTATCGCAGATCACAGATCGCAATTCTACGATGGTTAAGTGAGAGTCATGGACTAGAAGTAAAGAGTAAGCCTCCAACTTTATTCCTGATTTGCACCGCTCACAATGATCATAGAATGATGAACAGGGAGAGTGGCGATAAAAAGCAACAGAAATAAGATGAAAGAATATGTTTATGTGCAGCCCTGACACCCAAATATTTATGAAGTCTACTGTAAATTCTGCTTCCTTGCTTTGAATTTTTGTGACTTACGATATGGAAGGTAGTCAGACAGAAAAATCAAATAAACATATACTATTTCATGGGCCATTCCATAGAAATCAATGAAATATCCAACAACACCGGAATGTCATTAACAAAAGTTGAAAATAAAAGAAAATGATCAATCTTCATGAAAAAAAGGCTCTTGAAGTAGCTTCTTAGCTGATCCATGCCTTTGGCAACAGATCATTTTGGGGATTTGTTTCTTGGCACAAAGTATGAGAGTAAGATTTGATTCCAGCCATTTTTCTTCTTTTTTTTTCAAATCGCTGAAATCAGTGATGCATGTTAAAGTCTATAAATTATGGCAGAATAGTCTGCAGAAAGTAGGAAATGATTAAGATAGAAAAAGAAATTTAAACAGCTCTGGTTAGTCCCTCAGTAGAAACCATCACACCACCAACATCATTTGGCAGCATGTTCTGTTTGGGGTGATCAATCAAAATATTGGAAAAAAGAGAGATTAATGGATTAGTTAT
This sequence comes from Thysanoteuthis rhombus, assembly GCA_963457665.1. Lineage (NCBI taxonomy): Eukaryota > Metazoa > Mollusca > Cephalopoda > Oegopsida > Thysanoteuthidae > Thysanoteuthis > Thysanoteuthis major. The sequence goes on along the minus strand of OY735206.1, from coordinate 16,483,985 downwards.
TTCTCACGCCTTTTGTGGTGTTATGCAGTGATTACTAAAAAAGTTAGAATATCAAGAAAATCAAGTGTGCTCAAACAAAAGGATCAATTTAGCATAATCACACATTGCAAACTGAACCCCATTCCGAAAAGGTATGTGGGAGAGAAATTTTAAAAAAAACAAAAAGAACATGTTTTTTCTAGATATGAGAGGGAGTAAATGTTTGAATTTTCATCCCTCTAGCTCAATTGGTTCAGCCTGTGCATGTGATATATACATACCACTTAGCTGGAACAACTTGAAAACTAAAGAAACCTATATTGACGGTTTTGGATATAGTTATGGTTGACTATTTCCCCAAACCCCCCTAGGGGCTTCTCAGTTGATGCATTTGTTCTGCAACAACTGATTCTGGAAATTTATTTTTGGCACCAAGAATGATTGTAAGAATTTAATTCCAGCCATTTTTCTTCTTTTTTTCTTTTCAATTCTTTTATTTCAAATCTTTAAAATCAATGGGTGCTTGTTAAAGTCAATAAATTACTACAAAATAGTCTTCAAGAAATAAGAACACAGGAAAAAAAAAAGAAAAATCCCAAAAGGCCTGAAATAGAATTCGCTGATTGTAATCAGAGAAATTCATGCCCTTTGGAAATTAAAATATAGGCCCCAATGATCCTTAAGTTAAAATCCATAAAGTCTTTGATTTCACAACAATCAGATTTCAGGGATTGATTGAAATGAGGTTGGGGATGGCGTATACCTACTTCTCAAGTTCCTGGTTTTCTGTATGCTAGATGTCAATTAATGGTGACAATGCCATAAACCTAGTTCCCAAATCATATTTCCATATCTGAATACAGTTATTTTTATTCTTGTACCAGAAAAGATTAAAAATTTATCTAAAATTATCTAAAAAATACCAGCATAAGATTTGGGTATTGTCCAATATGACAATAGAGATCCCCAAAAGCAATTTTTTGAAAAACAAAAAAACATTTTTAGATTGTGTCTAGTCGCATACACGTGCAATTGTCAAGGTTGTAGCCTGAAAAATGTGACCATACTCACAGACACATAGGTAAGCAAAGAGGGAAAAGTCTGCTGTTTGGGCTATTTCTGGGGCAACGGGGGATTTAATATTTATACTTATATATATATATATATATACATATATATATATAGAGAGAGAGAATTGTACTGAGAAAAGTTGAAACAGAGCCAGAGTGTGTTATGTATATATAGTTTATTTACATGAAGTTATTCCGAACATGTTTCAAAGCAAAAAAAGCTTCATCTTCAGCGGAAAGGTCAGTCATCTTCTGTGTTGGTAGAAGAATAGTAGATGATTAAAATCAGTAAAATGAGACATTTCATTTCAAATCAATCCTGCTGCTGTAAGTCAGTGAACTGGATCAAGTGTGAATGCCGCCAGATGCCAACTAAGGAACCAATTTAGTATAAGTTAATATTGTAAATTAAACCCTTCCCCTAAAAACCCTTAATAAATTCCAAAAAACAAAAAAACATTTTTTTCTAGTATTTGTATGAGAAAGATGATTGTGCAGAATAATATTTGAATTCTGTGAGTGTTTCTCAATTGAATTAGCTTCACACCTTTATAATCTAAGCTTTTATGAAACTGCCAAATTACTTAAATATGGCATCATTTTTTGAAGGCAAGGATAAAGATTTACAATACTTCATCTAATAATAAAAAGAAGGAAAAGTAAAATAATTTCTCTACAATGTATTTGCTGCAAAGTATGCCATCTAACAATAGTTATGTGACATTGCCATAATCAGAATCTCTTAGAAGTTTTTCTCTAACCTCTGACGACTTATTGTTTAAATTATAAATAAAATCTGTGCTTTGATGTTTTGTAAACTTACAATGCTTTTTCAAACTTTGTATAGACTTCAGCCTTTGTTGATACAAAATAACTTCTTTTTTGTTGTTTAGTCAGACACAAATAAGAGCAGCTGGAGGCTGAGCAAACAAAAAAACTTTTCTCTTGTTTTATGAAGCGATGTTTTAACTTGTCATTATTTCTAGACATGTCATGACCTCTACTTGACCAATTTGACCTTTTTGCTGCAGACTGTTTCTCAATAGATATAGACTTGGAGAAATGAAATTAAAAAAAATTATCAATGGTTCTAGGACTACTGTCACTCAGATAACTACCCCCAGGATAATTGTTGCCATAGGACAATTGCCTTCCAGAGAAGATAGTGGTGTAGATGCAAAGTTCAGTGAAATTGGTTTAGGATCAAAATGTTTTAAAGAGCAGAAAATGTGAAAAGGTAAAAGAGACTCTGTAATATCTACTATCAGCATATTTCGCAAACAATGGTAATGATAATAACTAAATCACTGAAAAGAGGAAAATATTTGTTACAGAATGTCATGGTAATCCAGGCAATGTACATGAACCTGTCAAAATATATTACATATGTAATATTAGGCTCAAGTTTGATTGTCAACTGTTCACCTGGATCACTTTCTACATGACAATGGATGTGCAGAAAAAGGTGTATGTGCAGCTTTCAAAATTAACTCAGTGTTATGTTTTTTTGATGGCTCACCTGATTTTATAAGGTAAGAGTCTTTACAAAAAGTTTAATTTACAAATTTTGTTTGACCTATCAAAGGACAATATTAATCATTAATCATCTAGAACTTTTTCACTATCCAACATATCTTGTCACTGAAGAACCCTTCCCATGCTTACTTATAAAATCATAGAATTCGTATCTTTGCTGTTTTTATCATTATTTCTCTTCTGATATTTATTCCTTGGCCTTCCTTGTATTGTTTGAAATTTGAGGCATTGTCCTTTCTACTAGAGGGATTTTCAGCTAATTTCTACCTGAATGTAGCCTTTGGCCCTAATAAGTGATCATGGATTTGAATTATGTATTTATTGAATCATAACTTCATTCATCATTGAATCATCACCATCATTAACTCTTGAATCACATTTTATTTAAATATCTGGTGGGAGAATTTAGAAAAAAAAAGGTGGATTAGAGTAAGATAGATGGATAGACAGATGGATAGATAGATGGAAATTAAATTCTTATTGGTGCGAGCACAATCGCAAACTTTACAATATTTTCTATTTAAAATTTTTGAGAACTAACTTGCTGAAAACATTCCTAGGGTCCCATTAGTACACACAGAAAATTTTCATGGGGATATCTTGAGTGGTTCTTGAGTTACGCTGTCATACACAGACAGGTGGACAGACATTTAGAGATTAAAGTACATTCTTTGCTGCTGATTTAATCGCAACATTTCAACTGATGTGTCCAGTTTCCTTGCTCAGTTGGATAATCTTTTCTCTTATGCTTGTGTTGAAAATATTATTATACACTTTTATCAACTCAATACTTGTAACCGGGTTCTTTTTTTATATTGTCTTGTGGATTACTGTTGTCTGCCAGAATCTTCGATGGCCTGAGAGTAAAAGTCTACTAAATAAATTATACACTTGAAGTAGAACAAAGGATACATTAGCGAAAACATTCTGATAAAAACTAGCTAAGATGACAATGGTAGCACAAATTACTATTACAATGAAGACAATATTAGAAACAGTCAAACAGAACTTGTACTATCTGGCTGGATTTGTCTGTTTTATGCATACAGGCTGCTAGAAGACTGAAAATTAAAAAATCATTCCTTGTTATGTCTAAAAAAATTTTTTTTTGTTTCATGAAATCCCAAATAGATTTTGGGTTGGGGATTAGGTTTACAATGTGTGTTTCTGCTAAATCAATCCCTTTCCAGCAGCAGTTATGCTTGTTTTTTGAAAATTTGGACCTTTTTTTTTTTTTTTTTGCGATCCAACAAAGGCGTAAGAAATAACTGTAAGCTTTAATGATTTCCTCAGTAGGTCTAGCATAGAAATGAACACCAAATGAAAGTCGTTAATGAAGACAGAGACATCACAATTATGAAACAGCTTGGAAGAATCAACTGATATGTGATATGTTCAAGCATGGACAAAAACTGATATCAATCTATGGATTGAATATAAAGTTCATTGAAAAAAGATTACCAACTGGGAGAGACACCAGGAAAAGGCCAAAGGGTACAATTGCTGAAACATAGTGAAACCAAGATGAGGACATGAGTCTGAATAAGCATAATACAAGTTTTTATGTACAAAAGGCTCTTTCCTTTCTTTGATCAATACTGGGGAAATTTGATGATAAAGAAACTGTAATTTATTTTTGATGTTCATGTGAGAAAATACAAAAGGATAAATGCTTTAACAAAAGCCAAACAATTATTAGTTACCAGAATACTTACTAAGAATAGTAAAAAACATTTGTTCATTCAATAACATTACATCACATTCACTAACATATCATGTCACAAATGAGGCTGTCAGGATGCTCCACTGAGTACAATTTTCAGCCAGTCTGATAGTATCGTTTCAGATTCAATTGACCAATCCACTGTATGTTGCCCACTCATCTTTGGCAGTCCTCTTTCAGTGGCCAATCAGTATCCATCTGATGGCTTGATTTGCAGGTCTTGTTGTGGGGAGCCTGAAAACACGCCTCAACCAACAGATGCACTGTCTGCAAAAGGTGGTTGATACTGATGATTGTTGTGGTCTTTCCCTGACCTCTTTATTCAACACATAGTCCTTCCAATGATTTTGCTGAGACATTTAGAGCCATAGTCTACCAATTTCTTCTCCGGGATGTTGCCAGGTTTCTCTAGGCATACAGAATAGTGGATATCATGTTCAAACTATAGAACTTTATTAAGCTTTCTATTGAAATTTCTTGCTGTTTCATACTCAGTTCTGGAGGTTGAAAGCTGCCGTTGCCTCCCCAATCCCACATTTGAGTTTGTGGTTGTTAATTTTGCTGATGGAACTACCAAGATACAGGTACATGAAATTCTCAACTTTCTTCTGGCTAATGAAAACATCTATTGGCACTTGATATTCTCTACTCATTATGTTTGTAATCTTTTTGGCTATGATGACAAGATAAATGCTTCCTGCATAGCTGCTGCTACCATTCACAAGCAACTGAAGATCTTGAGTGTTACTTGCCAAAGCAGATATGTCATCGGCAAGGTCTGAATGAGAAAATTTGTTCCCTTCCATTCCTTTACTTGAGTTGCGTGCTTCATCACTTAGTCAATAGCCATTACTGAGAGGATACCAGTAAAAACCAAGGACCAGTCACTCAAGCCATCTGTCTTGATCATGCATTTGGTGTTTTTATAGGTCTGTTTCATGGTTGATAAAAATTTCTTCGGAATGCCGTAGGACTGGAGGATTTTCTAAAATGGTGGTCTGTGGATGCAATGAAAGGCTTTGATGACTATAGAACTTAAAATGAGTGAATTTGGTATTCTCTACCTTTCTCAATTATTTGTTTCAGGGAGAAAATCAGCTCCAAACCTCTTGCTCCTCTCATTGCTCATTGTCAACTGCATGCTGTAGTCAGTTGAAAAATCTGGCTGTAAACTTTTCTTGGAATTGAAAGCAGAGAAATTCTTCTCCAATTGTCACATTTTGGGTTCAATAATCATGTTAAGAATACTTAAATTACACAACCTCCAACTAATGCTAGATGATCTAAACAAAGAAAGCAAAAAAGTCGGCCTACACATGAACTTCAGTAAAATGAAAATCATGTGCAATAATCACATGTTGAGAATAAGAACATAACTGTCAAGATAGAAAATGTAAACCACTAGACCACTACATCTACCTGGGACAACGAATCTCCATGAGACCCTCAAAAGAGGAGGAAATCAAGTGAAGAATCACTCTGGGATGGCAAGCCTTTGGCAGAGCAAGCTCAACTTTCAAGAACCAGATGATCCCAATAGTCTTAAAAAGAAGAGTATACAACCAATGCATTTTCCCGATAGTCACTTATAGAGCCTTTTAGTATCCGTCCTTGGACATAGACCTTCTCCAAGATTCCCCTCTTTGTCAAGGGTGTCATAGAACCAAGCACTCTATGTACTTACCTAGTTTGTTGTACCATCTTATTTCCAGCCAGCCATAGTTTTGCATATGATCTCTGGGATCCACGTTGTGAGTTGTGATGTCCAGCAGTTACCTGACATTTTTGCAACATGACCAGCCAATTGTAATTTGAGTTTTTTTAATGGTTTCTATGATACCTCTGACTCCTGATTTTTTCTCTAATATACTGTGCTGTCTTGTGATCTTTCCATGTAATTTTAAGCCCTAAAGAAGATTTTTATAAGGTGGCACAAAACTGCAATCCCACCCCTATATAAACCACACAAACAACCTCATCCTTTTCTTCAGATATAACCCAATATAGCATACCATACTATATTCAACCACTGATGAATTATTGAGTCAAATGGCTTTATTAATGTGTGTATCATATTGGCTAATAAGTTTTAATACATAGCTCTACCCAAAAAACTCTCGGGATTACCCCCACCCAAGACCACCCCTTCCCTGCTCCAAACAGCTCTCATAGACCCGGCATGTATGCAAACATAATAAATAAAATTTCAAATCAAAAGAATAAAATCTTGTTGGAAAGAAAGAAAGAAGTGAGTTCTTTCAGCGATTATAACTATTCAAGGTACATTCTCGAAGGATTCAGTTTAATTCTCCAATCTCTCTATTGCTTGAATTCAAGCACAAACACATACACACCCAATTATTTAAAACTTAGTGGCCATAAGCAATTACTCAGATGCAAAAAAGGTACTAGATCTTTATATACAAATATATATATATATATATATATATGATGTGCATATATAGATATATTTATGAATGTGTTACATTATTTGAAACTTCATATGAAACGACCTCTCGTTATTTCACAAAGAATGAGTCACAGCCTGGACAGCGTAAATAGAATGAACTAGTAAAGAAATTAAATAATCTGTCATATCATATATCTATTTTCTTTTATATATATATATATATATATATATATATATATATATATATATATATATGTATATATATATATATATATATATATATATGTATGTGTGTGTGTGTGCGTGTGTGTGTGCGTGTGTTATTAAGAAATGATCCAACAGAATGATTATGAATTGTGTTATGTTATATAGAAATTTGTTTTGAAATGATCACTCATTATTACACAGTGAAGGTACCATTTGGTCCAGACAACGTATACAGAATAAACAATTAACGAAAATAGGACTTCTGCAGGAATCAAACCTACGATCGATACATATACAAAGTATATAATTCTGACCTTTAGTATCAGGAACTGTTTCTTTTATTATCTCCCCTTTACTCCATCTTTCTTGTTCTCTGGCGATTTCTCTCACCACTCTCTTGAACTTTCTATCTCAGACATTATCTCACTTTGTCAAAATAGAAAGTCAGAAAAAATATACTGTATGGCCTGGCTGTCTTGATGGTTTGCGACTAATGACCAAGTACTCTATTCTACTATTTATTGTGTGACTGAATAAAACCTTTTTAAATATGGAGTCCAAATTTCATCAGCTCTTCCTTTGGTTTTTCTTTTCTCTTCATTTTTTGGAACCATCAGCCAAAACTCTCAACATGGGTAGCACGTAAAGGCTATAGCAATGAAGCTAGAGGGCTGAAAATTCGAATATTCACTCTTTATTATGTTCAGAAATAAAATTAAAATTCCAACTCTAAATAGGTTTTTAGTGGGGGTTCAGTTTGCGATGTATAATGTTAGTGTATGCTACATTCATCCCTTAGTTTGTGTCTGATTGTACTCAAACTTTTTTTTCAAAACTTAGACTTCTCAGTGATCTAACAAAAGATAGAAGTAATTTATTCATTGATCACCACTTTTCTGAACGCTGCTGAACAAAATTCATCTTACAGATACACATGAGATTATTTCATTCAAGTAAATGAATACATTTATATCAAGAAAATATATATTCTCGAATACTGACAGTTTAATAATTGGGATGTTGAAAATTGGCCAAAACAACCATCATGTGTACATCGAAGGCATCCCTCAATGAAAACAATAAAAATAATTCGCCAGAGAGACCTACATTTGTAAGAATTTGTAAAAATTTGAGGTTTTCAAGGTTTTTTGAAATTTTAAATTTTCAGAATTTCAAGAACAGTTTTAAAATAAACATCCAAGAAAAACGAGAGAAAAAAAGAAATTATTTCCATTTTCATAATTTATGGTATTTTTATATCTTTTTATTTATCATATATTCAAACTAAAAGTTGCAATAATCATCTTCAGTCACAATTGAAGTTGGAGTGGAGTTTGAATCTGCAGCAGTCAGGCTTGTTATTTTGATTCTTCTTCATCCTTCTCATGTATCCTGGTTTTGAAAACTGGAATCTGTCCATTCGGCAAGCAGATGTTTCTGGCATCAGACTTTCAGGCATAGAATGTCTTTTCAGACTATGAATGGAATTTCAAGATTTACCCTCTGATAAATTCTGGCACCAAAAATCTTCGAGGCAGATAATAAAAAAAAAAAAACAATGACAGGAGAGTGATATTACACAGGAAAGAAAACAATGTTTTCTTCCACTCACAATGCTTTTTGTCAAAATATTTTAGAATTCACGAATGTCTGCAGAAACTATTCATCAATTATTGATATATAATTTTAATTATCAATTAGAAGCTGTCAACCAAAACTGTCACCAGGACTCTCAACATAGGTTTCTTCAGTTTTTAAGCTTGTCTGGCTGGCTATGTTTGTATATATGTATGTATTAGGCACACATGCCACATCAGTGGAGCTAGGGAAATGAAAATTCAAAAATTTTCTTCTCTGATAACACATTGTTTTTTTAGCTTTGAAAATCCCCCCGCCAGCAACCTAAATAGTTTTTTCGTGGGGGAGTTCAATTTGCAATGTAAGTTTATGCTAAATTTGTCCCTAAGTTTGTGTCCAGTAGTATTCATGTTTTTTATCAAGATTTGTTTGTTTTTCTAGTGATCACTGCCCAACAAAGATAACAACTCTTATTGCTATTTTTTAATTGATCAATCCAAACACTGCATGCTGCCAAAAGACATTGGTCTTGTGACAATTCCGATTGAGAGACTTACCAAACCTGTTAGTTTATTACAGTGATATGATTCTATATCTGTGATTATTTCTTTAATGAATGTAAATAACCGTGACTATTATACTTATAAAAACCCCATTGAGTAAGTAAAGCACACATTGATTCATGACCAGTAACAATGCCTTTCTTCCTGATTTTTGGTGCATTTTTATTGTAAAATCACTAGCAAAACATTTACATTATACATTTGATAACCTTATTTTGTTAGAAATGCACTCATTAATTCCTGACCATTGAAAATCCCTTCATTTTATCATTTGCAATGCACAACATGGACTGGGTGCCAAAACTCGCTGAGGAAAATATTAGGTAATGGTTATAGTGCTCAGTCATGAACTTACTTTCACTGACCAGCCACCAGAAATATTTGGTTAGTTAGTAGAGAAAATGACTGAAGCTACGTGGAGAAATAGCTGCATAGTGGTCAAGTCAGTTGGCAGTGGTGAGCAACGTCAGTGCTGTGCATAAATGAATGGGTATGCCAAAGTAATCTATGCTGAAATAAAACAATGATCACTGTCTTATGTTTCCCTTCAGTTAGAATTGACTGTAATTAGAGTGGATCATGCTTCATAAACCCTATCCAGAGTATTATTGGTTGCATTGAAGCTAGTATAGTACTAGTTGGACATAAACCTTCCCCGGGATTCGCCACAATTCTCTCAAGTATTTCCTGAATCTGTCCAGTTCATCTCTCGATCTTGTGTTCGGTCGGCCTTGATTTCTTCTGTAATCTCTAGGGATCCATGTTATGAGACGTGATGTCCATCGGTTGTCTTTCATTCTTGCAACATAGCCTGCCCATTGCCATTTGAGTTTTTTAATAGTTCCTATGATGTCATGGATACCCGTTTTCTTCTTTATATACTGTACTGTCTTGTGATCTCTCCATGTAAGGTTGAGCATGATTCACTCATGCGCACGTTGCATACTTCTCAGCTTGCAGATCTGTCTCTTGGTTAGGTTCCATGTTTCAGCCCCATAAGTGACTATCGGGAAAATGCATTGGTTGTATACTCTTCTTTTTAAGACCATTGGGATTATCTGGTGCTTGAAAGTTGAGCTTGCTCTGCCAAAGGCTTGCCATCCCAGAGTGATTCTTCACTTGATTTCCTCCTCTTTTGAGGGTCTCATGGAGATTCGTTGTCCCAGGTAGATGTAGTGGTCTAGTGGTTTACATTTTCTATCTTGACAGTTATGTTCTTATTCTCAACATGTGATTATTGCACATGATTTTCATTTTACTGAAGTTCATGTGTAGGCCGACTTTTTTGCTTTCTTTGTTTAGATCATCTAGCATTAGTTGGAGGTTGTGTAATGAAAAAAAAAAATATATATATATATATATATATATATATATATTTATATATATAAATCATTGATTGTAGTAAAAGTTAGTGTATTGGATATTCGGTTGTTTGGAAAATTATAACTGTTTTTGGTTGTTACTGGTTTTTATTGTGGAACGCACTTATCGAGATTCTTCACTCTACCAATTTGCTCGAGATAGTCCAATATTGTCACACTGCCAGCACCCAGCATCAGTGACATTTCTCCGACAGTTAGATGTGGGTTCTGTTCGACCAACATCTTCAGCTGTTTGTTTTTATTTGCAGATGGGTGTCGTCTGCCCTTTTGATTTTCATGGTTGAAATCTCTGTAATGGAACTTTTGAAACCTACGCTGGACTGGAAGATCGGAGGTGGTTCCTACATCCCATGTTAGGCTAATATTGGATGCTGCATGAGGGGCATCGTGACAAAGTTTATAGTAATGCTGGAGCATTATATGCAACTCTTCTTTTTTCACGGCCTACACCATTGACAGACAACTCTGAAAATAAACGGTGAATGTCAGTGAAAAGATCAAATTTTTATTATAAAAACAAGCAATATCAGTTGGTAAAATATACTACTGTAATGTTGTATAAACTTTGCCAAAATGTTTCCCCAATTAATTTCTGTCGGTGCAGTTCTATGGCTAAAAGTAAGTAGGGTCCTTACACTAGCTACAACTTCAGCTGTTTCTTCTTGGGGCCCTCAAAAAACATTCCTTCTTACTCGGTCTAATCGTGATGTGTGAATTAGACTTAGAGGTGAGAGGTACCTGGAGTGGCGTCACTCAATTCACCCTTAGCTATTTTACCCATAGCTGGGGAGAAAAATGGATTCATGCCTTTCCTAAGGTTATTAGTGTGAAGTGAACATAAGCTGTCCCAACCAGAGTTAGAACTTGGCTTGCCAAGTCCATTCTCCATGTTGTTACCTTCTTGATCATCCAACACCTCCAATTATGGCTAAATCAATGAAATTTGTTTTGTTTTGATTGATGGCAACTCAGTTCTGTCTGTGAATCTGGGCTTTTACCTCGTGATAGATTATCTTGCAATGGATCGGGGCTTTTATCTTGTAATTCAGGTATTTGAATACTCTGATACAATTTTTGTAATTTCCATTTATTTCTCAAGATACTATAATGGTTATACAAAATATTGAAGGATTCAAATTGTCATGCCTATAAACACAAAAAAAGGAAACTTCTACAACTCCCTTAGATTTAATCATGCTAAAATTGACTTGACCTTAGATTGACCTTAAAAAGGCCACCAGAGGTCAATACCACCTACCTGTTAATCCCAAGGTCAAGTTACTCTTGTACACCAATTTGTAGCCTGTAGGATGCAGCTGTTTGAGAGTGAAACAAACAAACATTCTCAAGACTGAAACAACAATCAATTCCATTGATATATGTTATTTGCCAAAACCTTTACTTCATACAAAGTCAGTTCTGGCTAATTTCCTCATCTTTGCTATTTTGTTTTGAAAAAACAAACTCTGCTCTTTCACTGTGTCCTCTTCGGTCTACCTCAAGTGTCTGCAGTATTCTGGAATGTCATCAAATCCTATTCTGAAAACGCACGAGCATCCCTCATAAATATCATGCCTGCTGCTTGTATCTGTGTGTTCTTGAGATAATCTCTGCCTGAACTCTGTGTCTGCAGATGACATATATGAAGTAGGAAGGCAAAGTCTTTTTAAAATCTTAAGATGCTCCAAGGAAAGCTGTGGGATACATAGCCAAAATGTTGAAAAAAAACAAGGTCTGATTAGTCATTCAATAAAAACCATCACATGACCAACATCTTTCAACAGCATGCCTTGCTTTGGGTGATCAACTGGACAATTGGAAGAGAGAATGAGTGTGAATGATACCTTTATCATCTTTTGTTAGATAGTAATCATTAAAAGTTGAAATGCTCGATTTTTCAGTCCTCTAACTCCAATAGTGGGATCTCTATATGCATAGCCAGCCAGCCAGCCTGGCAGAATCTCTTGAATACTGAAGAAACCTACTTTTGGTTGACGGTTTTCAACAAATACAAAGAAATCAATCTAAACCGACCAAATACAATTAAGTTAAGGTTTTACCAAACAGCATATATCTATGGAATTGATTGTTGCTTGAATTTGTGTTTGTGTATGCATGTGTGTCACATATACATACACACAAACATACGTGCACACACATATACTCTCACAAACACACACAAGAACAAAACCTTCTTAGAAAGGAAATTGTTATAGGAAGTCTGAAAAGGACATTTTTTTTTAATTCATCGAATATTCTTGCTATCAGAAACCATCAACCAAAACTGTCACCAAAACAGTCTCCAAAACTGTCAATATAGGTTTCTTCAGTTTTTAAGTAGGTCTGTTTGGTCTATGTATGTATCATGCAAACAGGCTGCATCAATGGAGCTATGGGGCTGAAAATTTCAACATTTACTCCTTATTATGACTAAAAAAATGTTTTTGTTTTTTTTGTAAATTTTCCCTCAGATAGTTTTTTTGCAGTTTTTCAAGTTTATTCAAAAGTGTTCCTTTAGCTTATGTCCGTCCTGAAATTTGTTTTTGAAAAATTTGGACATTTTTCTAAAAGAAAGTGAGAGAAAGTAACTTATGCAATGATCACCTCTTTTACCAATTTTTGTACTTGATCACCCCTTACAGAAGAGATTGGTCACGTAATGGTTTCTATCGACTGACTAACCAGACATGTATTTTTCTTTCCTCTCTCCACCTTGTTAAAATGTCTTCCAGTGTTTTACAAACTATGTTACATCAATGCTTTTGTTTTAGAAAAGGCTGTTGAGCAAAAAACAAAATGTCTTTAAAAACAATTCCATGTTCCATTTTAGATATTTTTTATGGCAAATTTTTAAAACCACTTTAAAATCTTGTTCTTTCACCTCCTGTGTTTGCTATTTCTAAATTCATTTTTACCAGTGGCAAAAAACTCATAGATCAAGAAAACTATGTATGATTCATATAAACATTCAAATATATTCTTGGGTACACACATATATGCACACACACACACACACACACACACACACACACACATACACACATGCACACAAACTCTCTGACAAACACACACACACACACATCATATAAATAGATTTGTTCAAATACATATACATGCTTTCAAATTATATATGTATATAATTACATATGCATTCAGGTTGTTTATTGAGAAATATACATATATATATATGAATATCTCAAAAATATTTCTTTATTTTACTTACCTTATATATATATATGTGTGTGTGTGTGTACATACCCATACATATACATATACGTTTCATATGAATATTCAAATATATGCTTGTGTACACAGACACAAATATGCACATACACTCACACACTCACACTCACACAAATGCTCTGATACACAAACACACATCATATAAATAGATTTGTTCATACACATGTATATGCATTTAAATTATACATCTATGTAATTGCATATGCATTTAGGTTATTAATCAATATATTTATGTGTGTGTGTCTCTACACAATATCTCTTAAAATACCTTTTTACTCTTAGTTACCTTATATATATGTGTGTATACATAACCATACATATATATATATGTACATGAATATGTATGTGTATACATCTGTATGAACAATATAGACAAAAGACATATGTATATGAATCATTTGAAAGCTCATCTATTTACATAAATATTCAAGAACATGTCTGATCTTATATACATAGGTAAATAAAGAAATCCAAATTATAAACATACATTCATCTTGTAAATAGTTTGTTTATATAACTCAGCTAATACATACTCACGCACGCACACACACTTGCATGTATGTATATATAAACAAACATTGTAAGGAATCTATATAGAAAAATACTGAATGCGTATGTTTCTAGGTATATAAAGTATATATACACACATACAACTACAAGCTTTTTGCAATGCGTTCAAGTTTTACTAATATTGATAGATAAGGTTTCACATTTATTTCCTTCTCATTCAACTGAAAATTTCAAAAATATTTCATAAGTAAAATCTCTTTAAAATTACTTTTTAGGTGTAAAGAGGCTTGAGATCAAATAACTTCTTTTTGTAAACTGCAATGTATTTTTCTCTCAACCTTTAATATGAATTGAACATCAACACCCTATTCAGTTACCAACTTGCAGTAAATACATTGCATATGTAGTAGTTATCTATCTATCTAACTATCAATTCACCATAGCCCCACGTTTGGCCCTGCCAGCCTTTGAAGTGGGCTACAGATTCTTCTCTCATTCAGTGTCTGTGTCTATCTAAATACGTATGCATGCATGTAAGTGTGTGTGTGCGTCTTCAGGTGCTCTAGGTCACATTTTTGTGGTTATAACCTGGAAAATTGGCATAAGTATACCACCAGGTGTACGTTTTTTTTTGTTTTTTTTTTTCAAGAAAGTGTTTCTTGGGTCCCTATGATCATTTTGGAACAATAATGCCCAAATCTTGTGCCACTATTGTTTTTTGATAACTTTAGATAAAAGACCTATTTTTTTAGATAATATTTTAGATGAGTTTTTAAATAATTAGTTCTGGTACACGGGTGGGTTATGGTGATTCAATCATGAGAGGAACAGATGTCTATCCATCTCAATCTGTCTTCATATCTATCTGTCTCAGTTTGTTTCTTCATCTATCTATTTATCTATCTATATATCTATCTATTTATCTCTGTCTGGTCAAATATAAGAAATTCAGTGTCGCTATAGTTTTTTCTTTCTCTCTCTCTTTTTTTTCTTTCTTGTTTCAGATTTATTTTTTGCTTATATATACATAGTCAGGCAGGAATTTTAGTCTTATGTCATTGGGGGATGCTGATATGCATTATTTATCTAGCAAGCTAATTTTTGCCACATTCAGTTCATTCACACTTCAGGGTTTTTTTTCACCTTTTTAAGGTTCCAAACCCCGAGTGCACTGTCTTTTATGACTCCATACCTTTTTTGCCGACCGTCAAAATAAGCATCATCATCATCATAATCATCCTTTAAAAAAATGTAAAAAGGCAAAACAAACAAATGAATACAACAAAAACAAACAAAACGAATGATTGCGGTATAAAACACAGTATGAAGTCAAAACATAGAGAACTCTCTCCCTGACTAGAGAAATGAATCCAGATTGTTAACCAATCATAACAGAGGAGCCCCATCTGTACAAATAATAGTATCGACAACTAAATAAGATCTTTTCACTCTAAATCCACTTCGATTAAACATCAAGAACCACAAAAGGTGCTGAAAAAGGCTGTTGGCCATTTAACAGCCATTTTAACTGTTAAATATAGCTATATTTGCTTAAAATGGCTGGGGCATAGCTAAAAAATGGGCTAAATTTGCTAAAAATTAATGTTCAAAATTTGCTAAAAATAGCGCTAAATATTGAATTTTTCGCACTGCCAAAACAAATAAGATGCTAAATTTAGCGGGAAAAGTACTAAATTGACAACATTGACAAAAAGAGCCAATCATGTTCCATTCAATTTTAAAATTTTCTCCCATTGCACCCTATACCCTTGACAATTTGCTTCCCATATTCCTCGGGGGGTATGGATACCCCAGGTTGAGAACCTCTGCACTAGAACCATACAGTCTTAGAGAAAAATGCCAAACAAAGCAGAAAAGAATCAGAAGGTCACATTTGATCGCATCTGATTCTGTCAACTTGGACTGCGAGATATTTCCGCTTCAGAGAAGCAGCCAACAAGAAAAGATAAAAGTTCATTCAACTTGAGAATTTATCTTCAGCTTGACAGTTCCACCGAAATAGATATTTATGAGATGTTTGTGATTGCGTACCATTTAAACATAGGGGATCATGCACGGAGCCTTTCCGTGGAGATCCTTGTTGATCCTTCTTGGAAGAGACCAATCTCTGCGCCACACTAAATAACACTAAAGTGGATCATATAAAGAGCCTTACCATGGCGATCCCTGTCAATCCTTTTAAGAAGAGACCAATCTCTACACCACTCTCAATAATGCGAACCATTGGGTCATAGTGTGCTACAAACTACCCCTCTGACCCCCCCCCCCCTCCATGTTCTGACTGGCCTGGCTGCATCATCAAAATGACAAGATATGAATGAATGAGTCGTCTGATGCAATTCTATTTAATCTTTTGAGGAACATTTTCTCATGAAGAATAAAAGTATTAAATAAGATTTGAGAAACTTAACATAGCATTTATGAACTGAGAAGATGAAGTAAGTAAGCTTGCATTACATATGCATTCAGAGTTCAATAACAACTTTATTTATATTTTTACATGTATTGCTTCAGTTCAAATTTCTGTTCAAATATAATTCCCTTATCATCTATTTCTAAGCTTATTAATTTCAAACTGGAAGAGGGAGATTTTTCAAATCAATTCAATGGAGGAAGTGACCACAGAATGAAAAGATAAAAAATCCAAATTAATACCAAGATTGAACACAGGAAAATGTTCAAAACCAAACTGTAGCCACTAACTGTTCAAAAAGGACTCACCAAATTATTCAAACAAGAGCTGAAGGACAGATAGAAACACCTCACCAAGCCAGGAAAGAATATTTACAAGCTCAGCAACAATATAACAACCTGCCTAATTGAACTTGCCAGTATTTTCCAGCCAAAGTGCTCAAAAATCATAAGCAAACATTCAGAAGAAATCAAGAATCTCACAAAAAAACACAGGAATCCCAAACCACCACCAACAACAATAGAAATAATAGAGGCATCAGAGCTGAGCAAAAGCTACCAAAAGAAATGAGGAGAAAATAAAAGAAGATACACAACAGCAGTCATTGGAAGCATTTTCAAAAAAGATAGGGGATTCAAAACTATTCAAAATATTCTTGGTACAGGAAGAAAGCTAATAACAAGTATGCTCAAAGCAAATGAACAACCGACAATGGATAGAGACCGAATTGTCAAACATGCTCAAGCATTCAACAAAGACCCCTGTTCAACCAAACAAAGAACGTAGGAAACACAAGCCAAGAGTAATCAGTTTGAGGATTTCCCAGAAATTACTCAACTGGACGTGAAGCAAGCCATCAACGAAACAAAGAAAGGAAGGGGCCCTGGACCCAATAACATCACTATCAACCTACTCAAAAAAGCTGGAAAAGTCATCACAAGAAAACTAGCAATCCTATTCAAATTATGCCCCAAAGTCAAGTCCCAGAAGAATGGAACACCGCAATCATACCTGAAAAACCTGAACAACTACAGGCCAATAAGCCTACTCAACAGCATCTACAAACTAGCTGAATTAGAAAAACACTTAATGAAAACCAACTACAGGAACAAGTAGGCTTCAGAAAAAGCTTCTCAACCATCGACCATGTCCATTCAATAAACCAATTAAAAGAGAAAGCAGCAGAATATAGAATGCTACTTTAAAAAAGCCTTTGATCCTCAGTCATTGACATGATAATACAAGATACAGAGCCCAGATATGTCAGAGTACTGCAACATATATACTGTCACAGCAGTTCCTTCATCAGGTTACATAAAGACTCTGAGCCCTTTCAACTAGAAAAAGGGGTGAGACAAGGTGATACCAGCTCACCCAAACTCTCCACAGCCTGCCTTGAGATGATATTCTAGAGCTTTGAATGGGAACACAAAAGAATCAGAGAATACCTAATTATCATTATCATAGCCAGGCCAACTACGGTTAAATTTGGAAAAATTTGAAAAAATTTTTCTCCCCACAATGCATTTTTATAAAGTCCCAAGAATACCATAGTAAAAGTCCCAGGAAATCCTAGTTGAAAATTCAAGAGGGAAGTTATTTTTCATATTTCAAACAAATTGAGTTCATTTGTGTGGACTACAGCTGATCAAGTGTATATGCATTTCGGGAAAACATACACACATTCATACATTTACACACACTCAAAGGACACATTTGTGCACTTGCATATCACTATACAATCACTGGTAAATAATCAATACCTAGCTAAATAAACAGGCATCATTGATTATATTAATATTTCAATGTTTATTCAAATCATACTCAGAACAATAGGTGTGTGTTTCAAGAAGTTATTTATGTCATTAAAGACTATCTTATAGACGAGGCCTAAACAAAGAGATGCACACTAATGAATATGTGTATGTGTGTATTTTCCTGTGTGTGTTTGTATATGTGTGTTTGTGAGTGTGTGTGTTTCTCTCTGTGTGTTCATGTGTGTGTGTGTGTGTGTGTGTGTGTAAACCTTACAATATGACAATATTGTGACAAAAACCCACAAAGTCTGGTGACATTGTGAGGTATTGCTGGAGCACTCTCAGTTAGTGACAATGAAATGACTAATGCCAACTCAGGTGCTTGTTGCATCTTTGTTAATTTCACATATCACAAACCTTAAAGAATCTCAAAATCTAGCCAAGACAGAGAAACTTGCAATACGTGAAGCCCAGGCAGGGATGGCTGAAGACATAGCCAGTGTTTGGAACAATACTTTTTTTTTTAAAACTTTGAAGCAGGAGAGGCAGAAAGAGAGTAAAAGAGAAATCTATCAGCTGATGTATAAAAAGTAAGCTTGGTCATAAATGGACTCTCAAGAAAGATCGCATGAAGAAATGTAAATATGATTTAAAGTAGCTTTAATCATTACTAAGTACAGTAGAAATGTTTCAATCTATCTATCTACCTATGTTCATATTGTGTTACCTCTTTGCAGCATGAGAATAAGACAAATCTATTCATTGACGTATAAAGAGACAAGATTTCAAAGAAATGATTCAACCCACATGGACTTAGATTTCTCACCTGGAAGGCATGATCATATATATCTGTGCATGACCGGTTTTTAGGTTGTAACCTACAGACAATAAGTAAAATATTAACTGAAGCATAATTGGTGACTTGAGTTTAGATTATTTTTGCCCTGGTTAGAACCAGTGGCTAAAATCAGATTTAAAGATTTAATGGGGATTACACAAGAATCAGGAATTATGGTCTGCAAATGTTGACTCACATCTTAGACTAAGCTCAGCCAAACAAATCAAAAAACTAAAAAAGATGGCCAAAACCAATTGTGATTCTGGCATCTTGTGTTTTTTGGTTCATGGTTTTCTGCTTTCTACAATTTTATTTCATATTTTTGTTGATGCTGGCACTTTTACATCTGAAAAATATGCGGACAAGTTTTCAAAACAAGTTTCTAACATGATTAACCCATTAACCGCGAACCATGGAAATTTATGTCATTGCACTTCTATGGTTGATGCAATAAAATTCCTATTTTATTGTTACTAGTTTAGTGGTGAGCTTGATTTAGTGATATTTTCTGAAACAAGTTCTATGATAAATCCTCTTCTCCAGACTTCTGTAATCATTTTAGATTTTCACATGACTTCCAAATGTTTATTGTGGCTTGGTAGATGAATAGAATTTCCTGCATATCCCAATATTTATCAAGTCTGTTCTTGAAATAATTCACATTTTTGGAAAAACTATTTCATCAGGTAGACTATTCTGTATCTACATTATGCAGCCATTAAAACTATATTTTTGTATATCCGGTCTGGCTCTTTGTCAGAATATTTTTTAGTTATCTCCCCTGTTTCCTGTTCTCTGTATTTTTTTCCCACTTCTTGATGAAACTATCAACACTCTTGTCATATTTTTCGTTCAGGATCTTAAATACTTCTATCATATCTCCTCTTACTCTTCTTACACCTCAGAATTGGTAGCTTCTGTTTATTGATGGAAACAGATCTATCTGTGAGTCAGGGCTTTTATCTTACAATCACAAATGCAATAGATTATCTTGCAATAGACAAGGGCTTTTGTCTTGCAATGGATAACTATTTCTGTTAGCCACCTGCAGCAGTTAATGGGTTGAGAGGGTAATTTTCCTAACATATACTGGTGCATGCCAATGCATTTATCTATCTATCGATCTATCTATCTATCTATATATATATATATATATATATATATATATATATATATGTATGTATGTATATATTTATATATATAGTCTAGAAAGTTTTACAGCTTTAAACACTAAATATATACTTCCAAAAATTTGTCACTTCAGTCAATTATTTCCCAATATAATTGAAATTTATATGTTGAAATTTATGTAATTTCCTTCAGTGTTTTTTTATGTTTTACACAGAATTTGACATTATGGTACTCATTTCGATCATCAGTTGTTTACTATGTAACCATTTCAGGGATTTAAAACAAAACAGTTATATTAATGTTACTCCCCAGCAGTGCTGATCAAACACTACCTCCCCTTCAGCTATGATTTTAATCTCAAAATTTTTTTATTATTATTCCGTGAGCATAGTTTGATGCATTTCGATGGGGGCCAGCTATCTTTTTCGGAGAAAAATATTTGTAGTGGTTCACAGAGAAAAATATGCTGTTCACATTTCGATACCGAAGAGAAGAATGTGAATATTTCTGTGTTTGGTTGTTTGGTTAGAACGGGAGGGGAGGTGTTTGTATCTGCGTAATTGAGGATGACATTTGGTTTGGAATGAGATGGATCTAAGAGAGATGGGGTCATATACACCCCCTGACCCGGCCTCTGAAAAAATAGCTAGCCCCCATCAGGATATATCGAACTACGCCCACGGAATGATAATGAAAAAATTTCGAGACGTAACAGGTATCTCTTGAGTTTTTCTTTTCATCTTCCAATTGTCATTTTCATTTACATTCTGTCAAATCACTTAACATTCACAACACAAACATTCATAAACATATATATATATATAAACTAAATAACTTTTTCATATCAATATAGTACGTATGTATAAAAAAAATGATATCTGTAAATTACGTACATATATAAACCAAATAACTATCTCATAACTGTATAATGCATATCAATCTATCAGTTTATATATTAAATCACCATAGCCCTGACAAATGGCCAGCAAGACCAACCAGCTAAATGGGCTGCAGATTCTTCTCTCCTTGCTCGTAAGTGTGTCTGTGTCTCCAAGTGTTCCTGGTTACATTTTAGGAGCTACAACCATGAAAATTTGCATGAGTACACCATTGGGCATAATCTAAAAACTTTTTCTTTCGCTTTTTCGAAAAAGTACTTTTGGGGGGCTCGATGGTCATTTTAGACCAACAATGCACAAATCTTATGCTGGTATTTCTTAGATAATTTTAGATAAGAGATCCGTTTTTTCAGATAATTTTAGTAATTAGTTCTGGTACATGTGCAGGCTACAGTGATTCATATAAGCAAGGTTCAACTATCTATCCATCTATCTATCTATCTATCTATCTATCTATATATATATATATATATATGTATATACCTGCAAGTAAAAGTGCCTGCATATATATAAAAGCAATCATAAAAGTGTTCCTAAGACAAAAAGGATGGAAGTGATTAAAAAAAAATCATGCTCTCACACTTTTTAATTCATCAAGTGGTTGTTGTGGCTTTTCTTATCATTCTGATGTTTATTCACATCATATTGAGAAGACAATACGTGTATATTCCCTTATACATACATACAACTCAATCAACGTTTGTATATGTTCGTTATATATTCATCATTTTTTTCTCTTTGGTGCCGTGAGTAATTTTAGTAAAACTTGTTTTTCATTATCGATGCATTGACTGGATTTCATTGACATATATACGTACATATTTGTATATGTATACATATATATATATATATATATATATATATATATATATATATATATATATATATATATATATATATATATATATATATATATATATATATATATACATATATATATAAGCATATATATATGTATATATACCATAGGCATTTACATATACAGATATATACATGTATTTACACATATACATACGATAGTATTGTAGCTGTGAAGTGATCCGACAGAATATGAATGAAAATGACATTTGGAAGGTGAAGAGAAAAACTCAAGAGATAGATGTTATATCTCAATTATTTTTTATATTATAATTCCGTGGACATAGTTCAATGCAGTTTGATGGGGACTAGCCATCACTTTAGGAGAAAAATGTCTGCGGCGGTTTCACAGAGAAAAATGTGCTGTTTACATTTCAATGCTTAAGAGGAAAATGTGAATATTTCTTTATTTGGTTGTCTAGTACGAATGGAAGGTGGGGTGAGTGCATATGTGTAATTGAGGGTGATATTTGGTTTGGAATGAGATGGGTCTATGAGAGATGGGGTCAGGGGATGTATGTATCTTGTCTCTGTGGATGTTTGGCTTGTCTTAGATAAGAGAGGTGGTGAAAATGGTCAATTCTAGGGAAAGTTGGATTTTGATATTTCTATTCCAAGATGGAGAAGGGGTGTCTAGCAATTATCTAATAGCTGTTGGTGATGTTATCAAGAAATGGATATATGATCTGACAGAATGATTATAAATTGCATTATATTGTTTCATACTGAAACATTTATTTGAAATGGTTACTCATTATTAATGGTGAATGTACCATTTGGCCTAGATAACATAAATAGAATAGACAATTGAAGAAAATGGGTCTGTTGCAGGAATCAGATCTGCAACCGATAGGGTAGCATTGCTCTTACCTACTAAACAACTGCCGGTAATGCTAAGGCTCAAGTAACAGTTTCAACTTCAAATTCCCGTCTGGCTTATCATAGTCTACATCTACTCTATTTGTTTATGTTTATATATATATATATATGTATATATATATATATATATATATATATATATATATATATATATGATCACTTCCATGTTAGGGTCCAAGCTTGGTAAGATGTTCTGTTAATCAGCAGGATGAGGATATATCAAAAAGTTTACTATAGTCAGAACTGATTTGAAATTATCAAGTACGGAGGTGTATAAACAAAGATGAAAGTGAATAATTTTTGCTGATTTTTTTTTCTTGGCTGTTTTTGATACACTCTTGTGTCTATTTATCTATCTCAATCTCTCTCTCTTTTTTCTCTCTTTTTATCTCTCTCTATATATAGTTTAGAAAGCTTTAAAGCTTCAAACATTAAACAATAAAAAACTTTTTCAAAAGATTTTTTTTGTGTTACTTCAGGCACCCATTTCCCAATATCTGTCAAAGTAATTTATGTAGTTTTTCTTCAGTGTTTTTTCCCTGTTTCACCATTCATTCTTTGTTATAATGGTAAATGTATAACACAAACATATATATATATATATATATATATATATATATATATATATATATATATATATATATATATATATAAAATGTACTAGAATTCCAAGGGAAATTATGAATCACTCTCACCCATATATGCTGCTTCTTACCTCGTATTTGTAGTAAAATTAAGTTACCATGATGAAAGTGTACTACCAGTATGGTTTGAATCACAAATATGTGATTGAAAAAACAAAAACAGAATATAGACACAAAATAAGGGACTGATTTGGCATAAACTTTTATCATAAATCAAAACCCTCTATAAAAATTCATCTATGGTGGGGACTTTGAAAGAAACCAAGCCAAACTATTTTAGTTGATTATCATCTTGAATTGGGGTTATTATTTCAAAACAATAATCAATAGGAGAGTGGTATCTATATGATATGTATACAATGCATAATCACTAAGGTTTATGAAAATGAGGTCATAGCTGCTGCAGAACAATCAGACTGGAAGCAAAGTAACACCATTTTTAAAATGACATATTTGTTGTACTGTCTGGTTGTATAACAAATGAAGAAAAATCATTACTTCAATATGCAAATAGAGAACCTTGTGTGTTCTATTATTTAAATGTATTTTTTTTTCTTCAAATTAGGGTCCCTTTTTCAACAAATGCACTCGGTCCTACACCTAGCTTAACCTTACCATGATGGTTTGGTTTGAAATATCAATTAGTTATGCTAGAAGCAAGTATCTGAAATATCTAAAATTTACCCATATAAAGGTAACCTGTGTCGGTTAAGACATTCATTTGCTTCATTCCGTCACTCACTGATGTATTAATATCAAATCCATGTAAATGGTGCATTTATTAAATGTCAGTAATACAGAATATTATGTTTTTCCTACAGAGATTATCTCCCTTGGTGATATTAGCCTCTGCAGGATTCTTGTTTATTACTTTTTTACTGATGTCACGGGCCTATTTCCTAGATTCTTTGCTCTCTCCAGGGGCATACACGCTGGGGAGAACTGCACCCTCTCCCCTATGATCTTTGATACTGGCAAATTTCTTCAAAGGTTGCCAAATTAGACTTTTTGGGGATGATTTTCTTTCAAATTTAACTGATAAAAATCTATGATAGCCGATTAATTCTGGTAAGTTTGATAAAAATTAGTTTTCGATTTTTATTAATTATTCTGCTCTTGAGTCTTGGTATAGAGTTATTTTATTTGATGAGTGGGCTCTAAATGAGTAAACGCATACACACACACACATATACATAGGAAAAACACTGAAGAAAATTCGATGAACTACACTAACAGATTTGGGGAAATAAGAAACTGAAATGACAAAAAAATTTAGAATAAGTTTTTTAATATCTAGTGTTTAAAGCTGTAAAGCTTTCTAGAATATATATATATATATATATATATATATATATATATATACATACCTCATGTAATGAGAAACTGAAGATAATATTTACTAACTTGAAAATCTTGCATTAATATCTGACAGTTTTGAGAACGGAAGTGATGAACGAAGTTCAATTTCCAATTTAGATACTGATGCCCTTGGAAAAGGTATGTATCCATCTCCTCCTTCCTTTCCGAAACTTCATTGGCCGGGTTAGTAGGAAAAGGAACACCATCCTTCATGCATTATGGACCTTAAGAAAGGTCCAACGATAAACTTTTTCAAAAAAAAGCTGATGAAAAAAATTATATCTTGTCAGTTACAGAGAGATTTGGAAAATATTTGTCATGAGTTTCAAAATCATCCAAAAAGGACATGTCAAAGTGAAAGGGAGCTCCATGCCTAAGGGGGGCCTGCACCTCAAAGGGACCCTGTGCTAGGCTTATCTACTCTCATCTTGTCAAATACACTCAACGAATTGTAACATACACCTAACAACACATAGTAGGTTTTATAGAGAGCAGCAAAGATTCTAATTTCCTTTTGTAATCTCAAAAAGCCAGCAGTGTTTGTTTATACTGTTTAAGTTAAAAACTGTCAACCAATACTGTCAACATAGGTTTTTTCAGTTTTTAAGTTGGTCTGGCTCTCTCTCTCTATATATATATTACCTGTACAGGCCTCCCCAATGGAACTACAGCACTAAAGATATGAATGGGTTTTTAATAAGAGTTTCCAGTTTTGCCATGTAAGTTCATGCTAAATTGATATCTTAGCTTGTGTCCAGTAGCATTCATGTTTATTTTTCAAAAATTCAGTCTATTTTTCAGAGATCACTGCCCAACAGAGAAGTAACTTAATCATTGATTAGCCTTTTTGTCAATTTTTTAATTGATCACCTCTAACATGGAATATTGCCAAAAGAAATTGGTCACATGACTGTTTCTTCTGAGTAAGTAACCAGATCTATTTTAATTTTCTTCTGAATTCCCCAAAAGTCAGTGTTGCTTGTTTATACTGTTTATATTTTGAAATTTCTTTTTACTCGACTTGAATTAATGACTGAACAGCAAAAAAATTAATTTCTCTGAAGTTTTTAACCAAACATTTTGATTGCTTTCCATTCTACCATAGAAATATAAAGTCTATGATAAACTTTATTCAAATCTGTAAGATTCCGCAAACTTTGGCTGTGAATTTGGGGCCTCCACAAAAGATTGGGACTCATAGCTCCTAATCCCTGCCCTAAATGCAGATATAAGATAGAGCAGAGGTTTATCTTTCTACAACAAACGTCCTGACACAGTTTTTTTTATTTTATTTATCATATCTTTCATGTGTATTGTGATGTGTTGTGGGAGAGATGGAGATGGTGGTCTATGGGTTTGTGGGTTGCCTCTGGGATGGGCAGGCCATGGGATTTGAACGTTTCAGCCACGCCCTCGATCCAATGCCTGCGAGACCGTCTTCTTACCCGGACACCTGAACACAGTGATGACAGATAAAATGATGATGCCTCTACTGCCAACTCTCTGTTCGGTCTGAGAACTGTCAGTTGTAAGAGTAACAAGACAGATTTATGATAGCCTTGGCCAAAGTGATCATTGATACTTGACCAATGCGCAAACGGCCAGTAATACCTGACCTTGTCAGATGTAATCATAAATATGGAGTCAGGCACAAGTGACGGCCAGTTCAAAGACTAACACATTTTATATGGCTTAGACTGAAGTGGTCAAGATACTTGATTGTGGCCAGAGTGGACGTAAATACCCGGCCATGCATAAGTGATTGCCAGGATGAAAACTCACGGCTGGAATTTAAGCTGGCCTTTAGACAGGCTGTCATGAGTTTTTGACATGGTTAGCTTACTATAATTCACCAAATGTCTGTCTGTCATCACATAACTCAAGGACGATTGGAGCCATGGACACCAAATTTTCTGTGTTTATTTACAAGACCCTAGAGCATGTTTTTAGCATATACGTTTTCTCCTACCCTACAAAAAATAATATTGTGGTGTCTGTATTCATGCTTAAACCAATAATATTAATCTGATTTCCCCCTGTCCATCTATCTTTCTATCTATTTATCTTACTATAATTCATGTGTCATTTGTGAAATCCTTATCTAGCGAAATTTCATATCTTTCTACCTATCTATCTTCTTACTATAATTCATGTATCTTTTGTGAAATGCCCATCAAGTGAAATCCCCTATCTATCTATCTATCTATCTATCTATCTATCTATTATCTTTCTATCTATCTTCTTATTATAAGTTACGTATCTTTTATGAAATCCCAACCAAGTGAAATCTCCTACCTGTTTATATTTCTATTAATCTATCTCTCGTGCAATAATTCACAAATCTCTTGTGAATTTCTCACTTAGTGAAATCCCCTAGCTATCTATCTTTCTATCTATCTTGCTATAATTCATGTATCTCTTATGAAATCTCCACTTCTAGATATTTAAACTGAACATGTCCATGATTGCGATGATTTACAAATAAGGCATGATTCAATAAATACATAACAGTTTCAATCTTTCATTCTTTATAGGACAGGTTTCCAGATAAAATCATGCAACTTGGTCATTTTCATATTATTGTTTAATAAAGTCTTTATGAATTAGAAAAAATAATTTTGTATCTTAATATCAAATCAATACAGGACTAATATATTTAGAGCATTTGATATATTGCAATAATTAGTGGGTAATTTAGGACACCGTCTGATAGGGTTCCTCATTATCATGACCTTGTACCAGACAACATTGAGCTTAATAAATATCTACATGCATTCATACATATATGCATAGGGCACCTGACATAGAATGAAAATTTAATCTAATGTAGAAATTTTGCATCTGCAAGTATAATTATAAACTTAATATTTTATGGATGAAAATGATGTTAATCTTCAAATGAACTTTTTATTTTATGTTTAGTTCTATAAGTAACATCTATCTGTCTGTCAATCTATCTATCTGTCTGATGCCGTACATCTATCTTTCTCAGTGTCAATTTCTATCTACCTATCGATCTCAGCCTGTTCATATCTGCTGGCTAGTTGGGAAAGGACCAAGATGAAGGATATCATAAAGTATTCAAACAACAAAAATGGAGATGGACAGGGTACATAACAAGATTACTGGCAGCTGTTTAGCTCAATGGTAGTGCAACTCTATATTGGAACAGCTACTCTATCAGCCACAGGTTCGATTCCTGCAGCATCCCTATTTTCTTCAATTGTTTCTTCTATTTATGTTGCCTCGGGTGAGTGATACATTAACCGTTTAATGATGGGAAATCATTTCAAATAAGATTTTCAATATGATGAAACGCAATTTATTATCATTCTTTCAGATCATACATACATTTTTTAATATATGATATTCATATATATACATATGTATATATTGTCACAGGACACAATCTTTTGAATAAAAGAGTAGAATTCATGTGCACATAAAGTTTATTCTACATATCCAGTCATGTGGCGACACTGTATATGGATGCAATAGTATTCAGAAGTTGAAATGATTGCATTATTCACAAGCCCCATTTCAGCATCCATTCCTTCATGTTATATCAGCCACATGGTTTTCCAATGTACTGAAATGGGTAAAAACATACATCCATGTCAAAGGAAATCACTTTCATCATTTAAGATGTATGGGCAATCAGCATCTTTTTGTAATTTGTGTCTTTAAAAAATATTTTCTTAAATTTAAAATAGTTTGAATACGAATTGTCAAAAACACAGTTGCATCCTTTTACAAACACCCTGTGTATACACTGTGTTGGCAATAATGGAACTATCACGGTTGTTCAATGATAATAATAATGAATATCAAAAGCAAAAAAAAGCACTGAAATTGACCTCAGTACCTCACATGCTCAAATTTCAGGACATTTATCATTTTATTACCCCAAGTACAGGGGTATATACACTAGACAAATAAAGAATCCATTTTGGAAGTGCTTCAATGATCAAGCACTAAAAAAAATGACAGTCTGCTGCAACTTAAAGACTATGCAAGTAAACTCTCAGGTCTAATCATACAAATTTTTAAAGTTCTGCCAAGCTTTCAAGGTCAGGTTCTTTGAGGAATGAAAGACCAAGATGACCACTGGAAGGTTAAATCTCCTTTAAAATAGATCCAATGATATTACCAGAGGTAATGAAATTTTTGAGTGCTGAAAATTATGTCATTGTTCTCAATCACGGCGAATTTGGTTGTTAATATTCCTCGTATTGTTATGATGATTTTTTAAAAAATATTTTCCAACTAATTCATAAAATCTGGACATATTTGTCATTGAATGTCGATAATGGTCTGATGCGCCAAAATGTATACTTTTTTTATAGAGTATGCTGAGTAGGAAATAAGTTGAATGTTGCAAATTTGACGTTTTTATTTTAGTTCAGCCTGTGTATATGTATAAATCCATCCAGATAGGAAAATGGGGCTCTCTAGCTTTGGGAATGCAACCAGTCTATAAGAACAAGTCTGTTTCCAAACCAGGGAGTGAAGACACCTTAGGGTGATTGGATGCCAACTTTGGCATCCTTCTGGTAGCTCCTGCAGCCAAATGCATCACTCTCTGCTTCCTTTTCAACTATATCAGAGAGGCTGAGGGATGACTTCTGTTCACTCGGCATCCCAGGATCTCAAAATGCTTTGCCCAGGCTTGTGCTCTGGAGAGGTAATTAGTATTGTTTCACTGTATATCAAGATAAAAGGAGGCTTTCTTCTTTCTATATGCATAATTTCTCATACATTAGTATATTTTTCTATCCTACCTTACTCACATTTATATTTTTGAAAAGGGAAATTGCCATAAGGCAATTGTATCATGGTGGAAAAACTGGTTCACTCAAGTGAATCTACATAGCCCCACAAATAAACCACCTGATCATTCTGCCAAGTGGGCTACATATTCTTCTTTCTTTGCTTCTCTGTCTGTGTCTCTAGGCTCTCCTGATCATATTTTCTGAAAGTTTGCGGAAACGCACTCTGAGGCACAATCTGAAAATGTTCCATTTTTATTTTATCAGAAGAATTTTCTGATCTCTATGGTCATTTTTGACCAAACAACTATGTTAGTTAGGTCAAAACTTGGGATGTTTTTTTAAGATAATTTTAGATAAAGAATAATCTTTCAGAATATTAGTTCTGCTGTACATGTGAATTACAGAAAAAAAGTGATTCTGATTGGACTTCCACCAAGGTTGACTATTGGGGGTAACAGCTTTTTGCTTTTAGTGCCTTTATGTATAACATGGTTATGGGAGAGTGGTTTGCCCCAATGCCAACCTGCTCATTCTTTTTTCTGTCAATGAGCATGGCATGAAAGTATGAGACAAAAAATATCAAGATGAGAATAGAGAAGAGAGAAGAGTGGATTCAAGCCTTTCTCAAGAACACAAATGCGAATAGAATGTTAGCAACCTCTGTCAAAATTCAAATGTAGCTCGGATGGATTATCTAATTTCAATTTCAATAAGCTTATCTATTAGAAACCATTAATCAAAACTGTCAACATAAGATTCTTCGGTTATTGAGTGATTCTGGTTGCCTGCTTGTGAGCATTAGTCAATATGTGTAACTGTTTTTTTGACATCTCGTCTAGTGGATTACTGTTGTCTTCCAGAATCTTTGATACCCTCAGATAGATAAACCGTACGCTCGGAATAGAACAAAGAACACATCAGTGAAAAACATTTTGATAAAAACTAGCTAAAATGTCAATAGTAGTACAAATTACTTTTACAATGATGACAATATTAAAAACCATCGTCAACTAATACTGTCACCAAAGCAGTCAACACAGGTTTCCTCAGTTTTCAATCTATGCATCACACTTACAGGTCACACTAACAAAGTCAGTGACATTGTTAGGGTTGGTGTCACCCAGGGTGGTAACAGAGTATCCACCCCCAATGATGCTAACTCAAAAATCTTCTTGAGCTAAATCAACCTAAAAAAAAGACATACAGGCAGTTTTGATAATTTGCTATAATTTTTCATCTGAGTACATGAAACTCCAGTCTTGTTAAGCCCTGTAAGCTAGGAGGCTGAAATCAAGCATTTAATCATTATTATAGCTTTAAAAAGTTTTCTTATAATTCTACCCCAAAATAGATTTTAGTGGAGGGCTCAATTTACAATGTAACATTTATTGATCAACAATTTTTCCAATTTCTTGATCAGTCCCAACATGGCATGCTGCCAGAAGATGTTGATTACACAACGGTTTCTATTGAGTGACTAACCAGACCTGTTACTATTTATAACTGGGTTGTATTTAGCAAACCCAACAATATCGCAAGGAACAGAAGAATGGCCATGAAACAGAAAGGTAGAGCATTGAATCAGTTACAACATGCGACTGTAAGACTTGGAAAATCAACAAGAGCCAAGCAGAGATACTCGCCATGGCCCGGAGGAAGATGAAAACAAATAGTGTTAGATGTTACACTCAGAGATAAAAAGCACAACAGTTGGATTGGGCTTCAAAGTGGAATCCGTGACAGTTCAATCCATCTGGTACGTCAAACACTGATCAACGGGACATCGAGCCTGTTTGCTAAAATAACTGGTAGATTGTCAGAATCACCAAGTGAACAACAAAAGACAAAAGACTGAGCCCAGGGCCAACCGAAGACGA
The DNA here is from genome assembly GCA_963457665.1 of Thysanoteuthis rhombus. Classification (NCBI taxonomy): domain Eukaryota; kingdom Metazoa; phylum Mollusca; class Cephalopoda; order Oegopsida; family Thysanoteuthidae; genus Thysanoteuthis; species Thysanoteuthis major. Next base: position 16,452,336 of record OY735206.1, on the reverse strand, counting down.
GTTGGAGCAACAAATGATTGCATCATATTGCGCACCGCCAAAAATAGGCATCTATGGAGTAGGACACAGAAATGTCGCAATGTAAGTTTATACTGAATTCATCCCTTAGTTGATATCCAGCAGCATTCATTGCTGGCATTTCCCATTGGAAAACATCTGGAGTAGTGTTGAAAAAAACAACTAGAAACATCTAGAGTCTCAAGAATCTAGATGTTATTGATAAATCCATTGACATAAAGCCCCCAAATGGTTAGAAATATTTCTCTTGTTTTTTTTTAAAATAACATTTTTAGGAGGATTCTAGTGGAGTACTGATGCCAATTTTCAAGTCTATAGACAAAATGGTATGGCCAGGAGCACTTGAACACGTATGAAAATTGGCAGTTATTAGAAAACATCAACCAAAACTGTCATCAAAACTTTCATCATGGGATTCTTATGTTTTAAGTGGGTCCAGTTGACTGGCCGACTATCTATCTATGTGCTGTGCATACAGGCTGCACCAACGAAGCAAGAAGACTGAAATTTTTCAATATTTTCCCCTTTATTATGTTTAGAGAAAAAATTATTTTGTTTTTCAAAAATCTTTTTCAAAATGAGTCTTCGAGGGACATTCAAATTACAATGCAAATTCATGCCAAATTAGTCCCTTAGTTTGTGTCTGACAGAATTCACAATATTTTTTGAAAGTTCAGACTTTTTAATGATCCATCAAAATGTGAGAGAAATAACTTAGTCATTCATTTTTCCATTCTTTTAATTGATCACCCTCAACATGACATACATCCAAAAAGAAGTTGGTTTCATGACAGTTTCTATTGAATGACTAACCAGATGGTTCCCATCAAACATTTGCCATACTTGGAAAGGCTAAAAGAGTTTGATTCAAAGACAGTATCCTACAGAAGAACCCTTGCTGATTTACTGGAAATATACAAGATACAATCAGGTCTACATACTATCGACTAAGATTAAAAGTGTAGCATTCAGCCAGATAAAATCATGCAACAGCCATTTCTAAACAGGGCACCCAAAGGACACAGCAAGAAGCTAGAAATCCAAAAAGCCATCAGAAAGCACTTCAGACAGATCCCCTCCTTCCTGGAACAAGCTATCAGAAGCAACAGTTTCTTCTCCAAGCACGAACTTCCGAATCGAACCTCAGAAAAGATCTTGAACACAGGATGTTCGAGTATGAATTTTTAGATAAATAGTTAACCACAATAGAAATCCATAGGTTGACCTCACTAATCTAACATTGTCCTAATTGAGATCTGAAATGAAATTCATACTTATAATTCTCAACTTGTGACTGATTTACCATTTAGGTAACCAGAGGAAATTTTGGGCCATCCAGGATAAGGCTGATAAAAATACTACCAACAACAACATTTGGCAAGACAGTGAAAAATTTGCTATTCATGAATAATCCTGTCAGTTTTCAAGTCTAATATGTATTCCTAAATCATTGTCAACTCTACATACAACATTTAACCAAAATCTTTGGCTTCCATTTTGGAGATTATATTTGTAAATGTTGATATACGAACAAAACTATGACACCTCACTTTTGATAATCAGATATATATCTTTAAATCATAGTCATCAATTCCAACTCTAAAATTCTCCAATCTTGTCTTCTATAAATTTATTACCACAATTATTGGTGTTATATTTAGAAAAGGAATTCAAGCTCTTTGTCAATCTGCTCTCTTTCTTATCAATGAGATTTCTATGAATACCAAGGGAAATCAATTTCACATGTATACAGGTTGGCCCTGCAATCTGAATGTCAAGTGTTCCTGAAAAAACCTTTTGCAAACCAACATGGCTTGAAGCAAAGAAGCAATTACCATTAATAGCTGTACCTCGCATAAATGAATTACTATGGCCTGCATGCATACCAGAACTAATTATTTAAAACATTATCTAAAATTATCTAAAAATATAGATCTTTTATCTAGAATTATCTAAAAAATACCAGCACAAGATTTTGACTTTGTTTGTTCAAAATGACCACAGACACTGAAAAAAAGCACTTTTTTGCAAAACCTGAAAAAACGTTTTTAGTTGGGGTACATAATTGCACCCCCCCCCCAAAATGGGACCAGAAGTGCCCAGAGAAATACACATAGTGACAATTACGCTCCCTGGTTGTGATGATGCCAATCACAACCCATTGGTCCACTGTCCATTAACATACAAAATAATGTCAGAAGTCTAGAACAACCCCAAATCCTAAAGAATACCGGATTATTTTCAAAATCACAATGAAGAATTCCTACCAAGAAAACCTGGTGGATACATGGTGCAAATGGAAAATAGAACTGATCCTGTTTCCACAACTGACAGTGTTTGGTTCCAAATCATAGTGGATTACGACTTCAATTCCCTTAACATTCAAAGGAGCAAAAGACTGCGTCATTTCAATATCTCCAATAGTCTTATTGAAAGTGAATCTGATACTGCTAACTCCTTCTAAGAAACAATTGACCTCAATAATCCACATATAGAGATAAAATCACACGAAGTCCACACAATAAGTAACAAAATTAGATTACCAGATTGACAGTCAGCTCAAACTGAACCAGTCTGCAATAAAATCTAAGATAAACTCAGGTGTGGGAATAAATGTGTTACCCCCAAAAGTACTGCCACAATCTTGACCCAAACTAAAAAATACTTCAGTCAAGTTGACAGCATATAATAACACTAAAATTCCTGTATTAGGAAAGTGTACAGCCACACACTCTTTCAAACTCCCAAGATCTTCATCATTGCAAAGATAAGATATGCAAAGAGTTTCATAAATTGTTAATCAAATCTTTTACAAAATATTATGATTGTTTCTGTGAAATTTGCGCTGTAACCCTCCACTCACTATATCATTGTAAATCCTGAAGTAACTCACATGATTCATCCCTCAATTCCACTTGCCCTGAAGAGTAAATTACAAAAAGATCTTGAAAAAATGCTAAATATGGGAGAAATTGTCTCTAAGGAAACACACTTAATGGGTCAACTCCCTTGTTAGCACTGAACAATCAAATAAGAAACTAAGACAATGTCTGGACCAACATGATTTGAACAACGCAATAAAACAAGAACATTACAGAGCTCCTAATGCTATCAAAAAGGAAGTCACATTAAAAAAGTAATTGAAAACATTGTTGATATCTACCAACTTGGGAATACTAAAGGCCTTTCCTCAATCAGTCACAAGACTAAAATTTTGCAAGGCTCTTATCAGCCTGAAGAAAAGGTGAAGAAACTCAAACCACCTTCAGTGAAATTTGCAACTCCACAGAATTCTCCTAAACTTTACATTCACACTGAATCAAAAAGAGTATTTGAAATAAAAAGATAAAGATTGATTTCCTTTGAAAATTAAAAAGAAATATGAATTCCAGAAGTCAATTGTCACTTGCACCATATCTTCAATCCAGAATTGGCCTGAAAGGTTTGAATCCTGATAGAAAAAACACAAAACAACCAAGAATGTAGAAACAGTCTACAAAACAAAACACAAACTGACAAAAGAGAATAAAAATCTTAATAAAGAATGTGTAATCAAAGATACTTCAATGGAAGTTGGAAAAACAAATTTATACCACAAATATAAGCAAAAGAAACTCTATAAACAAGACCCAACCAAAGTGAATTGGAAAATAAAAAAGAAATTTCCCTCTCAACACTATCCAAAAAGTAAAAATTAAAATAAAAAGATACGCAACTCATATGAAAAACACATTTTTTCACACAATTGCACTTTCTCCCTATCCACCCTGCTAAAAGACAAAGCTTATCCAAAAAAGAGGGATGTTACACAATCATATTAATTCTCCTACTAACCAATAAAGCTGCTACTGCTACTACCAACAATTAATAATACTAATACTAAAAAGATATTAACTCCCTTGGCTGTGATATCACAATACAAAACACTGTTTTAAACATTTCTTTTATCTAAACACTTGCTGGTCTCTTGACTCATTTAACTTTCATCGTAATCCAATCACAAATCATCCATACACTTTCCATTGACATACAAAAATCACTGAAAAAAATGTCTGTATCTTCTCAAAACATGTGTGATTGCTTCCAGACACAAACTGAGGGGCCAATTTAGCATAAACTTAGATTGCATGTTAACCCACTCACCCCCACTAGAGTCCTATTTTGAATTTTTAGAAAACAAACATAAGGAGTAAATCTCTGAATTTTCATCCCTCTAGGTCGACTGGTGTGATCTGTATGTGCATGACACATACATTGCTGGTTAACTAGCCAGATCCTCTTGAAAACTGAAGAAGCTGAAATGACCATGAGTGAAGAAGCAATAACCATTAATCTATATGAAAAAAATTATTGAGTGTTCCCACACTCAAAGATAAACTTGTCTTAGAATGTTTGCTATGACATAGTTGCAATGTTTGGAAGTGGCCAGACTTTATTGTGTCTGGAGCAGTGTGCAATAATTGTAATAAAAGATAATTTTCCAACAGTTTTACGAAACTACAGCTTCAGAGTATTTTAGTTACTTCTCTTCAGTGTTGGCAATTTAAATATTTTATATCAAAATTCTGATAGGTCTACAGAGCAGAGGTCAAGGGAGATAATTCATAAATAATGTTTGATTTTTTATTCATTTTCATTAGATTTCTTGAGAACCACTGATCTAAAAACCTCAAACTGTGGACTGCACTTCCTTGCATGCTGTCTGATATATCTGGTGAATATTAACTTTGTACAATGGCCAATTGTTGAGTAATAGCAATGCCTACTCACAGAGACACAGACTGAGATTTCTTCAGTTGTAGTTAGATTGTAATATTGATTCTAGAGAAACTGTTACAAAGTTCCTTCAGTTTATTAAAGAGGAAAATAAACATAATAATAGACTTGTATTCTTACTTTCAAATTATGACTTTTTCCTAAAGGTTTTTCATCAATTCAATGTTTTGGGATTTATTGAAATGTCCATATAATCATCTCACACCTCTATAACACTTATTTGATAATTAAATTCCTCATATCTTATTCAGACAATAACTTTTACATATATCCTTTGAACATCTAAATATACTTGACAGTAAGCATATATATATATATATATATATATATTTATATATATATATATATATATATAATTGTGTGTGTGTGCATGTATATGTGTGTATGCATGTATATGTTTGTGTACGTGAGTGTGTATGTATGTTTGTGTGCATACATACATATATGTGAGTATATAGTAGCAGAGCAAGGAGGCAACCCTCACCAGGGGGCACCATAAGAGAGGGTGATACCAAGACGACTGCCTAAGATTCTTTCCTATACTTTCTTGACAATTCTTCTTTTCTAATGAAACATCTATCTCCCCACATGATATCTCCAAAATTAAAATGAATATCGATAAAGTTTTGTGGAAGGGTGAACCATGGGGTAGAAAAATTGGTTGAATTTCAAGGGCAGATCCAGGACTTTGTTATTTTTTTCATACATTTTTGTATATATTTATGACTGCCTACACAGTATCTCCAAAAATTCTCAATTAATTACTCTGATGATTTATGAAAGGATGAACAATTGGGCATAGAAGAAATCATTGAATTTCAGATAAAAACATTTTCATGGTACCTGTACTTATTTACTTGCTATTATTTCATGAAGTTATAACTGAAAAATTGAAAAATAAAGATGAATAGAATTGTCAGTAAGTATAGGCTTATTCCATTACAATGAATAGTATGGGAGAATCATGATAAATAATGGATAGTTTTAATACAAAAAGATCACCAAAATTCTAGATATCCTGGGAAGAGAGTAAGTCCTGGAGGGGGATTGGATGACAACATGATGACACTGTCCACATGCCCACTACAGTTTGTATACATGTATAGGTGCTCAACATAGTATGATGTCTGACAAGGTCATCTTGAGGGCCAGTTAATAAGTTCAGTGAGTTCAATCCTCCCTAGGTGCCCCACGGTCTTGCACCAGACTAAGCTGTTTGACTAATTACAAAGTTAGTCCAAAAAAGTATTTAATATCAACAAAAAAATGGCTATGATTCCTTGGTCTTCTTCAAAGAACTCCCTTTGGACCTCATGCGCATATCCCAGCGTATCTTCCAGCTTTCAAAACAGTCAGTAAAGTCCTCTTTTTGGATCACTATAATTGCGTTCTCCTTAATCTTGTTCACATTCTTGATTCTCCTCCCTTTCAATGGAAATTTGTGCCAGAAGTTCAAGGGAGCCGAATCTGGACTGGGGGATTTGAGTCTTGGTCATTGTCACACAGTACTCAAGTTCACTCAATGGTGTCTTACTGCTGACTGAGTAACCCCATGATTGAGTTTCTCTTCACATATGGGCAGTAAAGTTCCCTCTGTTATATCAAGGCTGCTCAAACAGTTCTTGAGATATTTCAAGTTGCTGGATACCCTCCAAGTAGACCTAATATAACACCATACCAGTGATGGCCATCCTTTTTAGCACAATTGGTCAAAATTTTGATTTTATAAATAACCCGGTTATTGGAGTGTCACTTATATATAAGTATATGTAGTATTCTAGTTTTAGGTAAATGCTTTTATATAAGCAGCCTTTTTGCTAATGTACACCTGCTCTGACCTACCATCAGGTTCTGTTCCATACAGATATTATTTCATTATAATTCATTACCTGTCTTACATACCAAAAATATGATTATTTGCACTTATACAGATCTCATGCACATGTACAACCAAGAATATCTTCATATTTACTTACATTTCATAAATTTAGAAGCATAACTTTTATATGACATGATTTTTTTATATTCACATATTTTGGTTGTATGTATGGATGGTTGCAAGTTGAGAACGTTGCAAGTTAGGGTGCAGGTGTATTTATAAAACTAGGAGTTTGATATAATATAACTTGAAATTTCAAAATATACTTATAAAACTAGAGTAATAGAATAAAAAGAAAGTGTTATTTTTTCAAAGTCCATCATGGGTCACCTGTGAGCCTTTAAAGTGTCACTGCAGACACGCGTGTCAGAGGTTTTCTCATCAATGCACGATACATTCATTGGGTTAAATTGGAGGACGAAGGAGAAGAAATTTAACTGATTCGATGGATTAGAAACGGTTAACAAGCAGGCTGGGAATGGTTTTGGCAAGTTTAATCTGGCTTTCTAGAATTCCTGGCAAGAATTTTCACTTAGTGTAAATCTGGTAAGGAAGATAAAAGACTCTGGAAACAAGTCAACAATTCATTTCTGCTTGATTGTATAATGGTTACTGAATTTAATTTTGAGAATTGTAAGGGAATGGCTCAATAATGTTGATATATTGGATACTTGCCTACATGGGCGTGGCAGGAAATTTGGGGCTTCCGAGGGGCATGGGCTTGGTTCCTTGAGGTGTCCCCTCTAACATTGAACAAGGTTTGTTATTGTATAATGTTAGTAGAAATGTAGATGATGCAATGGTTAGCACATCTGCCTCACATGCAGAAGATAGTGGGTTCAATTCCTAGTTTGGGCAAAGAGTGTGAAAAAGTCTTCATGAGACAAAATTCCCCAAGCTACAGGTGAAATAGCTGAGCAGATTGGGCCCAAGCCTTTAGGAAGACGAGTCCAGGAAAAAGACAATGAAAGCAACCAGTCTAGAAGGACAACTATGATTCCAAATCCAGGGAGTATAACCCTTTCTAAGCAGGTTGGTGACCAATTTGACGTCAGGCAGCTCCTGCATCCAAGTTGATGCTAGACGTATTGCTCTCTGCTTTCCTCTAGACGACATCAGCAAGGCCAAGAGGGGCAATTTTTGCAACTGGGCGTCTTAGGATCTCCATACACTCCACCCAGGCATTCACCCTGTGGAGGGAATTCCAGTGTCATTCCAATGTCTGCAGAGAGAGAACTTAGGCCATCAATAGGGGAACTACTATTCATAAAGCTCCTTTAGGGAACCAGTGGGTGATTTAAAATTGCTCGTAACCTTTCCCTCAGTTACAAACTAGCCTACCCATTATTCACCCCCAAATTGCAGGGACCATGATATCAATCACTGATTGACTTGGATTGTTATCATCATGACGTATCTACCTCTGTACCTTCCTGCCTTCATCAGGTGTCTATTGTAGACTGTAACCATCTGGGATTTTGAACCAAACCCTCTATCCAATCCACAGGGGTAGATTATTCTTATTCCACTGTCCCTGCCAGGGGCAATTTCTAGTATCAGTCAATTTTTCCTAGTTTATTCCTCCTAGTGCTTTTGCTTGTCTGCCTCTCCTACTAAACCAGCATATATGATTTTTCAGCACTACCTCACCCAGTGTTTGAACTCACAACTGCTCAACAGGTACGTTTAACTGGCCTTGTTATCTACTCACCCATTTCCCTCATGGGAGTTGCCATCAATCTCACTATCTCACATGATTTATTCTTCCATTGCACTAAAAGGTGATGGTTGACATGTCCCCTAATATACATTATCCAAAATTCTCAATTGAATTATCATCAATATTGTAAGTTATACAGACTAGTATCCTAATCTATGCTTTTATCAAAACATTTTGGCAACATAAGAAGCCATTTATTATAATCACAGATAATGTTATCAAATAGTATTTGTAATTAAAATCAGTTAATCCAAAATACTCAAGATAAAAAAGTTTGAAAATCAAAAAAATTTCTTAATAATTTTTCATGATATCAAGTTATTTATGACAATATGTGATAACCATCACCTGACCAACGTCTTTTGGCAGCATTGGGGATAATCAATAGAAATGAGTGATGGAGTTTCTTTTCTCACCTTTCGTTACGCAGTGATCACAAAAAATCAAAATTTTCAAAAAAACATGTGGACAATACTGCTGGACACAAACTTAGGGATCAATTTAGCATAGACTTGCATTACAAATTGAGCCCCCACACTAAGAGCCAATCAAAGGGGACATTTAAACAAAAAAACATAAAAAGATGTTATTTGTGGATATAATAAGGAGTAAATGTTTAAATTTTCAGCCCTCTAGCTTCTGTGCTTTTCAACATTGTGTTTTGACCATAAATACAAATGACAAATTATATACTCTCTTCAAAATTGATTCTTCCTTGAGTTTTCATTTCAAATTCAAAACTAAAATGCAGAATGACTTAGATTATTTGGTAAGTATCCTGACATCATTTTTATTTGCTCCCTACCCTTAACTTTAGAACCTGGCTCTGCCCCAACAGAAGATATATTTTTCGATTGAAAGCAATATGCATAAGCTTTTGCACACAGCAAGGCCTACCTGCAAAAGTTTTAACACATCTCTTTTCAACTGAAAAAAAAAAGGTACTGTATTTCGATCCCAGTAAAAGATTTCTTAAAAAAGATTTTTGTTCTATTTAGAACAAGCTAGATTTAGGCATAGGATAAGCAAAGCATATCTCTAGGTATCATAGTCTGAAATGGTCTCTAAGAAACACAAAGCATATTTTTAAAGTTCTAAAAAGAACGCCCAAATCTTTTCATGATTGTAATATATCTTATGGCTATTCCTACCATGTTTACTTTACCCACAGCTTCATTCTATGTTGAGCTAAAAAATAAAAGGCCTTTACAGCATCTCAAAGCTTAAGACTTCACAATGTCTCAATTCACATCTGACTCTCAATATTCTTGATACAAAACGACTGGTCTATCTATCTATCTAAAATGCGATTATTTTAAAAATAAATAAATGTACATCAATAAAACAAATCTAACAGCTAAAAATGAATTATGGCAGCTCTCTGTATTGACCAGCTTCTAGCAAATAACAATGTCTTGATTCAAAATTGAAAAATGTGGGAAAAATAAAAACATGATTCGAATTTATTATTAGAAAAAATACTGTATCTTATAAACAAGAATAACTTTTTTGCTGGCATGTGTGCTGAATTAATTCAGTCAAATGCTACAATAGAGAAGATTAAAATCTGAGTTGATTGAATACTTGAGCATGTGTCTGTAGTGCACACCATTGTCTTCATATTTCCAATTGTGTGTACTGCTATAAGAAGTAAGGGAAATACCAAGCTGCCTGCTTCTGAGAAATTTTTTTTTATTTCAAAAACCTTTTGAGATCACATCAGTTGAGTCTTTGGACAGTTTAATAGATCCCAATATAATGCTTTTTGAATTTAGCAAACACTTTAATTGTGTGTGTACGCACAATCAATCTGTTTTGTTTTACCTTAGTCATCCTATTATCAAACGTTAACATTTCTGTGATTTCTGATTATTTTATCAAATGATTTTGCAATCCTTACTACTCATTAAAAGAAAGCATGTGAACTTGAATGTGGCTCATAAATTAGATATGGTTGAAAATTTAGAACAAAGCGTCACAATAGCGCAAGTTTGTGAAATTTAGAGCGCAAAAAAAAATTGATTCTAATAAGCAGAATTCAAAAGCCAAATTGCAACAGTTTTCTTCCCCCAAAAGAATTTGCTGAGGATTAAAGTTTAGAAGATGACCTGTTCAACAGAGACCAAGAGATCTGTGGGAATTAATGTCAGGGCAAGCTATTAATGATTATTATTCCGAGTCAATCACCCATCTAGACTGACTAGGATTAATGTTGCTTAACCTTGGTGATCATGCAAGACACAGTGGGTCCAACAAAGGAGGCTCTCTATGTAATGCCTGGCTATTTATGGCTGTTATTCCTAGATGGTCACCCACGAAGACACTGAACAGGCTCAATATTGCTTCACTTCAATGATTGTATGAGATAAAGTGTGCCCAACTTGGGAGGTTCTCTCTACATGATGCCTAGCTACTTATGGCACCTGCCTTCTCCAAGACAGTCACCAATCTAAATGTTGACCGGGATCAATATTGCTTAACTTTGGCAAGCATACAAGAACCGGTGTGCCCAACGTGATTTGGCCAAAACACCACTTGCTCACTGAAGCATCTAAACTGGTTTATTTGTTTGGCAACCAATCAGCAACCAATCTTGATTGCAAATATGCAGGGACAAGACGTGGGCAGGCACATTTTCATTTGGACAATTGCCATTGTCTTGTGTCAGAAACCGTATAAATGATGACAAACATTTTGACAGGCTCTTCTCGGACATGCCAATCTCATTTAATCAGTGTCACTTTCAAGGCAAATGTTAAAAATGGAATCCAAGCATCAAAGACCTTGCTTAACAATGTCCTATTTGTGAGATATTATCACAGATAAACAGAAGGCAATACCATGGGTGTATGCTGGTGGGATAATTTACCCACCTACTCCGGATCAGGCTTTGGGTGAAGGGGTTAGATAGTTGGAGCTTAATAGTCAATAAGAGATAACGGTACTGTATAATTGTTTTTTGTAACCCCAACAATGTACTCATATAAAAAGACTTTATTATTCTTTGCTGGTAACAGGGTTGCTGCTAGGATATATATATTTGAATATATCCTTCTTCCTGAAAATATACATTTTCGCTCCCACTGGAAGAGTATCAGCTGACTGTCATGCACATTACTGATCACAAGAATATTCTTCTTTCCACAATATCAGTAATGGTTGCCCTTATGGTTCCTGGAGCTCTGGGCAAGCTGAACTCTGGCGCCTGTTGAAGTATAGCATTGTTCATTTATTCATTTACTACCAACCTCACTTGACCATAATTACCTTCCCTACCAGGTCCCAGCTACTATGAGCACTCTATCTCATCAAACTAGCAAAGCCTGACTAAGCTTGTCATTAGTCAAGAGAATTTCCTTTGCCAATTGTTTATCTCAGTTTAATCACAAATAGGAAGTTTTTAACTGCCTGATATTCCTGAAAAATCTGACTGCATATCAAGGATATACTTATTTTGACAGTTTTTATTTTGTTCAGTTTATTCATTTTCTCATTTTTTCCATTTGTATTTAAAAATTCTTACTGTCTCAGACACATGGCAGATTCCCCCTAGCACTTGGTGCCCTCAATAACTACCAATACCAATACTTAGGACCAGCCCTAACGTTAGAAATGGAGGCAGTAGATTCTCAGCAGACATCTCGTCTTTGATTCAAGAGATTACAATATTTCCTCTGTGTAACTAATGCTGCAATGCTCAGAAGCAACAAACCAATAAACTAGCAATTGTCATAATAATGACAATATTACGTAATTAGCGAGAGGCAAGTTTGAATATTAAAATTCAAAGTCTAGGCTACCAATGCCTGATATCATATCAAGGTTATTCAAAATGTATTTGTATTTACATTTAACAAAAGCCTTTCAAACAATATATATATAGTGGATACTGATATTCATGGCTCAAAATTCCCTGACAAGAAAATGCTGACTTTATCTAAGTACATTGAAACGAGACAACATAGCCATGAATCACAAATTCAGACATGAATTCTTCTGGGCAAGAGCAGCAAACATATCGAACAGCCTGAGTGAAAAGACAGTCACATCCAAGATCAACTTTTTTAAAAATAACCTTATTCTGATATCAGTCATACCAAATTTAACTATCAATCTTATTAGTTTAATTCCACCCCAACTAAACTAGAGGTAGTTTAATAATGCGATTAAGTGCTGTCAAAAAATTATTTTTCAAGTACATTGAAGTATATATATAAATATATATCAGAGAAATATTCACAGATCTGTGTGTCATCGCTTACCGCCGACCCCAAAACATCAAAGACATGATTAGCAGCAGCAATATCATAAATAATAAAGTCTCACACAACAATATCACTAGAACCACTAAATTCTGTAAACCATGCAACAAAAAAAATAGTTTATGTTGCAACATCCTTAAGTACACCAACACCTTCACAAGCTCTACCAACAAAGAAAGTTACCTCATATATCATAGCACAAACTGTCATAGTAAAAACATTATATACCTTTTAGAATGTAATAGGTTCAATTTACAATACATAGGCAAGTCCAAGTGGTAATTAAACATTAGACTCAACAACTACAGATTTAAATCACAAAACAATCCAAAAACATGTCAAGACCATTAGTGAACATTTACAGATAAATAAACCTAACTTCCATACACTTTCACTCCTGAGTCTGTCTCACTCTCTCTAGTTCATATCATATATATATATATATATATATATGTATATATATATTATTGTGTCATCCACAGACAGCTGCTTCAATGTATTACATCTCTTCAGTGTGGCTGTAGACTTTCCATTATCCCATCCAGTACCACAAGGCAGGATTGGAACCTTTGCTTCAGACCCGGAGGCTGATATCCTACCTCTGAGCAACGGAACTGGACGGTCAGTAAGGCTGAATTTAAGCAATATATTTATTTACGCGTAGATTCCCCATCCACCAGAGTGCTCTATTCCTATGGAAGAGCATTGCATGAGCTTACAATGGATGAGTTACCTCACTTAAAGAGTGCTCAACCCTGAATTGAGGAGCATTAATTATATAATGTGATCAATAGGAAGTGAGACAGACTCAGGATTAAAAGTGTATGGAAATTTTTTTATCAATTAGTTAATCCATTAATGAATTAATTGGGAGGTATTCCCATCTTTCAGTAGCATGTGCTGCATGTGTGTATAACTTTTAGTCATTAAAAGTTTTCTGTAGAAAATGAATTAACCATCAGATGCTTTGCTTTAGAAGCAAAAATTGGAATCCAATCTTTTAGGGTCATCCTGATGTGTGGGACTTGGTTCAGTCTGTGATGAAGTCAATGCTTGTCTGAGTCAAGATGTTATAGTAGTAGCAGTAGTGGGTCTTGGAGAGGCCGTAGGATGTCAGGGTTGAAGGGAAGTGGTTTAGTATGGGTGGATTGTATGGGTAGGTTAGAGATAGTATCATTGATGGGGTGATTAGGTCAAGGAACTTCATGTGTAATATCCTTACAGTTCATTGAAAGTTTGTTGGCTCTGATTTGCACAAATGTAAAACCATACAAAGGTTTGAATAGGTTGGGGTCTGAGTGACTGTGAATTTCCAAATATTAGATATACATGGAGAATGGTAGAGTGTGGTTGTGAGGTTGTTATTAGTGGGAGGATAATGATTTAGAGATCTGGGTGGTGAGGGTTGTTAAGTTTGGTGTCAAGTCCATTAGGGGAGAGAGTTTTAAGTATGTTGATCCACATATCCTCATGTCTTGCTAGAATTTTAATTATGTCAGTGGTTGTATTCTTTTCTATATTTATCAATAATTGTGAATCTAGCGTCTCTCTCTCTCTCTCTCTCTCTCTCTCTCTCTCTATATATATATATATATATATATATATATATATATATATATATATATACACACACACACACAGAAAGAGAGACGCTAGATTCACGATTCGCACACACACACACACACACACATATATATATATATATATATAATGTGTGTGGGTGTGTGTGTGTTGTCCTATTTATTCAGCTTAAAACTCTGAACTTAGCAATGGGACAATTAAATCAAGATTTTTTTAGTTGAGAAAATACATTTATATTCTTGAGCAAAAGTAAGTTTTAAGTAAAGTGAGAATGATATATAGAATTTTTCGTATTGTTGCAGATATCATAAATATAGAATTTTAAAAGGAGCATTTTCCATAAAAAGAGAAAAATACGAAGAACAACAAGTGCAAGAAAATTTTTTTTTTTTTTGCTGACATTTCCATTTTAAAAGCTAAACCTGATGGAAAGTGACAGGTTGTTTTGAAAAAATTCCATTTGTTCTATAATTCATGGTATGCAAAAAGCTGTTCACATTTTGGTATGGCTTATGGGGCCTTGTTTTGACATTTTGTTGAACCAATAGAAATCCTCTATCAGCCATTAAAGCTTACTATTGATCCTGCATAAAAAAACACAGATGTGCATTTTGTATCTATTTAGTGTGTACAACTTCAGCAAATGTTATGCAATACAACCTTATCTTTTCTTTTTATTTCTGTTTTTTTTTAATCTTTTCCTTTCATTTCTGTTCTTTATTTTTTCCTTTCATTTCTCTTTCATACTTTTTTTTTTCAATTTTGTTTTTATCTATTTTTTTGGCCTCATCTTTTTTTCTCCAGAAAGTATTGAATCTTTGGGGTTGATTTTTTATTGTATTTTGGGTTATGCAATCCGCCATTATTTTTTCTTTTTATCTTTTCTCCTCCATCTTTTTTTTTATATCATTTTTATTCGTTCTTTGTCTGTTTCTTCTTTGAAAATCTTTTGTTAATTTTTCTTTCATTCTTATTTTTTTAGAGACCATCAACTAAAGCTGTCAACATAGGTTTTACCAGTTAGTGAGTCAGTTTGGCTGACTGGCTGTGTTGTGCACATAGGCCATACCAATTGAACTAGAGGACTGAAATTTTGAATTTTTACTTATGTCAAGTGAAAACTTTTTTTGTTTCAAGAAAATTCCCTGTAAATTGGTTTTTAACTGGAGTTTCAATTGATAAGTAGTAAGTTTATGCTAAATTGGTCCCTTAGATTGCGTCCGGCAGCGTTCACGATTGTTTCTTGAAAATTCAGATTTCTTTAGTGATCAATGCCCAACAAAAGGTAAGAGGAGTGATTTATTCATTGATTACCTGTTTCGACAATTTTTAATTGATCACTCCCAACACTGCATGCTGTCAAGAGACATTGGTTACATGACGGTTTCTATTGAGTGGTTAACCAGACCTGTCTTCATTTTTCTTTTTGATGTCATTTTTTATCTCTTTGTTGTCTTCTTAATTTTTTTAAAAATTCTTCTCCTGATTTTCCTTTCATTTTTTTCAATGTTTTTTTTTCCCCATTCTTTGTCCTGTATTTTTTCCTCCTCCTCCTCCTCCTCTGCGTATTGAATATTTTTTCTTGATTTTTTCTCCTAGCTTACACGGCACAGACTATATTTTCCCCCCATCTCACTCCAGAACATTTAATCTAATTTTCTTTTTGCCTCACCTTTGTTTCCTAAGCCGTTTTGTTCGAATTGGAAGGTGGAAGGAAAAGAAACATTGCAGATCATTTTCTTCTTGTGACATCAGACTTGATTTCGATTGGTCTACAATTGTTTCAGTCAACCCGATTCAGCAAGATGACATTTTTTTGTTATGTATATTAGTGTGTTTGTGAATATTGCATACTATTTTTAGATATCTTAAAATGATTTAGTTTTTATCGCTAGTTAATCCGGCACTTTATATACTTACATAGCAAAAGTAGTATATGATAGGGGCCCTGCACTAAATGCTTGAAAGCTATCTATTCAGGGATTCTACATTTGCTCTATAACTATGGTACTTAACTGGCCTCCACTTCTATAAACTACTGGTTGTTTAAAGCTAGCAATTTTCAGCCATTTATCACTAGATACATATACAACGCATAAATTCAAAGGTACTGGAAACTGACGGCTTAACCACTGCACAAAAATCTAAATGAAAAAAGATACTTTGACGGAAATGTCAGATATTTTTGTTATATTATCTGGCTACATAACAGATGAAAAAATCAATCAACTTAACTCAGCAAATAAAAAAATTATATGTTCTGATATCATATATATCTTTCTAGATTTAGGGTTCATTTATTAGAATGAAAAAACCCTTGTAAATCCACAGGATAAATTTCCATTTACATTTAAGACTTGTCAATTCAATACAGTTTAGTAGGGTAGCTTACTGGCAATCAGTTCATCATGAGTTCAAATTACGATAGGGGAATATGTATTTCACATATCGGTTTACACCCCTCATTTTTGTGAAGATTGTCATTGATGTTCTGTTCTTGCTACGGTAGGAAAACAAGGTCAACTCTAGACTTTGTATGTGAATTTGACTAAAATTGTGCAATGTTCAGATATGTAGATAGATTGATATATACATACATATAACTGTCAGAACACATGAATTACAGCAACAGTGATTAAACCAGTCTGTTGTGGGTAGCAGTGATTAATAATGTTCACAACAATGCACCAGTTGTCTACCTGAGAATAACAGTGAGAAGAGTAACAAGTTGCACTATATACATATTTTTTAAAAACCTTTAACAACTATCAACATAGGTGTCTTTAGTTTTCAAGTAAAGCTGACTGGCTGCCTATTCATGTACGTGCATATGTATCACATATACGGGCTGCTCCAATGGACGTCAAGAGCTGGAAATTTCAAAATTTATTTCTTATATCTAGAAAAAACTTTTTCCCCATGGTAGGTTTTTAGTGGAGGGTTCAATCTGCAATGTAAATTTATGCTACATTGATCACTCATTTGGATCCAGCAGCATTCACATTTGTTTGTTTTTTATTCAAACGTTCTTGATATGATCACCACCTAACAAAAAACAAGAGAACTAACTTATCCATTCATCACTCCTTTTTCTAATTTTTTGATTGATCACCCCCAACACGGCATGCTGCCAAAAGATATTGGTCACTTGACAGTCTCTATTGAGTGACTAACCAGGGTTTTTTTTTTCTTTTTCGCTTGTAGCAAAGCATCTGTGATGTTTATCTAACTTGAAGCTGCAGGGTCCAGAGATAAAGAACCAGTTTGAAATGGTTCAAATGAAAATCAATGTCTTACAAGATGAGACAATGAACCATCACCCAACAAACCCTCTGATTGGAATCGTAATTATAGTACCAGAATTAATCTGGGCAAATCAAAGCAAATCATTCTTACAGATTTTCTTTTTTCACCTCCATCTTAATCATTGTTGCTTTTTATTACAATTAAACTCAGTTTTTCCTTCATTAGTGAGTAAATGAATTATCAGCATGTTTAGGAATAGAGAATAAGTTCCTAGTGCGAACAAAACTCACAACCCTCTATACAAGAAGGTGGCTCACTTAACACATGCATGCTCCCATCACTGAGTCACTGGAACTCAGTGTTAAGATACGCAGAATGGAATGCATTCTCAGAAACCAGTTTGGAACAAGATATTTGCTGGATGATGTCAATCGTAGCATAAGGCTATATTCATGAAACACACAAGTTCATTCACTACCTATTGAGAATTAAAAATAACAACATTTTGATCCATTTCATTGATTCTGTCTGCTATTTACCTTCATCTTAATTGTTTTAGTTGTTTTCAACACAACATGCTTGGCCCGTTCATCTAAGACAGTGAGCAAACAGCGCAGATTGGTTACAATACTTCACTAATACTAAAAATAAACAGGTCTGGTTAGTCACCCAAAAGAAAGCGTCACATGACTAACGTATTTTGGCAGTATGCTGTGTTGGAAGGGATTGAATTTAAAAAATTTGGAAAATGGGTGATCAATGAAGAGTCACTTCTCTCGCTTTTGTGGAGGCAGTATTCACTGAAAAAGTCTGAATTTTTTAAGAATAAGTGGGTAAAAACTGAGGGATCAATTTAGGATGGTAAAAACCTATTTCGGGGAAGAATTTCACGACACAACAAAACAAAACTTTTTTTTCTAGACATCTAAGAGTAAATATTGAAATTTTGAGCCTTCTAGCTCCATTGATGCAGCCTGCATGCATGACACATACAGATAGATAAATAGATAGATAGCATGATACATAAATACAGGTCCAGTCAGCCAGTTGGACCAGCTGAAAAAAAAAAAAAAAACCTATCTTGACAGTTTTGTTGACAGTTTTGGTTAACAGTTTCTAATAATCAACCCTCTGCTAGTGGTAATTTTGTTATGCTTTTTAAATATCTTGTGTAAGCTCTCTTCTTCATTCAGGTTTCTCTTTCCCTCCCATTGCTAACACCGACTCACTAGACCTAAACAAGTTATGTTTGTAAATTGTACGCATACGTGCGGAACCTATTATAGAAGTCCACAGCACTCAATTTGCTGCATGCTGACGTGAATAAAGAAAACATTTCTCTCTCGATTTCCATGCCATTTGTTGTTTGGGCGCAGCCACATGCACGATGGCAAGGTATGCAATTGCACACACCAGAGATCTGTCAGCAAGTCATGCATTCATTTTCTTGATTCTCGTAGTCTTTCATCTGCATACTGTGTATACTTATTTATTTTTTTTGCAGAGGGCGGTGTAATCTCAGCAGGTAAGAAGCTCACGTCTCAAACAATGAGCGTAACACATTCACAACGAGCAGGTAAACTGTGAATAGATATGGACACAATAGACCAACAAAGGAAACAACATCGACAAAGAGAAGTCGGTCTTTATTTTCTTCCTTTGTGTATTTCTGTTTTTCTGCTCAGTGTAAACAAAGGAGATGGTGGCCAATGACCTTCCGTACGCAATAAAACAGGAAATTGCCAACACCTAAAAATCGATCGTTGAAATTCTATAAATTCTTTATAAAAGAACAAACGATGTTATGAACGATTTTCTGATCTGAATCCCTGATCAATGCAGGGGAGAGGGCAGCATAGACAAACATGCCAGTCGGAGGGCAGGGGGGTACAAATGCCCCCTCAAAAATTCAAGCCAAACAACGTACAATTTCAGGCAAATTGGTGTAATTTTAGACAAAACCAAGTCAATTTGAGGGCAAATCAAGCCCTTTGCCCCCCCTTAATCAAAGAGTCCCCATACGCTCATGGAAGGGAGTGCAGGAGGTTCATAGCCATTAGTTAATATGCACAACCACCTGATTATTCAGTGACAGCCATTAGCTTGTATGCAGCTGGCTATCCAGTAGGATGGTATAGACACAGTCATTTGAGTAGATGGTAGCAGCCATTAGGTAGTATGCTATTAGCTATCCTCAATAAATGTGGCTGCTCAAACATTTTTCATTTGCCATCCCATTTAACAAGACTAATCTTTGTGAAACACTCTTCTTACTGTTATAAAAGCAATAGATACTAAGAATCTGCCAAAAATTGCAACATATCTCAGTTTGAATTGAGTTTTATGGTGTTTATTACAAAAAAATAAATGACTAAAACATAATGAAGAAGGAATTGATTTTTTTCAAATTTGTGAATAGCATTGAAACATTTTCACAATTAGCATCAGAATTTTTGTGTGGAGATGAAAATTTTAAAAAATCACTAGTTGCATAATTATTCTTTGAAAATAAGATTTTCAATTATTCATTTCTCTGACACCCAATAATGTTCACATGACCCCTGGAGGTGTCTCGACTCCTGCTTTGAGAAGCCCTGCTATAGAATGACAAGAACACCCAAGTATCAGGTGGCAACCACTAGCTAGTATCCTCTAAGACAGCATAAAAACTGCTACCTAAGTACACGGTGGTAGCCATTAGCTAGGATGCTATTAACTATTCTCTAAGATGCCATAAATTCGGCTGCCTTAAGATCTGATGGCAGTCATCTGCTAGTATGCAACTGGTTATTTATGAAAACAGCCACCCGAATACATGGTGGTAGCTACTGACTATCTTTTGAGTTGGCATGGAAACTGCCACCTGAGTACCTGTGGGTAGGCATTAGGTAATATGCAACAAGTTTTCCTCCAGGATGGATTCAACATATTAAATCATAAAACATTACAGCAAGTGGTTGTTTTGAAACTACGTCATCATGTTGAATATTTCTCTAACAAATTACAGTGAGGCGGAATAAGAGTGCAAGCTTGTTGTAAAATAGAAAATGTTTTTTTGTGTTATTGAAATTATTATAACAGAAAAGAATAACTATTATTGTTCAAAACAGTATCATGATAATATTCTTTTGGATAAATGAATAAAAGTCAAGAAAACATGTCTGTTTAGACACTTGATAGAAACCGTCAATAACTTTTGACAGCATGCTGTGTGGATGTGATCAAATGAATAATTAGAAAAAAAAGGTGATTAATTAATAAATTACTTCTCTTGCAATTTATTGAGTGGTGATCCCGAGAAAAGTTTGAATTTAAAACCAACATGAAAGCCGTCAGACACAAATTAAGTGACCAATTTAGTATAAACTTATATTGCTAATTGAACCCCTAGTTAGAGGATGATATTTCAAAAAACAAAAGGAAACTTTTTTGTAGACTTAATAAGGAGGAAATGTTTAAATTTCATCCCTCTAGCTCAATTGATGTGGCCTGCATATGTGATACATATATACATAGCCAGCCAGCCAGGTGGACAAACTTGAAAACCGAAGAAACCTATGCCGACAGTCTTGGTTGATAGTTTCAAATGATGTTTTACACACATTTAGATAAAACTGATTAACATAACAGTTTTAGAGTTTCAAATATATACATTAATCCAGCTTTTAGTACAATCAAAGCCTTATGATTGAATGGTTTATCTTAAATTGGATAACAGGAATTTAAAATTCTTTTTAGTACCTCATCTCTGATTCTTGGGAAGTGACAATGATGGAACTGAAGGCAATTGGTTGATCGATAACCATACCATTATGTAGACTTGGAAAATACGCCAAGGGCAAACAGGTTTTTGTCAGTAAAGAAAATCAACAATGACAGACAAACCTAAGAGCTATCTGTTCTGATGATTGTTATTGTTAATTTCTGTATCCTGCACGTGGAGCATAGGGCCACAACCACCTGCAGTGGTTTCAGTAGCAAGCAAGTTTTTACCATCCTTCTTTACCTGGGCTTGGGACCCACTCAGAGGTGTAGCTAGAGAATTAAAGACCCAGGGAGTTTGGCTCCTTGTGGGGCCTCCTCCAACATTTTGTGAGATTTGATGAAAAAGAAAAATTTGCAATAAATAGACACACACTACTACTTAATTGGTGAAAAACCACTCCGAAGACTGAATTATTATTTATGTAATTCATGTCTGTACAAATATATCCTTGTTATTTTATAATGTAAGTGGTAATGCAATAGGTGAACTACTACTCATAAAGATTTTGGGAGCCACCTCCATTAGGTACACTAGGGTCATTTCCAAATAGCCTCCAATCTCCTCCCCCACCTCTGCTATACCAATGGACCAACTATGGTGAATGCTGAGCTGTAGGCTTTTTCTGTCAGAATATCCATTCTCTTAAATGGATTGCCTTGAGTGAAGGGTTCCAACTATCCTGATATCTATCAATAGCTGGGGGGGAGTAGATTCATGCCTTTCCCAATGGCATCAGTGTGAAATAAATATAAACTGCCTTAGTTGGAACATGAATCCGGTCAGTAGATTATGTTTTCCATGCTGGTAACAATTTAACCCCCCTCCATGATGATAAGGGTCATAAAACTCAGATTACTGGAATTAAGGATTTGAAGAAAGTCATTTTCTATCAAGAGTGTGACATTCTCACTGAATTGATTTTGACTACTATTTACCTTCAACTTAATTTTTAGTTGTTTTTTCACACAACTCAACTGGTCACTTTACGTCACCTGTTAGTGGGAAGCCTGGTTTACACACAGCTGCTTTGACCACTGAGCCATAGAAATTTCATGATCAGCATAAATCAAATTTTACCTTTTATACCCATCCTTTACTCCTAAATACCTGCATATTGTTTGTTTTTGTTTTTGAACTAGTAGTATTACTAAAGCAATTGAACAACCATAGCCATCAAAGATGGTATAGATTTCTATTCTTTTTTCCATATGTGCATGTGTTTGAGTACTTGTTCGTATGTTTCAGTGCTCCTGGCTATACCGTTTTGTCTACAGACCTGAAAATTGGCATCAATACTCCCTCTTTGAGTTTTTTACACGTTTGTAAATAACATCGAGAATCTAGATGTTTTTCGATATTTTTCTTCTCTATTTCATATTTTTGTGGGTGGAAAATGCTAGTGATATCATAAATAGATTTTTCTGGCAATATTTGTTCTTTGATGGGATTTTTTTTACATGACTTCAAAATTGGACGCTATGGTTGTTCAATAATTGACTTTGATGACAGGTTATCATATTTCATTTAAATCATGAGTTGTAGTATCATAACATATTTTATTGATTTTGATTTATTTGTGCTGTCTACATGGTCAGATGGTTCAAACAAAGTATTGACTACAGAATGTGAATCCTACACTTGAATTTTTTTATTCATATTTTCTGAATATATTCTGACAATTTTTAAAATAAGTTGTGCAAATATTTAAATGTAATCAGTAAAACTTTTGTCTCAATAATTATTTCTACATGAAAACTTAGCAAATTTTCAATAAAGTCAACAATTTTTTAGTAATGCATATTCTTTATATTCTTCACAAGAAACATGGTAAAAGATTTCCAATTTTCCTGTTTAAATCAACATAGAAAAAACAATATTTTGTTTTCATGACTTTCGAAACTATAAATTTTCTAAGACTCATCTGAATAATTATTTTTTGTTTAAAACTTCAAATATTTCTGAAGTTTTCATGAAAACATTTTCGTGAACTTTGTAGTCATGAAAACATCATTATTGACAAAACTGCAAAGTTGGAAATTTTGCTTTTGTTTTTGGTGAAAAAGAAATGGAAAGATGATTGAAATGATGAACATTAAAAGGGTTGTAAGTTTTTTTTTTCCTAATTTATATTTTATAGAGAACCATCAACCAAAACTGTCCACATAGGTTTCTTCAGTTTTTAAGTGTTTCTGGCTGGCTGGCTGACTAACTATCTACGTGTCAAATGTCCAGGCTGCAACAATTGAGCTAGAGGGCTAAAAATTTTAACATTTGCTCCTTATCATGTCTAGTTAAAAAATATTTTTTTGTTTTTTTATTTTTTCAAATAATTTAGTAGGTTTTCAGTGAATATGTATGTGCGTGGGAGGGATTTACAAAGTAATTTTATGTAAATCGGTCCCTTTGATCTTTTTTCCTAAAAAAATGCTTATAGTTTTCTATGAACAACAGTTAGATGAATACTTAAGAAACTGTCAACCAACATTGTCACCAAAACTGTCAAAATAGGTTTCTTCAGTTTTCAAGTTGGTCTGACTGTGTGTATATGTCTATCACATGTTCAGATTACACCAATGGAGATAGACGGCTGAAAATTTAAGCATTTACTTCTCTTTATGTCTACAAAATATATTGAGTTTTTTGTTTTAAAATTCCCTCCTAACTTTTCAGTGGTAGGTTCAATTTGCAATGTAAGTTCATACTAAAATGGTCTTCAATATCTTCCTATCTCTCTCTCTCTCTATATATATATATATATATATATATATGTATATATTGAATACCCAAAAGGTTACACGGTAAACTACTGATGATTCCCATGACCATTAAGGATACAGAACACTAAGTTCCTTAAAGATATTTGATCAAACACATCATGGACCCCAATACCCCATCATCTAAACTATACCCAACCTACCAAGCACCCATACAGTCTAATACACAACTACTATCAACTCCTCAATATCCATGACAACCTATGGTCCCTCTAAGACCCACTGCTGCTGCTACAATGATATCCATAAACATACCAACACAGACTTCACCTCAGACAGAACACAATCCCAATCACCATTATGACCCAAAGGGAATCCTCTTCCTTGATCTCCATTTTTGCTTCCAAAGCAAAACATCTGATGCTAAATTTGTTTTCTATGGAAGTCTTTAAACACTGAAAGGTACATATAAACCACACGCTTCTGACAATGAGAATATCTCTCCAAACATCTATAGCACACTACTTAATTCATTCATGGATTAATTAATTAATGAGTAAAGTCTCTGTATGCTATTACTCCTGAGTCTGTTTCATTCCCTATTGTTCACATACACACACACACACACACACACATATATATATAAATATATATATATATATATCTATATATATATATATATATATATATATATATATATATATATATATATATATATGTGTGTGTGTGTGTGTGTGTGTGTGTTACTAAGAAATTGATATATGATCTAACAGAATGATTATAAATTGCATTATATTATACTGAAACTCATATTTGAAATGATCACCTATTATTACACAGGGAATATATCATTTGGCCTAGACAACATGAATATATATGTACTTTAGCTGAAATTCCCAGAATTGCCTGAAGATTGAATAAATTCTTGCACAACCCAGAACAGCCCACTCACACTCCCACAGCTGAACATTATTTTCTGGCTTGGGTTGTCAAATTCAAGGTTTGTTTTTCTTTGTCAATGCCAGGATTCCTTGCTAGTACTTTTATGTATATATTTGCTGTCGGCATGCAGCAGATATCCGGGGAGGAGGTTGCCCAGAGAAGAAATAACAACACATTCAATGATAGAGAAATAAACATGTCTTCTTTGACAACACACTGATGTGGGTGAGGGTGGTATGAGCCCAAAAATTGTTTGAGTGTATTCATTGAGTGTATTTTTTGGCAGGTTGTAAAATCTTGTCATGGTTGTCACACATCCTCAGCCAGGTTTGCCCAGCTTCCCAAGCAAACTAGTGTGCTCCTCCCCACCTAATACCGATCAACGTAGTCCATGCAGCTTTTTCTGTTACCATATCTAAAATGTTTGTAAGTGGACAGTTTCATTATCATACCTTCAAGATCAGTCTTTTATTGTCTATCATTGGACATAGACCTTCCTCAGGATTCACCAGACCTTTCTACCATGGGCGTTGTGGAGCCACTACTTTTTGAACTTTTGTACTTCATCTCTCCATCTTGTATTTTTCAGGCCTCAGTTTTGCATGTGATCTCTAAGGGTCCATGTTGTGAGTCATGATGTCCATTCGTTGTCTGCCATTCTTGCGACATGACCAGCCCATTGCCATTTGAGTTTTCTAATGGATTCTATGATGTCTCAGACTCCTATTTTTTTCCTTACAATTCCAATAATATGAAATTTATCAAAAAAACTTTTCAACCTAAAATTGAATTGCCTGTTCTGTGAATAAATTGTTTTGTAAAAACAGTTATATTTCATGTTTACTGCATATTCAATCATTTGTTCTAAAAAATGATTGAATGTTTTAAAACTTTTTTAAAGAAAATAAAAATATATGTATCTTTAATTTGATGAATATATAATCATTTCTATGCCAAAAGAATGCCAAAAAACAATGTCTTTTCTTGAAGCAAAAATACTATTAACAATGATTTTTGCTAAAATACTTATGGTTATTTTGAAAACATTTGTTTATGCCTTACTAATTGCTTTATCAGCAGTAGCCAGTCGTCAGTGTTAACAGATTTCAAGAGTTTGGTCACCAATCTAAACACTTCAATCAAAAATGTTTCTGTGGCCACATCTGTAGAGTCTCTGACAGCCACCAGTCAGGTCACACATTTAAACCTGAGTATGGGCACTACTTATTCTGATAGCTCCGTGCTTTATGTGTGCACACCATTAAAGACAAGCAAATTTATACATATAAGAGAATAAAAAGAGCAGATAGAACAGTGAATGAACAAGATGAGTGGTGGGTATGAAGCAGTTATTCGAGCCTCCAACTTACCTGCTGGCTTCTTAGCACAGAGTGGCATTATGTTAAGGCAGCCACCTATTGGATGCTGGTTC
Source organism: Thysanoteuthis rhombus (assembly GCA_963457665.1). NCBI lineage: Eukaryota > Metazoa > Mollusca > Cephalopoda > Oegopsida > Thysanoteuthidae > Thysanoteuthis > Thysanoteuthis major. Next base: position 16,426,000 of record OY735206.1, on the reverse strand, counting down.
AATTCCTACTGCAGCCCCTTTCTTCAACTGTTTATTCTTTTACACTGTCTAGGCCAACTGACACATTTACCATATAAAAGTAGGATGTCAGTTCATATAGTTTCAAGTAAATATAATGCAATCATAATTTTTGTGTTGTACAAGAGGTTGAGATTAAGTTGACTCAATTGGTCTTATCCCTGTTGAAATAAATTGTGAAATCTTGTGTATTTTGCATAGGAACTCAGATTCACAGAGAATAGCAACGCTTCATTATTTATAAGGGAATTTTCATCAAAGAGTTCAGCCTTCAGACACAGTTGGTCAATGCTACAATGATTGCACACAAAAGAAATTTGAAAACAATGATTACACGAGGCTATGGAAACAGCATGTTTTTTTTCTTTTTTGGATATGTCCATACATCTCTATCATTTGCTTTTCTGTCAGTCGGTCTGTTCGGCTGTTGGTCTGTCAGTCAGTTGGTTTGTCTGTCAGTCCCAGTTATGTTAAACAATGGAAAAAGGATGGAGGACAGTGTTATTTGTCATAAAAGGTGTGATATCATCAATAGATTACATATCAAGGGTTTTTTTAACAATCTTGCCAAGTATTGTTTATTATCAATAACTAAAACAGTCTCTAAAATGGATGAAATTGACTAAACTTTCCAATTTAAAGCTAACTTTATAGCTAAAAATGTTATATATACCCATTCAAAGCCCTCTTATTAAATAAAATTACCATACACTAAGATTCCAGAACAAATTATTGATAGATATTGTACGCTTACTTTAATTTGAACTCACTTATTGTTTTTTCTTTTATAACCAGATTTTCAGATGCACCATCCTCACCTTCCTCTTCCTCTTACTTTTGCTATTACTACCACAACCAGTAATGCTACTTCTACTTCGATTGGAATCCCTATGAAATCAGAAATCACTGATATGGACATAAGGATGGTGGATACATCATTGAACCTTTGACTCTTGTTTAATTTCTTCAATGTTTTGGGGTTTTTTTATCATGGGAGTATATTCCTATATAACTTCCATGCACCATCAATCTATGAGAAATTTTTTTTCTGCAAGGATGAAATATTGTTCAATTGCGATTCAAATTGTATATATATTGATAAAACAGCAGAAATGTGTCTTGATAAAACAATTGCAGCTTTAAAAACATTGATCTGTTTGAGGCCATTGCAAAAATGTGACTTTTCTCTATTTTCCGATACTGATTTGTATAGTTCACTAACCATAGATAGGAAAAACAAAGAATTTTCATAAATAACGTCATACATTCAATGAAATCATTTCACTGGATGAAATGAGACAAAGGGCTGGATTCAGTCCATTGGCTGTAGTTTGCCAAGCTCTGCTCTAAAGCAATCCAAAAACTCTTGTCCCTACCCTATAAAGATTCTACAGAACAAAAAGAAATAATTCTTGATAAGGATGGAAGCAGATTCTTGACTAATCATGTCTAATTTAGTTAAGGTCTGTTGAAGGTCTGTTGAAGTCATTATCAATCACTACTACCTACAACAGATCAGTTTAATCACTGTTGCTAGGTACAGATTATTCCCATATTCTTACATTTATATGTATGTACCTATCTTTATCTATTCATGTATCTATCCGGACTTTGCCCCAGTCCTTACTGTTCATAGTAAAAAACTTGAAATCAATGATTAGACAAAATGGATTTCTGAAAATTCACTCCAAAACAAGTTTTCAATTTGTGTATTACTGTTCGTTTGTTTTGTAGTGATCACTGCCCAATAAAATGCTAGAGAAGTAACTTTTTCCAGTTTTTTAATTGATCATCCACAACAGCAAATATATGGAAGGTGATAATTCATAATTTCCCATGGAATGCTTGTGTTTCCCTCTTTTATATTAAACCCTGCATATGGAAATGGAAAACTCAATTTAACTCATTAATTTTTCCCTGAAGCAAAACTGTTCTACATGCAAAACGGAATTCTCTTTTACTTCTTTAAAAAAAAAAATTTCATAACTTTTCAATGAGACTGAATTTCTTTTGATTCTTTTTTTCAAATTCTTTTGGTTGAATTAATTCGTTTCTTGTCGTTCATAGCCAGGCCGGTATGAGGGTTCAGGGGATGGGGCAAAAGTGGGTCTTTGGATTATTGAACATAGTGTGGTGATCAGTCTCCTCCTTGGTGAATTAACAGGATTGTTGTAATTGGCTCTCTACATGATCCTTAGCTGCTCACTGCACCTTGTGTGCCCAGTTGGTCACCAATCTATCTATTGACCAGGCATGATGTTGCTTAACTTCAATGATTGTTCAAGAAAAAATGTATCCAATGAAGTTGGATAATGGTTGTGACTTTAACTTGAAAAAAAATTAAGCAAAAAAATTTTAGGAAGACATTTTCATGAATTATTTTTAATGAAGGATTTTTCTCTACAATTTATAAATTTTTGTTGTGATAAAACTAACTGTAATCAGTATGAACCCTTTTCATAAACGTTCTAAAATTGCTGTTTTTTAATTTTTTTCTCCAAGTGTGCATTGAATGATTGATTTAAAATCTAATTTCAGATTGGATTAAGAAATTAGAATTGAAAGTTTAGTCAAAAATTGTTAATTTTGAATTATCAACAGAGCGTGAAGTAAATTCAGAGGATAGAAATTACTTGGAAGTGAGTGATACGAAGCAGAATTGGCACAAGGGCTTTAAGACTGAAATTTTGTGCCCCCAGTTGTGTTCTAAAAACGATTTATTTTGGAAAGCCCTCCGAGGATCTTTTTGCCCTACATGACTGCCCAGGCTCACCTAATAGACAGTGCGGTTCCGGATACAAGTAAGTAATGTTACCTGAATTAGCTGCACAAACTTTATGTATTATGAACAAAATGAGCAACCACTAATGCCATGGTTACAAAATCCAGATCAGAACATTTCAAAGAACCATGTTGAATCATTACATTGGAATGAAATGGCTGGAAAGATAAATAAATCCAGAATAGCTTCAATGGAGAGTATGGAAATTTTTCGTTAGCAAATAAAGTGAATTGAATACATCGACATATGCTGTTACTCTTCTGGATGAATGGCAAAGGATATATTTTCCGGGGAGTTCAGTATATATTCTAGCAGGAACCCTGTTACCAGAAAACACTAGTGCCATCTTTTTATATGGGTACATTGAGTTGGGGGTTATATTAAACAATTGTACAGTACCATTATCCTTTCTTGACAATAAGGTTCCAACTTCAAACCCTCTCGCCCAAGGTGAGAAGGTCTCTACCCTCTTGGTAGTGTGAGGGGGGTGTCCTGCTTGTCTCCCCAGCCCCAACAGATGCCCATGGGCAAAAGAGAGAAAATAGTTTGTGCATTTACAGTTAGAGGTTAAAATGAATAACTATGTGAATAGTTTTTTTAAAAATCTTCCACTTATACTCAAGGAATCATGAAAAGTTGGAGGTGGGGGTAACATTATTTACATTCATCCTAATTTGCTTCCGGCTCACAAAGCTCATTGAAGGGATAAGACCTCCATTCCCTAAATAAGGAGACCTGGGTTGGGTTGATAGACCTTACATTGCCATGCTGGCCCATGACATATTGACAATGGTAAGAGGTAGATACATGACTTTCCCAAGGGCATTAGTGTGAAGTAGGCTATAACTGATCCTATTTTCCATGTCTTTGATTGCTTGGCCCTACTCAGCTCCTTTCAAGAGATTCTTATGTAAATTAGATTGCTCATCATTCATGCAGTCTTTTAACTGATGCCTGACTGGTCAGATTAAACCAATGCTTCAGTCTAAGATCCAATAAGATCGGAATAAAATTAAGATTTATAACAGTTGAAAAAAGAGATTCTATCTTTGCTTTGGTAACAGCAAATGATTCTGTTATCATTTTTTGTTCATTTTAGGGCATAGAGATAGAAATTCTAATTTATTACATTCATTTTTCTCCTCTTAGATAAAATGGCATGTATGACTGCTCTATATGCAAAAATATTTCTTTTCTTGCTTTTTTTCACCTTTATTTCAAACCTCATCATTTTTTCAACGACCTAGAATTTCGTGCTCTTCTTTCTTTCAAAGTTTGAAAAAAATCTTTCGCTGACCTAAAATATTGTGCATTTAAGCATAAAATCCAATTGCAGTTTATGCCAAAGAGAAAAGAAAAAAAAGAAAAAATTTTTAAATCAAAATATTTTATATGGCAAACTTTTAGAAATGAAATGGTTTGGAAAATGAAAGAAGTGAAAAGATAAAGTTATTGATTGATGGAGATCTGACACAGAATTTCTGAAATTGATGCTTCAGATATTTCAGATGAAAAAATGTACGCAACAAAAAAAGAAGGAAAAAAAACGAAGGAAAGAAGATCATTTTTTAGTCAAGTGTTCAAAACCATCAACCAATATCGGTCATCAAAACTGTCAATATAGGTTTCTTCTGTTTTAAGTGAGGCTATCTATTTATGTATGTGTATATGCACGGACAGGCCACTCTAATGGAGCTAGAGGGCTGAAAACTTGAACATTCACTCCTTATCATGTGAAGAAAAAACTTCTTTTTGAATCCTCTTCACCCAAATAGGTTTTTAATCGAGATGGGATGGGGTCGTTTCACAATGTAAGTTTATGCTAAATTGATCCCTTAATTTGTGTCCAGCACAGAAATTACACTTTGAAAATTCAGACTTTGCCAGAGATCACTGACCAACAAATGGCGGGAGAAGTAACTCATTTATTGATCACCCCTTTTTACAATTTTTCAATTGATCACCATCAACATGGTATACTGCCAAATGACATAGGTCAGTTTCTATTGAGGGACTAATAAGACCTTTTCAGAATCCGTCAACCAAAGCTATAATCATCAAAGATCATCAACATTGTTTTTTTTTTTAGTTTTTAAGTTGGTCTGGCTGGCTGTGTATGTATAAGATATAGAGAAAATACCAATGGAGCTAGAGGGTTGAAAATTTCAGCATTTACTCCTCATCATGTTAAGACAAAAATGTTTTTTTTGTTTCCTGAAAATTCCTACATAAATAGGTTTTTAATCAATTAATTCAATTTGCAATGTAAGTTTATGCTAATTGGTTCCTCAGTTTGTCTTTTTCAGTATCCAGGCTTGTTTTTTGAAAATTTTTGAATTTTCAAATTGATCACCCCATTTGATCACATAACGGCATGCTGCCAGAACACATTGGTTACATGACAGTTTCTGTTTTTTTTTAAGCTAAGAAATTTAAAAAATGGTATTTCATTAGATAAATGATAAATAGAAGGTTCTGCATCAAGCCATTAAATATCCTTGAGGAAAAAAAACAACCTTTAAAAAGCATATTTTTTAGATTGTATCTGTCCATATTCGACTCTATCAGGTCCTTTTGTTTCTGAATCTGCATATTTCGATATGGTTTTCATTTGCTTTTATTCTATAATTTCAGTGAATATCTGGAATGAAAAAAAGATACAAAACATACATACCTGTAACCTCTACAGGGATGGAAAGGGATGCAGGGCCAGATTGAAGCACAGATAAAATTAAGGTCTGAGTAATCTCATTTTATCGATGTGATATGAATTAGGTTGGTGTAAAAATAATCATGTTTATCCAGCATCAACTTTGAAGCAATATATCTCAGTTTAGGATGAAAGTTATTAATTGAAATTAAAACCTTCAGAATATACACATTTTTACCAACGAGCAACAAATCCATTAATACGGAAGCATAGAATTTTTGGGTCCTGAAACCAATGGATTCTTTAGAAGTGTTTTGAGCTGGTTGTTGAAGACTTTCCCTTGCAGGAAGTGGTCAGAATGCTTGAAAAAGTGGTTATCCATAAGAGTGAGGTTTGGGGCATAAGCTGGGTGAGGTAGGGTTTCCTAGTTTTTCTCTTTCAATTTTTTGCAAGGTCATTTCTGGGGCATACAATTTTTTTGGCTCTTCCGTCGGGATCATTCACACAATATGTTGAGCTCTTTTGTTTTCCCAGTTTGTTGCAAATGTCAAACAATTGTTGAATGGTTAACATTTAGTTCCTCTGAATATTCAAGCCTTTAAGGCTTCCATCTCTGTTTTCAAATCTTTGGGGCCAATGTTACCTGGTTGATATTACAAGCAGTTTCCCATTTTGAATTCATTCAACAAAATTGCTTGAATTTGTTTTTTCCATCTTTGATTTGACAGCCTCAAATAAACCAGAAAAAATAATGAAAACAAAACGTTCAGCTCAAATAGATAGAGCAAAATTTATATTTTAGAATGGTATATTCCATGAACATAGTTGAATAATACTTTATTCCAAAATAAGCCTCAAAGTTTGAAATAACAAAAACACAATTATGTTTGCACCAATCTCATTATCTATCTATCTATCTATCTATCTATATATATATATATATATATATATATATATATATATATATACATATATATGAATACATTTTTTTTTTTTCATTTTAGTTTTATTTATAATAATTGAGTTTCGTACTCTTTGCAAAGAACCATCACGATCTCCAAATAATGTTAAACAAATTAAATGAAGCAAGTAAGAAAGTCGGCCTCCACATGAACCCCGGCAAAACAAATGTCATGTACAACAAACAAGTCAAGGACAAAGACACAATGATCAAAATCAAAAATGCAGAGTAGACCATTAAATCTACCTAAGACAGTAAGTCTCCATGAAGTCATCAAAAGAAGAAATAAAGCAAGGAATCATACTAGGTTGGCAAATTTTCAGTAGAGCAATCTTGACTTTCAAGAATAAAAAAATGCCACTTGTCCTAAGAAGGGTATACAACCAATATATCTTACCAATAGTCACCTATGGAACTGAAACGTGGAACCTAACCAAAAGATTGACCCTCAAACTGAGAACTATGCTGCACACACATGAGAGGATCATCCTGAACCTCGCATGGAGAGATCATAAGACAGCACAGTCTATCAGAGAAATGACAGAAGTCAGATACATCATAGAAATTATTACAAAACTCAAGTGGCAATGGGCTGGACATGTTGCAAGAATGTCAAACGACTGCCGGACATCATGACTCACACTGTGGATCTCCAGAGATCATATATGAAATTGTGGCCAACAGAAAGATGGCCTGACAAGCTAGATAAATTCAGAAAGTACTGGCTCTGTAATGCCCATGACAGAGAGTTCTGGTGAATCTTGGGGATGGTGTATGTCCAACAATGGACACTAACAGGCTGATGATGATCTTGGTTCTTTTGTATGTTCCATATCTATTAATGGAGACATTACCATTTACCCAGTTCCTAAAAAACGATTTATATCACTGAACCTTTATCTAAAAATGTAACTTACAAGAGTGCATCAATAAGCCCAACATCATTGATTGCTGTATCTTGATCTGAAATTTTCACAATATAATGTTCTTTCTACGTAATCAATGTAGGGGCATTTGGGTCAAGTGCATGGCCAAGGAAGGAGATTATGCTGAAAATTGAATATTCATTGTGTAAAACAAATGTGCTTTTCCATCAAGCTATGGACTTATTGATGTACCACTGTATATTACCAATGACTTCTTTCTGTGAATCTGCACATCAAAAACCACCAACCATAACTGTCAACATAAGTTTCTCCAGTTTTTAAGCTGATCAAGCTGGTTATGTATATAGTATAAATGATGTATACAGGTAGCACCAATGGAGGTAGATGGCTGAAAATTTAAACATTCACTCATCATAAGAGGAAGATTTTTTTTAAAAACCCTCCGGTAGGTTTTCAGAGTGGGTTCAGGTTACTATGAAAATTCATGCTAAATTCGTTACCAGGTTGTATCCAACCGTATTCACATTAGTTTCTTGAGAATTTGAACCAGAAGGTGACAGAAATGATTTATTCAGTCATTCCTTTTTTTCTAATTTTTCATTTGATTACCTCCAACACGGCATGCTGCTAAAAAACATTGGTCATGTGACGGTTTCTATCAACTGACCAAACAGACTAGTTTCAATACAATTTTGTTCATCAGCAAATGACTGGAATAAAAATGTGAATGAAGCGTTTTAATTTTCATCTAAAATAGATCTAATTGCAAAACATAATATCACAAACACACAAACACATACTTACACAAAGTCGCAACATCACATACACATAGCATCACATACACATACACACACACACGCAACATTGCATACCCTGTACAAATAACACCAGACACATACACACCTACATCACATCAGACACAAACATGGCATCACACATACACATGTACTCTCGAACATATTCATACGCACTTACAAATGACATCACATACGTATGACATCAAACACATAAACACATATACACTTGACATCATGTCCCTGTGCAAATAACACCAGACACACACACACACACACACTAACATCACATCATACACACACATGGCATCATACTCACACCCCCACACACACAACATCAGATACACACATGATATTGGGATAAACAGGAGACTGTAGACAAAAGTCAAAATCTCCATTTCTGCCTCATTAAGGCCTATTTTCAAAGAAAAAGGTATTCACAACTTTCATCTACTTTTTATATATTTGCTCAGTGGTTTAGAATCGACTCTGATTGGTTCAGAAAATTGGTTTTGTGTGACCCATGTAGAGTGATGAATGATTTCCCTTCTTAGAAGCAGAAATATTATAGAATTGCTGAACCAAGAATAGTCAATTGTCAGTACTTATGTAATATAAGTGAATACTATGAATTAGTGAATATTCATGGCAAATTATGAAGGTGTATGACCCATAAAGATTAATAGATGATTTTCTCTAGTAGAGGTAGAAACGATATCAACTATCAATGTTGTACCTCAAATAAATGAATCACCATAGCCCGTATGTGTACCAGAACTGATTAAGTGAAAAAGGTATCTAAAATTATCTTGAGAAAAAAGATTTTTCATCTAAACAACTATCTAAAAAATACCAATACAATAGTTGGACATTTTTGGTTCAAAAAGTTTTGAAGTTTCGAACAACAGTTTTTAGCTGATGCCTAGTGGAGAACTCATGCAAATTTTCAAGGTTGTAATCTCCAAAATGTGACTATGCGTGTCCAGAGACACACAGACAGACACATACACACGCAAGCACATACAACACTCATACATATAGACACAAACGAGCAAATGAGCTGGTTGGTCAGGCGATCCATTTGTGGGGTTACCAATTGGTGGACTAAGAATCTTTGGTTGCTGATAGTTTTGTGGTATTAGTGAATAGTATAAATTAGTGAATACGTACGGGAAATTACGAAGATGATAGATTCTATGTAAGATTCTGTATTGATGAAGGCAACGTTTCTTCAAACAAGATAATGATATACCTTCAGGGAACAAAATAACGAAGCCTCACAATTGTACCTCAAACAATATATCATCATTGACCAGAAAAATACAGAAAAAACAAATAAAAAAAGATGCATTTTTTCAGTATTATTATCATTATTATTATTATTATTATTATTATTATTATTATAATAATTATTTTCTGCTTTTTATCGTGTCTTTGTCAATAGCAATTTAGAATTGTCAGCAAACAAAGATGTTTACATATATATATATATGTATATATATATATGTATATATATATACATATATGTATTAAGAAATGGATATATGACTGGTAATAAACAAGATGAGAATTCGGTGTGAAAATAGTTATTTGGGCCTTAGCATTACTGACATCTGTTTAACCCAATGTAGCAACACTACATTGGAGCAGATTCTCTATCACTTACAAGTTTGATTCATGCAGCAGTCCCATTTTCTTCAATTGTTTATTCAATTTACTTTATATTGGGAGAGTGATACATTAATCATTTGATAATAGGATATCATTTCAAAATAGGTTCCTATATAATATAACGCAATTTATAATAATATATATGTATATTCAACTCTTTTTTTAGCTTCTTCCTTTCTCTTTTTGCTCGCGAATTGTGTCTTTGTTTGTCAATTGCCATTCAGAATTGACAGCAAACAAAGATGATGAATCAGAAGCAAATGGATATCTACATATATATATATATATATATATATATATATATAGATATAAATATAAATAAATATATATGAAGAAGTAGAGGATTTTGCTACATAAGCCCATTTATGTTTCTCCCCTGATTCAGCTTCTTTGGGTGAATGAATGGGTTTATTTTTTAGAACCTTATTCAAGACATTTTGTTTTGTGGTGGGTCATTGCTTGGTATGTTTTTATGTCTTATTTAGTGAAGAAACTGTATTAAAGTATCTGAAATTACCTAAAAAAAAAGATTTTTTATCTGAAAAAACTATCTAAAAAATACCAACACAAGATTTAGGCATTTCTGGTCCAAAAAGTAGTAAATTATAAATTAGCAGGAGATACTGTGAGCATTTTCCCAATCACTATGTTGTTAAACCATCAGCTTTTTATGGTACATATCCTCTCTGATATTATTTCATTCTTGCTTAAATCTATTTCCCGAGTGTAAGGGTTCACTTTTGCATGACCTTAGTTGTTAGGTTAATTATACTGGGTTTGATCGATTCCTACATGTCCAAGATAATCATGGTGATTGGGTTGTTCTTTAAAGTGGTGGCAGGTATAAAACAATTATAATGTTAATAGTAATAATGGGGAGAATAAGATAACTATGGTGGTTACTTTTCAGTATACGGATATTTTGGGTGTTGAATAATGTTTTTTAATGGAAATTTTGAATGGTGCCAACATTTTAACGTTACTTCATTTTTATGTATTTGATAATTTTGTTTTTTGGTTTTTCATTCTATTGGTAAGTGAGGATTTCAAATTTTTAATTTAGGCATATAGATTCCTCTTTTTTGGCATATGTATATTTGTTTTGATATTTTCCATTTTACTGTGATTTGAGGTTGATATCAGTTAGTTTCAAAAATGTCGACTGTGATGTACTGTTTTTGAATTTTTTATTTGTAGATGATGATATATGGTTGGCTCATCTTGGTTTAAAGGGTGTTTTCAATATTCTTATGAAATGTTTCACTTATCAGGGTTTCTCTTGGGTTGATATTTCAGCTTGGTACACATTATTCAATTTGAGATATATGTTTTGCAAAGGGCTTCCATTTCTGTTTGTACAATTGTAACCTTGCTAATTTATGATTTATCCATTGATATTATTTCTGATTACTATATCATTATGTTTTGCTATGAACTTATTAAAATTATCCGTACAACTCTTGCTAATTTTCAGTTTGTTTTTGTTTAATATTCTACTCAGTGGGTTGCTTGGGGGAAGTGTTTTTCTATTGATTGGATCTTATATAGACTTATATGTATATATATGTATATATATATATATATATATATATATATATGTGTGTGTGTGTGTGTGTGTGTATGTGTATAAGTCCATTTTTGTTTCTTTCTTTCTCTTATTGCTTGTGAATTGAGTCTTTGTTTGTCAATTGCCATTTAGAATTGTCAGCAAACAGAGACGTTGAATTGAAGCAAATGGATGTTTAGACATAGAGATGTATCTTTCTTTTCCAGTACAAGATGGAAAAAATAAGTTGAAAAGAAGTCCTGAAATATCACTCCATGGTAAATTGATTGGAGAATAAACTGGTCTAGTTAGTATATTCAATAGAAATCACCACATGAACACCATTTTGGGGCAGCATTTCATGTTGGGGATGATCTATTAAAAGATGAGTGATCAATGGATAAGTTACTTCTTTTTCATTTTGTTTGGTAGTGATCAGTAAAAGTGTCAGAATCTCAAAAAAAAAAGCAAACAAACATGAATGATACAAGACACAAACTAAGGGATAGCATGAACTCACATTGCAAATTGCACCCCCCCTCTACTAAGAACCTATTCAGGCAGTAAATTTTCAAAAAAAATAAAAGAAATGCTTGTACTAGACATAATAAGGAATAAATGTCATAATTTTCAGGGCTTGTAGCTCCATCACTACAGCCTATATGCATGATGCATACATAGACAGCCAGCTGGCTAAACCAACTCAAAAACTGGGGAAAACTTGGTTGATAGTTTGGTGACAGTAATAACTTTTATTCACTTATTCCAAAGTAATGGATGGATAACAGCTTAGACTCGGCACAGATTGAGTTCACTTCACACTAATGCCCTTGGGAAAGGCATGAATCCATCTTTGCTCCAAATAATTATAGGAAATGGGTGTTCAGAACTATCAACCAAAACTGTCACAAGAACTGTCAACATAGGTTTCTTCAGTTTTCAAGTAGGTTTGTCTTGAGGCAATGCCAATAAAGCTTGAGGACTGAAAATTTCAACATTTACTCCTTGATATGTAAACAAAACATATTTGTTCTTGTTTTTAAATCCCCCTTAAATTGGTTTTTAGAGGGCAGTTCAAATTTGCATTGTGAGTTTATGTCAAACTGGTCCCTCAGTTTATGTCCAGCAGCATTTATACTTGTTTTTTATTAAAAATTCAGACTTTTTTGTGATCATTGACCAATAAAAAGTGAGAGAAATAGTTTAGGTTTTGATCACCCCTTTTCCCAAATTTCAATTGATCACCTTCAACATGGCATGCTGTCAAAGATATTGGTTTCTATTGAGTTAATAACTAGACCGGTTTTTATACACATTAGCCTTTTTTTTTGCACTCCTTCTATTCTTCCATTCCTAGGAAATTCTAAATTACCAACTTGCACCACCCAGCATAAGAATCAAGATGAAGGAAATACTTAGAAAAATATTTGTTGATAATGAATACTCTAAACTCTCATTGTAACACTTCTCGTTCTAATGGCACTATTTAATGACACACGTCTTTAGTCTGTAAAATCTTTTTTAAATGAAATTCAACTGACAATTGAGTTACAGGAAAAGTTTACTCAACCCCTAAATTTGTCTTGAACGAAATACTTATGCAGAGATGACTGACTTATGTCTCAAAAAAAAGATCATATAACATTTGAACTTTGATATCATTATTTTATCTTTCCTGTCCCTAGGTGAACAAAGAAGAAAAGATTACGTTGAGTGATACTACAACATTGATGAGGAACCTATTTGGGTGTTTATTCCCGCTCAGTTCATCCCAGATGGTAATTCAATTGAAAACTGAAAAATAAAGAATGCAAAAATGTGATAAAAGATCTTATTTCTTTAACTCAACTGGCAGTCTAGAAAGCTGAGAAACTTACATGCCCGACAGAGAGTTGAGTTGAGTGGTCAAGTTGAATCTTACTGGCTACACATGTTCTAACAGCACATTTGTTTTTTATATTTCCACATGACTATTGTCAGAGATTTGTTTGCTGCAGCAGTATTTAAGATTTTAGTGCAACTTGAAATTTTCTAACTTGGAATTCAAAATTAGTGAATTCTCAAAAAAATGCCACCCATAGTGATGCAGAAATCTGAAAAGAGATTGAAAAGAAAAGTCTTATCAATTAATGATAAAAAGTAATTTTTGTCTATGTTTTTGGTTTCTCATTATTGACACTCTTTGAAAAAAATTCAAGTTGCAAATTCATTGTAACAGCTATCCTGAGGACATTCTACATAAATCTGCTCAAGGGTGTATGGGAATTCTTTGTTTAAGAGAGGCAAAGGGCTTAATTTGCTGACTCGTACACCTATAACTTTGCTGTACATTAAAAAAAAAACGAAATAATAGATAACTTGTATCCGTTCTCTACACAGGTAATGAGATAAGAAAACCGATTCACACAGACTCAAAGAGAAAATAATAAACCCACTTGGCACTGTACAGGCTTCTTTGCAGCCATTGGAAAAAATAAGAAAAAATTGAATCCTGAATGAAAATAGTGCAGGTGAAAATTGGTTAGCCTCATTCATTGTGGAAATGCTTACCTTGGGTGGGATCATACCCTTGAGTTAGACTGAAGAAAATTAAGTTCACTCTTCTCTGATGAGAATTAATTGATTTTGCCACTGGATATTTATCATCTTTTCATGCTGGCAAGGTCACCTGGAATAGCCAAGGAAATGAAGTTATTTGAATTACGTATCCACTTGACTTGACTCAGAATCAAATACAGTGAGTGCAAAAAGTATCTTATACATTTTCTTCAAAAAGTCATTTTGATATTCTTGCATAGCTTCAAAATTGACAGAATTTCGACCAAAAATCAAAAAGTAAGATTGAACATAGAGAAGTTTCGTTCAAAAATCTCCAAATTCTGTCCATTTCCAAGATATATAAGGATGTTGGAATAAACCTCTTGAAATGTATTGGATACTTTCTGCATTGAACAATGTTTTGATTTTTTTAAATTTTGACTTATCTGCATTCTTGGGATTAGATATTACTATTTTCAAAAATATTATAGTAGTAGTAGTAGTAATAGAAGTAGTGTGACCATCAATAATTGACAGCTATTCCAGGAATGAAGCATTATTATGGCTTCATTATTTATTTGGGCTGCAATAGAGATTATTTGTGGTCTGGCTTTGGTTGTCTCTTTCATTTTGAATTGTACTTGACAGTGTTGTTTCTTCAACCAGACAACAGCACTCTCCACTGTGCTGAAAAAAGCTGGACAAGATGTCTGCTACATTTTGATGGTTTCAAAGAGCCAGCCAGAAAAAAGGATGTGGTTTGCGTGTTTTTCTATCTATGAAAAACGGTTGCCACTGATTTTATTGCCAATGGCAACAAGTCTTCAGTATTTTATCGTGGTGGAGAAATATCGTATAATGGGGAGATAATTTAAAGAGTGACGCAACACTATGTATTCAAGAAAAAGAACTATTTAACACTGGCAATGTTTTTGAATGAATAAAGATAGAAAACTATTCTCTGGATACCATGATCAGCTTAAGAAGGCTTTAGAATTGACCTGCTTAAACATGTAAATTCATACACAGCTGCCATAAGATAAGGGATTCAATTGAATGATAATATTAGAGACTTGTCTTATTATTGAATCTGTGGGAGCCACTTTTAATCAGTGGAAGACCTTATGAAGACAAAAAGAAAAAAGATTAGGAGACCCTATTTATCAGGGCAGATTTGTCAGTCTCCCACACTGGTTGCCAACCAAAGCCAAAGATCCCTGTGCATCTTGTTATTTACCCATAGCACGGGGGAAAAGAAATGGATTCATGCCTTTCCCAATGGCATTAGTGCAAAAGCGAATGAAACTGTCCCTACTTGAATTTGAACTCTATTTCCCAAGCTACTAGCAATCAGCAACTACCATCTATCTCTTAACCGATGAGACAGAAAGAACTTTGTTTGAGATCTAAAATGATTTTAAAGTAAACTTTTATACAACAGAGTATAACTTTATTCAAGCAACTTAAAGCGATCCTTGTTTGTACATGAAAAGTCACCGGTGAGAATGTAAGTTTTAGTAAAAAATCTTGCCTTGACATTCGACATTCAAAATTAACAACAGTTTATTACCCCAAAAACATGTGTTGGGCCACACAAACATTTTACCAAATGCACCTTACCTTCAATTCTGTTCATCTTATCTGAAGGTCAAAGGAAGAAACATTCCCATTTGAGCTGCTATGAAGCCAAGTAAAACAAAAAGTCCAAATTTCTATGTACACGTACATGAAAAGGAACGGAATAAGTTTTTCTAACGTAAATTCATTCTGCATATGGCATGTTGTAAAAATTCAAAAGAAACGATCAGTCAAATATGTCGACATGAAATGAATTTTCCCTCAGAATCAGCTTCAGAGAAGAGAGATCAATTTTTACGTCTTCTCTTGAGTAAATATCTTTAATAACATATTTCCACATCTTCTCTTCATGATTGCATCCCATAGAGTAGCAATTCACACCAAGTTAAATACAAAATAATCATTGTTGGTCTCTGATTGACCGATATCAAAATCAACACGTTCCAATAGGCAAGGACGCCAGTAAACAAGTTAGGAATCACATAGTATTTTTCTAGAAACTTTCTACGAAACCAGGGGAAGACAAGATAGTGCTTTTGGTTATTCAGTTATTTCAGCACCTATTTTAATCTTAATTGATTTTTTCACCCAGATGAACAAAGGTTGCAGAATCAATTAAACATGCGGCCAATAATTTTAGAAGAATTGATATAAAGTTAATGAAACTTCCACCATTGTTAAAATCTAAACTTATCTCGGTATTTACTCTATGGACCTCTGTGTCAAGTTTTGTCCTCATTGGTGAAAACTGTTCTTGAGTTACACTAAAAACAGACAAATATTCACAGACACAAAAAATGGAGGGTTTTTTTTTTTTTTCTGCACTTGATTATTATCTGGGATAACAATCTTTTTGATTATTTGTCTTTATGTTGCTTTTATTTGCATGGAGATTAATTTCCCCGAGCACCAAAGCGATTGAGTCTTGAGTAATTGTGCACTCTGCAAATACCCAACAGAGTTGACAGACATCAATTGTGATCAAAAGGAGGTTTCATAGTTCATATGGTTAAGGCAATGTCTTTCTTATTCCATCATGCCCAACCATTTCAAATGGTAATTGATCCTTGATTCCGTAACCTAGGACTGAGTTTCCTATCCCCTGAACTGGGCTGTTGGCACCCATTCCAGGTGTGTCTTGGGTGAGGTAGTCTGCAGAGCCCATCCTTCAGCCCTAGACAATCCTCCTCTTTATGCGGAATCCTTAGCAGAGAGGCACAGAGAATCATTTTTTTAAGTTTTTGGTTTGTTTTGGCCATGGTTTGAAATTAAAATCACTGGGTGATCATAAAATGTTTATTGAAAATAAAAAAGGAAGGGAATTGTGCCCTTATGCTGGCTACCACTTCAGCTGTCCATACCTGGGCTCCATATATTGTAAATTTCTCTGCCTCCAGTAGACTCCAAAGTTCTTGTGTTATGTGAAATTGACTAAGAGATGACAGGCATCAAAAGTGATGCTAGTCACTCCACCAGTTCTTCCACACATAGCGGGGGAGGGATTCATGCTTTTCCCATGGGCATCAGTGCAATGTAGATCTCAGTCAGAGTTTGAACTGGGAGCATAGATTCTTTTTTCGATGCTGTTAAATGCTTGATCACCACCACTTCCAAAATGTTGATTAAAAGCAGAAAAAAAAGCCCAGGTGTAATATCTCAATAGAATAAAGATAGGTCTGATTAGTCCCTCAGTAGAAACTGTTGTGACTAACATCTTTTGGCAGTATGTCTTGTTGTGAGGTGATCAATCAAAATATTGGAAAAAGGGCTGACCAATTGATAAGACATAATCCAAGACATAATGAGTAGTAGCTGTTTGTATTTTCAGCTGCCTAGCTTATTCAACGTGACCTGGACACATCATACATGTATGCAAACATATAGATCCAGCCAGTCTGCAGGACTAATGTGAAAACTGAAGAAACCTATGTTGAGAGTTTTGTTGACAGTTTTAGTTGATGGTTTCTAAAAGAGATCAAGATAAAATTTTTGCTATTTTCATTTTTTAAACATCCTCCTCGCAACAAAATTAATTAACTATACGTCATCGCATTCAATAATCGAACAACCGTAGCTGATCTGATCTGAACAAATTCTTCTTACGACATCACTGGCATTTTCCTCTGTAAGAACATCTAAAATAGACTAAAAAAAAATTAATCTATCAACATCTTTCACATATTTCAACAGTATGGTCAGAAGCGCTGGAAAATACTTATACATGCAGATAAAAAGGGAGAGAACCCTCTGCCACCTTTGGTGGCTGCAGTTGTTCAATTTTTTTAAAATTTATGTTGGATTTATAAGTATGCATTGGCTGATGCATTTAGCTTTGCTCAAGTGAACGATGCCTGCCTGATGCTAATTTGATATTAAAGAAAAAATAGTCAACCTAGGGCTATATTACCTTGGTCCTCTTCAAAGTACTCCCTTTAAGACTTTATACACTTATCCCAACATACCTTCCACTTTTCAAAAATAGTGTGCAGAGTTCAGTTTAGAGATCATTGTCGGCTGCCAATGTTCTCCTCAATCTCATCCATGGTCTGTATTCCCCCTTTAAACGTTGACTAGCTTTGGGAAAAGCCAGATGTCTCAGGGAATCAAAGTCAGCCAAAAACTGTGCATGAAGAATGGGAATTGTAAATGTGAGGGTCACACAGTACACAGGCTCACTCAATGACTGAGTATTCCAAGGGGAGAGTGTCTGTCTCATACATACATAGTAGAGTCGCTTCAGCCTGTGTCAACTTAGCTCTAATTCCCTTGAGAAATGCATGAATCCAGCTCTCTCTCTGCTCTGTCCCATAGATATTTCAACATAAATGTCTTGTCACTGGTATGCCATGATTAATGATGGAAAAAAGGGTTGAGCTATAACTTGGAAAAACCACATTCCTATAACTATCCAACTGCTCAGGCAGTAGTGATATTGGAAGACTGTTACACCCATTGTTGACCATGAAAGGGGGCAGCCATAGAAAGAGAGAGACAGATAGACTCATCAGGTGATCAGGTGATCTGTCAAAGGTAACAATAGATATACCAGCCATGTTGCGGCTATTGCCTGAGAAGGCCATCATAGAAGCGTGGACTACCCATGTACACACCCACCCTCTTCTTCTAATAGCATAAACATGATTAAATGAGGATTTTGGTAGGTTTTAAGATAATGCCTTTCGTTGGACAGTAATCACTCAGAAATGTGAATGCTGCTGGACTTAAACTGGGGGATCAATTTGAAAGAAACTTACATTGCAAATTGAACCCCTACCTAGAAACCTATTTGAGAGGGGAGACAGGACTAAAGAAGAATATAAAATAGCACTCGAAGGGGAGATGAATCATAGTGACCCATATATGCTTCTTTTCAAACGTATTTAGAGGGGGGGATTTTCAAGACAAAAATAACAAAGACATAATAAAGAGCAAATGTTGAAAATTTCTAGCCCTCTAGCTCCATTAGTGCAGTCTGTATGTATGACACTTATATAGCCAGCCAGCCAGACCAACTTGAAAACTGAAGAAACCCATGTTGACAGTTTTGGTTGACGGTTTCTGATGATAAATCTAAACAGGAAGCCAGTGATAATCAATATGAATCTTTTAGAATTACACCTGGTTAGAAAACTTAATCATTTCTATAACACTGTAAACAAAAGTAAATGAATTAATCATCCTGTAGAGGAAGCTTTTAAGGCAGAGCTTTTTGAACTGTGAGCTGCTACACTTTTATGTGTTGTTGATAATCTCTGGGTGTGTCGTGAAATTAAATATGTTTTTGTAAAGCTTTCAAGAGATAATTTTCCTGAGTCACTTGAACTGTTCAGATGACATTTTATTTGGTTTGGCTAACAATACTCAAGTAATATGTTGCAAACCATTCAATTTTAAAAAGTATGTCGGCAATGCAAAAAGGCAGGAAAGCTCTGTCTTAAGGCCATGTTATCTCTGATATGGTGGCTCTTAAACTGTGAGCCTTCCGAGTGTGCTACGTAGATCTTTCCAAATATGGAAACTTGTATTTCAAACCTTGAATGTATCCATTATGAGCATTATGTCCATCCCACTTCCACCACAATGTTGCCAATCTATCACCTAATTCTGTCAGATCTCAATCTTTTCAGTGACAGATCAAAGTAGAAAGTGAGTGAGTGAGTTGTGGCATGGTATCGTGCCATGGCACACAGTTTGAGAACAACTGGTCCAAGTAAAAATCAACCATAGCAGGTAAAATTAGAAGAATGGTATGTAGTCTCTGAAATGCAATTATCAAAAGTGACACAAGAGTGGCAGATCTGAGGCCCCTGACAGCCAAGGTTGACCATGGGTGAACAGCCTGTTTGCTGTTATCCCAGCAGTAAGAAGTAAGTGCTGCACCCAACTTCCATTTTCCTCCATTCGATCGTCTTAATGGCTTTCTTAGGAAAGAAGTGTTCAACACATTTGGAAATCAGCATGGTTGCAGGTTATGCCTCCCCAACTGTTCACGACACTTAATATTCCCAGATGGTCACCAATCTAGGGACTGACTAGGCACAATTTTGCAATGTATCCAACATGATTCTGCTGTATTAGTAACAGTCGGTAGGTCATTACTTGTATCTATCAGTAGAGTAGAAATATTTTTTCATACATTTATGCAACACTTTTGGTATTATGGGAAACAAATCTAAAGGAATTATCTCATCATCATCAGCCTTTTAGCATCCATTGGTGGACATAGAACTTCCCCATATTTGCCGGACATCTTGATTGTGGGCATCATCAATTTTCAAAAGAACAATTCTCCAATCCTCTTTCTGTTGACAAATTTTTTCCAGGTTCCTAAATTTTAGGGCTAAATCTGGCTGATTTTTTCTCTAATTTACTTGATAAAAAATCTTTGCAAGCCAATTAAATCTGATTAATTTGATCATGGCAAATGTACAATTCTTAAAATGATTTATTGTGGAGTCTTAGTATATAGTTTGTTTGCTTTTATTAATCAACTCTTTGTGAGTGAAATGTTGTTAAAAGTATTGTGTGATAAGAATAGAATGTTGAGCAGTGATGTCTGAGAGAAGTCTGAATTTTCGAAAAACCAAGCAGACACAAACTTAGGGATAAATTTAGCATGAACTTGCATAACAAAATTAAATATTTAAGGGGCAATCATGGGAAAATTTTTTTCCAGATATGATAAGTAAATGCTTAAATTTTCAGCCCTCAAGCTCCTTCGGGTCAGCCTGTACGCATGATACATTCATACATAGCCAGCCACCCAGACCAACTTGAAAGCTGAAAGAAACTAATACTCTCCATCATAGTCAATAATGAACAACAGTTGCATCAAAATATGAATTTTAAAAAATTCTATGAAAGAATAACTACGATCAGAATAAATTCTATTTAGGACATCTCTGGCATTTTCCACAGGAAAATAGAGTAAAATAATATCTAGAAACATCTAGATACCAGAGAATCTATATGGTACTAATAAACTCATCAAAATAAGGCTTAAAAAGAAAGCTTTTTCCCAAAAACAAAACCCGAAAACATTTTTAGTGGGGTCTAGTGGAGTACTGATGCCAATTTTCAAGTCTTTAGATAATGCAGTATAGCCAGGAGTGCTTGAACACACAAACAAACACACACAAAAACACATGCATATACCAAAAAAATAGCCCTTTGCCATTTTTGATGGCTATGGTTGTTTAATTGACAGTATCTACTAAACACTAATGAACAGCAATCGACAGTTTTGGTTGATGGTGTCTACTAAACACTAATGAACTACAATTTACAATTTTCTTTGAAGGTGTCTACTAAACATTAATGAACAGCAATTGATTAATGAGGATAAATGAGGAGACAAAATGAGTTTTCTTTTTTTGAACTTCTAATTTGAGAAAGGAAGAAACAATTCTTCTGATAGGATCTGAAAAATCTTGGGATTTCTATAAAACCGATAAACAATCAGATCCTCAAAATGTGAGGGTTTTATCTGCTGATCTCAAGAAGACAGACATCAGCACTTCTGAAAAAATCCCAACATGTCTGGCAGACATTGTTTTGATTAGTCCGCGTCGACATTTGGGCTTTGTTTTGCAATTTTTCCAAAAGTAATCTATTATTCTAAATTGACTGAATCCATGCTTACCTGCCAAGAATTCGTAACAAAATTCCATCGGAACAGGTCTGGTTAGTCATTCAATAGAAACTGTCACATGACCAATGTCTTTTGGTAGCATGGAGTGTTAGGGGTGATTAATTCAAAATCTGTAAAAAGGAGTGATCAATGGATTAGTTAATAGTGTCGTCTTTTGTTGGATTGTGATCAGCCGAATATCAGAATTAAAAAAAAGAATCAAGCATAAATCCTACTGCACACAAACTAAAAGATCAATTTATCATAAATTTACTTTGCAAATTGAAATTATTTAGAAGAGGGATTTTATAATAGAAAAAATATGTTCATGTCTAAATTTCCCGCACTCACAATTGCTGCTGCATGTATATGTGATACATACATTGCTAGCCAGCCAGACCAACTTGAAAACTAAAGAAACCAATGTTGACAGTCTTGGTAAAAGTTTCTTATGAAGATTTACTTTTCAACTGGGGATGTAGCTGTGGGGGTGGGTAAGGCAAACAATTTCAAATTGCTATAAGGGACCTCAATGGAGAAGGGCCCCAAAGCTTTATAAGATAGTACTTAACCAACTGCATTTCTCTTAACATTAAACAATGATGAATCTCATTAAATCTTGGAGGAGGCTTCTCCATAAGCCAAGCCTTCTCTCCTCACTGGTAGAGCACAACAGAAATGAACAAGACGTTCTCAGTTAAGCACTAATTTGGTCGAGTCACATTAGGTGTGAGCTTTGATGTGCAGACGACATCCTTGGAAAAAATGGTTTTCGCAACTTTTGGCTTTCAGAATTTCGGATGAAGGATTGTGTTCCTTCAGTATATATTGTAATGTCTTCGTTTGATATAATAAATTATTACATTTTTCTGGGTTTTTTTATTTTTTCAGTATTGAATAATTATCATTATTTCTAAATTTTTGATTATCTTTTACCTTCATCTAAATTTTATTAGTAACTTTTTAGATTAAGATAATAATGATCTATGATACTTCATTTAATATAAATGAAATAAAATGGAAAAAATGTATCAAATACTGTAATTACCAGAATGTAAATAAACATGACTACAATTAAAATGAAGGATGGGTTTGAAGGATTTTAATTGAAGTAAACAAGTCTTGGTGGCTTAATTTGTAAAGCAGGCCAGAGTAAATGGTACTTCCCCTGGCTATGGAGATGTGGCTTGGAATCTCAACAAAAACTTGTTCATTATTTTCCGATCAACACTATTTACTCACTGCCAGAGGGAAATTGACCCTAGCAGAAAACGTTGCGATAAAAAGCAACTAATAAAGTTGAGATGAAGGTGGAAAATAGTCAAAAGATGTTTTAAAAGATAATGATGATCGCATATATGAATCACCATAAAAATATATACAGAATACAAATATATATTCATAAATAAGATTTACACGGATATTTACCCAGTGAATGTCATCATTTCTTGTCTAATATATTCTTTAGCAACCAGCACTATAGTAAAAAATCATGCATTCATATACTTAAAATATAAACATATATAGATATGAAATAAGATAGGACGAAAAAAAATTGCCTGTTGCTGAAAAGTGTGTTAGGCATGAAATGTTGATATTCACCAGTTGCAACAAATCAATCTAAGCTTAGTAAATGTGTATGAGATTATGGTTAATATTTGGTTGTGGTTCATGAACTTAATCAAACTCAAAATATTCCCAATATTAAAGGGAGATTACCAGTGATGCTGACTCATGACTACTGCTGCTGATAACTTATACCGGACATTTACATTTTAGTTTTTTACGAACCTATTCCATCTAATCTCGGATTATGATTAGGCCTGGGTTTGGGGTTGATATTAACCACTGAGAAAGATAAAATATTTTCTTTGTATTCATTTTGTAAAGTGTCTTTACTGATCGTCTCCCTTTGAGAAATTGAATGAGATGAATATATTCTTTTTAGATGAAGTATTTTAAATAATCATGTGTTCCTGTAGTTCAGTGGTAAGACCAGTCATACGTTGAGCTAGCCATCCTCTGGCATTAAGAGTTATGACTTTGATTCTTACCTGGAATTTGTTCTTCATTTCAATCTGCATTGTTATTTCATTTATCCTGTTAATAGGGTACCTAGTCAGTGATTACTGTTAGCTTTTTCCGACCTGTTGTTCTTGCAACCTCAGGGCACGCTAAAATTCATTTCAGGGGATGATAGGAATGATTTTTAGTCAATAATTTTTTACAATCTTTTTCTTAATAAATATTACAAAAGGATGAATAATACAAGAGTAACATTAATTGATTTCAAGTTTCAAATGTTTTTATCGACACATGTTGCTATCTGCCAAAGGTCCGTGATAGATCCTATGAAGAATGTATAAGAAACAAATTCACATTGAACGTCACCTGTCTTTAGATACCAGTACGGAGGATTAAAGGAGGGTTGCTTGCCAACATGACTTGTCATCAAAGGGATGCAGGAAAAATGTTGCATTCTGTCAAAAGTCAATGGCAGACCTCTCAATACATAAATAAGCAAGAAATGGGAATTAAACGTCACCAACAGAAATTTTAAGGAGGAATGCTGGCTGAATCAACCCGTCATAAATAGGGTGCTAGACACATGTCGTCTTTTGTCAAAAGTGCATGATAGATCGTATATAAGAAATAAATTCAAATTAAATGTTATCTGCCTTTCAATACCACAACAGAAGATTATCAACCTTCAAAAAACAAAATCCCACTAGCACCAAAAAAAAGAGTATGCAATCAACACACCCTCCCCAAATTCACCTATGGAACTGGAACATGGAACTCAAGCAAGAGACTGACCCCCCAAACTGAGGACCATGAAACTTGCATATGAGAAAATCATGCGCAACCTAACATGGAGAGATCACAAGACAGCACAATATATCATGGAAAAGACAGGAGTCCAAGACATCACAGAATCTATGAGAAAACTCAAATGGCAACAGGATGGACTTGTCATAAGAATGACAGAAAATCGATGGACATCACGACTCACAATACCGAAATTGAGGCTTGCAGAATACAAGATGGGTAAGACAAACTATACAAGTTCAGAAAGTATTGGCTTATTGACGCCCCTGGTAGAGACGATTGACAAATACTGAGGAAGGTCTAGGTCCAACGATGGAGGATATAAGACTGGTGATGATGGTGTTTAGCCAATTGTACACATCAGCAAAAAGTACGCAAAAAGTCTGTAGTAGATCTATTGAAGATGTATATATTTCAATACACCTGACCATACAATTTTGTCAACAAATTTGAAAATTAGCATTTGTACTCCCCTGAACCCTTTTTACAAATCTTCTTTTTGATTTTTGGAAAAATGGCTCTGATTTGGAGCCTTATTTTGATGAGTTTATTAAAATCTATTATTCCCAGAATCTAGTTATTTCTTTAATGTTATTTAATTCTATTTTAGATGTTTTCCAGGGGATGATGCCAGTGATGTCCTAAATAAAATTTATTCTGACCATTATCATTCTGCATTGAAATTATTTTCATACAACGGTTGTTCAATTATTGACTGTAATGGTGAGTTTTATTCAGATCAGATAGAAAAGCATTCATCTAAGGATTTTGAGCAATTTGATGCAATTGAAAACCATCGTCCAAAACTGTTACCAAAGGTTTTTTCAGTTTTCAAGTGGGTCTGGCTGGCTGGCTGGTTATGTATGTGTTGTACATACAGACGTCACCAATGGAGCTAGAGGGGTGAAAATCTAACAATTTACTTTTTATCATGTCAGGAAAAAAAAAAATTTATTTTTGAAAATTCCTCCTCAAAATAAGTTCTTATTGGTAGGTTCAATTTAGAATTTAAGTTTATGATAAATTGGTACTTTGGTTTGTGTTCAGCAGTGTTCGCATTCAGATTTAGAAAATCTGGATTTTTTTCATTGAACAATCAGCGAAAAGTTATCTATTTATTGGTCACCTGCTTTTGTGATTTTTTATTTGATCATACCCAACACAGCATGCTGCCAAAAAAGGTTTGTCGTGTGATAGACAGTTTCTATTGAGTCATTAATCTGCAGATATATCACCACTACCAACAAGAGACCAGTTTAAACTCTGTTGCTTGGTTTAGGTCATTCATTTGTCCTGACACTTATGTGTATCTATCTATGTATCTGGACAGGTCCTTACTTAACTAAAGAAGTGAAGGTTCAATTTGCAAAATGAGTTCTTACTAAATTGATCCCTTCATTCGTGTCTGACAATATTCATGCTAGTTTTTTTGAAAATTCAGACTTTTTTAGGGAACATAGCATAGTGTGACTAAACTAAAAAATAAGGAAGTAAATAGAAGAAGATGTCTTGTGGTGAAGTAGACAGTCCAATGAACTGTGAAGGAGAGGGATGAGTTTGGCACACACGCGCAGAAGGAAAGTGGGCGGGAATGCACAGACAATTTGTGATGGGGACAGCTGAGCCCAAGGAGAAAAGGTGCTAGATCTAGCTCCAGAACAGCTGAATTAGCATCATCATAGCTATATCACTATAAACAGTATTGCTCAATCATATACCACGATCGAAAATGTCTTGGTACATTGCGTAAAGTCAATACACCACACAGCCATATGTAGGGGGGTAAGATCTCGACTGACATAGGATTTTTTTTATTTCAATAACCCCAAGTAAGGCCTTTCAGACAATTTTCATATCAAAAGATTAGTAAGGGTTAGTATTTACGCCACAAAAATGAAAGAAATATCAAAATTGATATTAGAATTGTTAGAGTTGGCATAAGATGAAGACTAAAAAAGACTAAAAAAGCAATGAGAGAACACTGAAATGAAGAGCAGAAAGAGAATGAGATTAAAAAGATTTGCATTGGATAAGGCACTATTTCACTCTGGATTTAGAAATGTTGAGATTTTACACGTCAGGAAAACAGAAAGGAGATTATTCCACATGGCAGACATTTTTGAGAAGAAACTATTTGCGTGGAACATTGCAGCAAGTCCTTGATATATCTGAAAAGTATGGATGCCCCTTAATTGCAGGCCGAGTTTTAACTGAAAATTCCTAGATTAATTGAGGATTAACTACAGATTCGGTTATGGTTTTTCATGCATACATAATCAGTTATTATAACAGAAATGTTCCCCCTTCAATACAATTTCTTGATGTGTATTCTACATAGAAGGACAATGTTAGCTGCAGATATGCACTTAATCAGTGCCAGGGAGATCAGTTTAAGAACACACATTAGGAGGAGTAAATGAAACATCAAGAAGAAAAGGGTTCGACAAGTCTGCTGTGTCAGGGTGATCTATTAGAAAAATTGAATATGGGATGATCAATGAATAAATTACTTTCCAAACCGTTTTTTTGGGCCATGATCACAAAAAAATTCAGTTTGATTAAAAAACAAGCATGGACAGTGCTAGACACAGACTAAAGTACCAATTTAGCATAAACTTAGATTGTAAATTGAACGTATACCAGAAAACCTATTTTAGAGGGTATATTCAAAAACAATTTTTTCCATCATCATCATCATCATCATCATCATCATCATCATCATTTTAGTGTCCATCATTGGACATAAACCATCTTCACAATTTGCCAGATCTCTCTATCTTGGGTGTTGCAGAGCTAATACTTTCTGAACTTGTCCAGTTTGTCATGCCATCCAATTTTTCACTGGCGATGGTTTGACATGTGAGTTGTAAGGGTCTACATTATGAGTCATGATGTACAGCTGTTATCAGACATTCTTGCTACATGAGCAGCCGATTGCCATTTGAGTTTCCTAATGGTTCATATGATATCTCTGTTTCCTGTTTTTTCTCTACTAAATTAAACTGTTTCATGATCTCTCCACTTGAGGTTGAGCATGATTCTTTCCTGTGCATAATTTTCTCATTCTGAGAGTCAGTCTTTTAGTATGTTTCCATGTTTCAGCTCCATAGGTGACTATCGGGAGGATGCATTTGTGGTAAATCTTTGTTTTTGGAATGAATGGGATTTTATGGATCTTGAACATTGAGCTCGCCCCACTGAAAGCTTGCCAACCTAGAGTGATTCTTCACATGAGGATTTCATGGATATTTGTTGTCTCAAGTAGATGTAGTGGTCTAATTTCTTCAGCTCTGCATCTTCTATCCTGATTGTTGTGTCTGTCCTCAATATGTTTCTTGCTTTCTTCATTCAGTTTGTCTAATGTTATTCGGACAGCAAGAGGGTTCTCAGCAAAATGAATGAGGTCATCTGATCTTATCTAGGTATTTGCCATCTATTCTGATTCCTCTATTTTCCCAGTCTAGGTTTCAAGAAATCATCTCATGGCAGGCTGTGAAGAGTTTGTATGAGATAGTATCACCTCGTCTCATCCTTTTTTGAAAAGGCCCAGAGTCTTTATGTAGCCTGATAAGGGAACTGCTGTGTCGTTATATATGTTGTAAGACTGACATATATGCAGTATGTATTATTGTATAATGGCACCAATAACCTAGGGTATCCCACACTGAGAAAAGGCCTTCTTGAAGTCAACAAATGCAAGTAGAATTTTATATTCTGCTGGTTTCTTTTTTAGTTGATTTATCAAATAGTGATGGTCGATGGTTGAGAAGCTTCTTTTGAAGCCAGCCTGTTCCCATGGTTGGTTTTCATCAAGCATTCTTATGATTCAGTTTGTAGATGCAGTCGAGTAGGCTTACTAGCCTGTAGTAGATCAAACCTTTCAGGCCCCCTTCTTATATAATGACATTATGCTTGCAGTGTTCCAGTCTGTTTTAGGCATTAGTTGAATAAAATGGCTGTTTTTTTCAAGTGATGATTTTACCTAGTTTTTTTGGTAGTTCACTGGTGACGTTATCTTGTCAAGGGGTCTTTCCTTGTTTTTGTTTGTTTGATGGTTTGCTTCACCTTCCATAAAGTAATGTCTGGGAATTCTTCGAACAGGTTACGCGTGACGTAATTCTATTCATTGTTTTGTGTTCCTAGTTAAGAGGAGTTGAGGCTTTTGTAGAATTCTTGAGCATGACTATTCAGTCCCTATCGGTTGGTAGGATTCCATTTTCCACTTCAAAATCCCTACCCTGCCCTCAAGTTCCATTGGTGCAGCCTGTACATGTGATACATAGGTAGCTAGATTCATAGCCAGCCAACCAGCCAGATTCTCTTGAAAACTGAAGAAAACTATGCTGACTGATTTGGTGATAGTTTTGGTTGACTGCACACAAAGAAAAAGGGTCTCACATTGGAAGGAGTCATTGATTTATATAAGGTATAATGCCTCCCATATTAGACACTAGAGGGAGCTTTAGGTTCATTCAGGCCATCGGGTGTGGGGGGGACAAATTTGACAAATCTGGCCTTTTTGGCCATTAACTTTTTAGTTTGGCCATATTTAAATTTCTGGCCATTTCACAATGTTGCAGTCGTATTTTTAATAAATTCCCACTAATGGTGTGTACTTCAGTATTGCAATGTTTTATAAACAATCATCATTACTAATATTTCTAATTATTCAACTTCATCTTAATTTTTCAGCTGCAATAAAAAGCAATCGGAAAATTAAGATTGGGTAAATAGTCATATTGATCTTTTTGTCAATTGATTCTCATGAATTATGAATGCTCAATTTAACAAAAATGAATAATAAAATGATTGCTTATATGAACAATTTTGGCATCTGACCATTTTTGGAGATTTTTGGCGTGTTTTTGGCCAGAAATGTTTCCAACTATTTTGCAACCTTAGTGCAACCAATAGATTGAGACAACACGCTGTAAATGACACAATAGGTCAATTTGACTTTTACTAAATTCATCTTGTCATACAACCAAATATAGATCATGTTGTAGTGATCTACCAATAATATCGATAACATTAGTTTCAGTAAGAATAGAAATAGGTCTGGTAAGTCAATCATTTGAAACCATCATGCAACCAGTGCCTTTTGGCAGTATGCTGTTTTGTGAGTGATCAATTAAAAAATCGGAAAAGGGTGTGATCAATGAATGAAGTAACTTCTCTCTCCCTTTGCTGGGTAGTGATCAACAAAAATGTCTGAATTTTCATAAAACAAATATGGATGCTGATGGACACAAACTAAGTGACCAATTTAGTATAAATTTACATTGTATACTGAACCATCCCCCTGCTAAAACATTACTTTGCGGGGTAATATTAAAGAAGTTTTTTTTGGACATGATAAAGAGCAAATGTCAAAATTTCAGCCCTCTAGATCAATTGGTATGGTCTGTACACACAATACATACATAGCCAGTCAGCCAAACCAGCCTGAAAAATGAAGAAACTTATGCTGGTAGTTTGTGTGACAGTTTTGGGTGGATGGTTTCTAATGCCAAAATATTAGCCAATTGTTATTTTTTTCTAATTGGAAATTTTTTCTGTGAACTTGAGAGCTTGCACTGGGTTTGAGCCAGAAATACACTGAGGAGGAAAAAAAAAACAATTAGAATTTTTTTTCATTCAAACCAGAGAATAAAAAACAGATATTGGCAAACAGGTAACTTTACGCACAAAAATGAATAAAATGAAAAAAAACATTCAAAATTATTATAACTCTTATTTATCTCAACTTACGTCTGTTATTTGAAACTGATACTTGTTTTTATAGGTTGGATCATATTTCTTGAAAGAAAGATAGTTATGAAATTCAAACATTGAACATGGCCATATCGACTTTCATAAACTAATTAAAGTAAGATATTATGAATACTTTGTTAAACAGGTCTGGTTAGTCACAGAATAAAAAACATCACGTGATCAGCGTCTTTAGGTATGATGCAGCGTTAAAGGTGATCAATTAAAAAATTGGAAAAAAGAGGTGATCAATAAATAAGGTTTCTTCTCTCACTTCAAGTTGCATCACTAAAAGGACAAAAAAATGTGAATGCTGCCAGACACAAATTAGGGGACCAATTCAGCATAAAACTGAACCTCCCCCTGTAAAAACCTAATCAGGAGACAATTTTCAAAAAACAAAATAAAAGTTTTTTCAAGACATAGCAAGGAGTAAATGTTTTACATCTTAGCCATCTAGCTTCATTGGTGCAGCCCGTACCCATGACACATACAATTTCAGGCAGTCAGGCCAAGTTGAAAACTGAAGAAACCTATGTTGACAATTTCGGTGACAATTTTGGTTGACGGTTTTTAATAATTTGTTAAATGATAACCATGAATTTTAGCAAAATCTTACAAAAGTTATTCAACCCACAATGAATGGTTACTTTTTTCATCAAATAACTCTTGGCTATATTTTTTTGAATTTGGTGATTTTTCTTTTGATTTAATGGATTTGATATTTGATGGCTCAAGCCAATAAGATAAAAAATGAGCAAAGAAAAAGTTCTTTTCTTGCAGCAATTACATGATTCATATATCAAGAAATTAAATGATCTATAGGTAGGAATGTTAGGAAATGGAGCAAAACAAATCTTGAAAGTGTAAATGTCCCCATCAGAAAACAGTTGAGAGAGAGAGAGTGAGAAGGGGGAGAGAGAGAGTATGAATGAATCAATTGTTTATTAGGACCTTTAACTTCAAGATAACAAAGTTATCCAATGGAGAAAAAGACACAATATGACAATGCTGATGACAATGCTGACAGACACCTATTGGGGATGATAGTACTTTTTCTCTGCTGGGGACAAAAAGTCTTGAAATCCATTGACTTTTGTTTGTTTATTCTGGAGATTATTTGAATAAACATCAAGATGTTAATGTAATCAATCTTTTTGAAACTTTTCAAGATAATTATCATCGATAAGTATCTCTTTAATGAAAACTGTCTAATTTTGTTTCTGTTTGTGACCTTCAAGTAGCAGAAACTGTGCATTGTAGCCAGATGTATTAATTAAGATACACCTAAAATGCACTAACTGTATGATAATAGGATAGGGTCTGTGTTCACGCTCACTCCTATCTATATTGTAATGATCTATTTGTCAAGGGAGATTACTACTAAATGCTAATTATTGATTTGTTCCCTTATTTAGTGTTTTGTGGGAAATCTGAGTTCCTTCCAGTTACATTGGATTCTTCTAATTATCTGTAAAGTGGGGACCAATGAGTAACAACTTTCTCTAGCACTCTCTAAATTCATCTCCGTTTCTTTTTATCTTAACTATGCAAAAACATTCTTTCTTGCCTTTTTCCAATAGAAGTGCCAAAAAGAAAAGGACAGATTTTTTTGAATATGACCTGTGAGATTCTGCTGTATTTTTAAAAACTTCCAACCAACCCACTGGACTCAAGTATAACAGTATATTTAATCCTGTTCAAAAGAGTAACGTGATAAAAGAGTGACACATCAAAGGAGTGACCTACATTTCTGGAGAAAGAAGTGACATAACAGAGGAGTCACACCTGCAAAGAATTGAGAAAAATTAATTCAAAGGAGTGACAGTCAAAAAGTTCAGTTATTAACTTTTTTTTAAATTGTTAAAAGTTTAAAATCAAATTCAAAAGATTAAAAGGATCAAGTTGTTGAATTATTTTGTTTGAAATTCTTCTCTTCCATCATTGAAAATCATATTTCATCTTAGGTCCATTGCTTGAACTGAAATGCAAATAATGAAGAACGCCACAGAATTATCTGTTCAGAGTAGTAAGCAGTAAAAAAGGTTCATATTGATGTCTCTCATTCTAAAGTCATCTTGGATTGGTCACTCTTTCATTATGTCACTCCTTTATTTCTAATCTCAGTGAATTATATGAAGCCGAAAGTAAATTCACCATTTTTGAGAGACTGAAATGCATTTTGAACTGGGTAATAACCATCCATCTGCCTACATCATTGTCAGGGGCAGTAATTATGCATGGATCCACCAAAACATTTAATCACTTCTCCCATAGCCTATTGTCCAACCTTCAACAAAATTCCATTGAAATTCTTTGAGAACTTTTGGAGATATCATGTGGACAGACATAAACCTTTACCAAAATTAAGTAATTTTAATGTATAACTATGAAAGAGAAAAGATGATTTTGCATGGGTCTGCAACAATATTCAATCAGCTCTTTTATGGCCAATGGTTTACAACTCCACAGAATTCCATTGAAATTCATTCAGAACTTTTAGAGATATGGCCAGTCATGATCATGTAAATGTATGTCAAAAAACAAAAATAATGGGAAATTAACATCTCTCAACAAAAATTCCTGGATCCATGCCAAAAATAACCCAAACACTTCCTCATCCTATAATCAACCCTTCTACAAAACTTTGAGTACTTTTGGAGATATCTTGTGGACAGACAGACAG
This sequence comes from Thysanoteuthis rhombus, assembly GCA_963457665.1. NCBI lineage: Eukaryota > Metazoa > Mollusca > Cephalopoda > Oegopsida > Thysanoteuthidae > Thysanoteuthis > Thysanoteuthis major. Next base: position 16,393,179 of record OY735206.1, on the reverse strand, counting down.
AACCAAATACTTATCGCTTTCTAACCTTGTTAGACACGGTAATTATTTGTAAAAATATGTTTAAACTAAATGAACCATGTTTAAATTGTCTGATCATTATCATATTTGACCCAGTTGGTCAAAGATGACCATGACTTCAGTGCTGAGAGGTGCAGCAGCTGGCATTCAGTGTAGGGTCTGAAGCCATGATTTGCCCTTGACTTGGATTATAGTGACAGAATGTTACATACATTGCTAGCTTCACTCTCTCGCTACTGTCTGTCTGGATCCAGCAGCAAGATATTGGCAAGACCACTGTAAAAAATTCAATCACTTTTTCCTTACCAACTTGGCCATTTGATCACATTGAAAACTTTTAGAGAAATCATGTGGACTGACAAACCAACAAATGAAAAAACAGAAAGATGCGATCGAATATGTATACCTCTCTAACTTTGTTGACAGGTGTAAATTATTTTGCGTTATGTTGATTTGTCAGTAAAATTTTTTCGTTGTTTATCTCAGAGATATTTGAACATGGCAAAACAATGAGCCCACAATCCAATACATGTTATGCACAAAATAAATCATTCAAAGAACCTTCTTCTTACTAAATAAGAGAATAATTTCCCAAAAGTCTTGAAATCCATCAATACTTTTCATACAATCTTTCCGTACTCTCCAGTACTTTCTCATAAAATTGTTGCCGTACTCTTATCCTTACATATTATTCCAAACATCATCATCAGCAAGCAGCATCATCATCATTATCAGCCGCGGCCTTCTGATATCCATCGTTGGACATAGATGCAAGATTCGCCCGGCCCCTCAATTGTGGATCTCAATAAGCCGATACCTTTAGTACTTGTCTAGTTTGTCACACCATCACATATTATGCCAACTTCAATTTCACATATGATCTCTGAGGATCCACGTCATAAGTTGTGATGTCTTGTGAATGTTTGATACTCTTGCAATCTGGCTGGCTCATTGGTATTTGATTTTTGTAATGTTTCCAATATCTCTGACTCCTGTTTCTTCCTCTAATATACTGTGTTGTCTTCAGATCTCTCTATGTGATATTGAGCATGATTCTCTCAAGTGCACTTTGCATGGTTCTTGGTTTCAGGATCAATCTTCTTGGTTTAGTTCCATGTTCCAGCTCTAGAGGTGAAAAGAAAGGTTTTTCAGGAAGTAAATGTTTAAATTCCAGTTCCCTGGCTCCATTGGTGTTCCATTGGTATTCCCTGCATGCACAGTACATACACAGATGGATAGACAGACAGACTGACCAAAAACTGAAGAAACCTATGTTGACATTTTTTTTTAATAGTTTTAGTTGATGGTTTTTAATGTCAACATGAAAACATCAAATATTGTCGGCATAAAAATTGACCATGTATTTAACCCTCTATGGTGACCCTGTTAATCATCCTTAGATGAAACTTTACCTGCCAGGTATCATTTCACCGCTGAAACGAGACAAAGTTATGCAGTCAATCATTTTGCAACAGAAGGCAAAGAATATTCCTCTTAATTGTTCAGATAAGGTTCACCAAAGAAAAGGGGGTAACTAGCATAGACGCTGTAAATGATAAAAACATAAAGCGTATATTGGGCAGATGATTTGTAGCAAATTCGTATTTGTTTAATTCCTATTTACATGAGTTTGTGTGGAGAAATACTGTAAGAAATGACAAAGAAAATTTATCTTATCAACTTATGATGGTTATTTTAACTTTGTTTACATTTAGTGTAACAAATATGAAAAATATATTTATCTTCTTTTTAATTGCAACCCCAATCCTAACCATGACCCTAAACACTGACCCTAAATTATATCCTTTCTAATTAAATATGATAACACACAGTTTCAAATGGCCAAGTTTTCTGCTTTCATTTGTTCCAAAATAAGTTGGTAGCAACAGTTTGAATAATTGTGTCAATACTAGTTATCTCCTTTTTTGTCGACCAAATTCAAAGATTTACTCCCTCTTTCTTAATAGGATCATGGAAGAGCTGAGGCATAGTTGAAGGGGAAGAGGTACTTTTTGAAAACACCCTTCAGGTCCTAAAAGTTTTATGATTATTCTACAAACATTATACAATATCAAGGATATATTCGTACTGACATGAATTGCATAAATAATAATTCAGTTTTGGAGTTGTCTTTCACCAATCAAGTGATAGTACATGTCTATTCAATGTAAATTCTCATGTCTGTAAAATACAATGTGTATCCATATATTTCATACATGCCGTCATATTTGAGTAAGTATCATGTATATTATTCACCTCTGTTTAGCCATTTCACCATTAGAAATCATCTTATCAGTTTGATCTTCTCTTGGATAGCTAGCCATTGATGTTAATGTTTCTTTCACATTCAGCAATATAGGACCAGCATAAAGCCAATAGGGCCAAGTGCTAAAGGGGGTCCCATGCTCAGCTAATCTACTTTAGTTATCATATAGCTACACTGTGTGGCAGGTTTTACAGAAAAAAAAGCAACGATTCCAATTTTCTTCCGAATTCTCAAAAGGTCTGTATTGTTTGTTTATACTGTTTATGTTTTAAAATTTCTTCTTACTCTACTTGAATTAATGTTGATTGATTAAAGAACAGCATAAAGATAGTTTCTCTGAATTTTCTAAGTTCATAATTGCTTTCAGTAAAGTCTATGATAACCTTCATTTCTATTTCTCAGATTCAGCAGAACTTGGCAGTGAACCAGGGGCCTCACAAATAATGTTTTTAGTTGGGCAGCGTAGCTCTTGAGACAGGCCATTCTGCAACCTATGCATTGAAGCTTCACAAAATTTGTATTTTTGAACTGTGACAATAGACACGAATCCATTCTAAACAGAGAAGTATTCATCAAGAAAAGGATCAATCAAGAAAACCTGAATTTATAAAGCTTTAACAAAACATCTCATACATTTTGAATACTCAAGAGAGAATTAATTTGGAAAACTGACCATTTTTGTCTTCAATTACTTACATTAAAATGAAGAAAGATTCTTCTCCAAAAATTGTCCTTTTTTTTTTTTTCGAGTTCTGCCAATAAAGTTCAGAGAGTGTATGTATACAAGTGTGTTTTCCATCTGTTTGTCCTCTCAATAGCTCAATATAGTCTCAATGATTTTCCATGAAATTTTGTGAAGTGTTGGGAAATGGGCTACAGAAAGAGTAATTCAATTTTGGAGTGGATCCAGTGAGAAATCCACACCACACACTATCTGCAAAAGTTCTCAATGAATTTCAATTTGCCCATGATAGAGAGATTTAGCAAATCCTGGGGAAGGTGTGTGTCTTGCAATGGATGATAAAAGACATAATAATTTCACAGAGACTATTTGCCCTGATCATCTAATGGTTAGGACCCTATGCAGTGGACCTAATAACCATGGTGCGAATCCTGGTCATAGCAAGATACTTTTCTTTTTGCTATTATTTTTTCAAATGTATTTACTTGTGGCTATTCTTCTCTGTTTATCCATCCAATATCTTCAAATTTTCTGAATTAATTTCAACTAATTTTTTGGAATGGGTAATGCAAACAGTAATTAAATTAAATTAAATTTTAGGTTGGATCCTGGGATATTTTCCTCTCCTACATCGTAGCTTTGTGTTCACACCATTCAGCATCTCCAACTGTTTTCAATTGATTCCAATTAGATTCTTCCAAAGAGGTGGCTATGTATTAGAGAATGATGAATTAAATTTGGGGGCGGATCCAGGGATTCTCTCACAGTTACCACCCCCTCACATTGTATCTATTGGTGATCTGACTTTCATTCAGTTTACTGGTAATGGAGTTGGCAGCATCTGCACTCTCTGAGTGCCTTATTGGCAATACGCTGGACATCATGTGGATCCCCAGAGATCACATGCGTAATTGTGGTAGGCAGAAAATAAGATGACATGACAAACTTCAGGAATTCAGAGAGCATCAGCTGAGCAATGCCCATGATATAGAGGTCAGGCAAATCTAAGGGGAAGTCTACGTCCAAGAACAGATGCTAACAGATTGATGATGATGATTATGATGATGATGATGTGGTGGAGGAGGGGGAGGGTTAAACTAAGAAACAGAATTTACTATTCATTTTTTTCAACAATTCACCTCCTGAATAGGTTTTTAGTTAGGGTTCAATTTGCAATGTAAGGATAAGTTGAATCGGTTCCTTAGTTCATGTCTGGCATCATTCATGCATATTTTGAAAATTCCGACTTTTTTGTGATCACTGCCCAACAAAAAGTAAGAGAAGTAACTGTTTTCAATTGATCACACATTTTTCAATTCTTTTAATTAATCACCCAAACACAGTATTCTGCAAAAAGACATTGGTCTTGTGACTATTTCTAATGGATGACTAACCGGACCTGTTTTGTGAATATTGTTTCAAATATGATTTTTTCAAAATACAGTCTGAAACCGTCAACAAAAACTGTCACCAAAACTATCAGCAGTTGTGTCCGCAGTATTCATACCTCTCCTTTGAAAATATAGACTTTTGGGGTGATCATTGCCCACCAAAAGGTGAGAGAAGTAATTGACCACCTTTTTTTCCAATATTCTAATTGATCTTGCTCAATACGACATGCTGCAAAGAGATGTTGGTCACATGATGGGTTTTATTAAGTGACTAACTAGCCCTTTTTCTTTTTTAATAAATCTAATGGGTTTTTAGGGATGGGGGTCCAATTTGCAATGTAATCTATGCTAAATTGATCCCTTTGTTTGTGTCCCCCAACATTCATGCTTGTTTCCTGAAAATTCAGACTTTATTAGTGAGCACTGGCCAACATAAAGTGAAAGAAGTGACTTATTCAATTACATCTCTTTTTCTAATTTTCTGATTGATCACAGCATGCTTTCAAAATACATTGGTCATATGACAGTTTCTATTGAGTGACTGACCAGACCTGTTTCGTGAATGTTGTTTCTCATCAGTGTACTCATTGAAATTCATTTCTTTCAAAATTCAACTTGCTCCAAGCATTTTATTGATCCTAATTTGAACTGATACTGATTTGTAATGATCACTTCTTTTTATCGCTAGACTAATGGGAAACATTTTTTTGTTTTAATTATGTATGGATTTATTCCAAGATTTCATTCTGATCTTTCATTGTATATAATCAGGTCAAATAACATTTAGTATATTTGGTTCAGTAGGCATCTGTCTAGCAACAAGAAGAAAACAATTATTTTCATCATCGTTTCTTTTTACAAATATTATTGGAGCAGAAAAATGGCTTTCGTTCTATTATGAGAAAATGTACGTGAAAATGAACCTTGCTAGTTCTGTGTTAACTCATTCAGACTGAGAGTGTACGTAGATGCACTTCAAATTTTGCAGCCATTTTTAGTATGTTGGCAATTTTCTGAACCAGCAAACATTTTGAATGTAAAAAGAGGTAATATGACCAATATATTTGTATACGGTGAAGGATTTCCATATCTTATAGCCTTCAAAATGATCTATGTCTACCAAGGGTTTCTTAGGAAATGACAACTTAAATTCATCCATTATGTTTTTTTCAATTCAATTGCATAGAAAAGTCGAATATTAGATAAAAAAAAGGAAAAAAGTAGTTTTGAAATTTTTTTGCAAAATTTACAAATGTAACAATGTGTTGAAATTCCATTTTTTTCTAATATTCTTGTCATTAATTTTCCTGATATATTCATGAAAATAAAGTCAAAAATATTTTGAAAAACGTGTTTCTTGCATCTTATGCCCATCATGTCCTTTTATGGTAAGGATGCCAAAAAATATTCCTGAAATTCAACAAAAATGATCATATAAATAGGAAAGAAATGCAACTGTAAAAATAAAAACAGCGTAACCCATAAAAATAGAATACAATAGAAAATATTTTCATAATTAATTTGTGTCATTTCTCTTTCATCTCCCACGGATACTTTAATTTTTCCAGTTCCATAAGGAATACGGTGCATCACTGGTTTCATCTTCTAAGAAAGCTCCAACCATTTTGAGAAAAAAAAAGGTTGGATCAACTTTCGAAGATGTTTAGTGTCCTTTGATTGCAAGTGAAGACCCTTTGCCTTCAATAGACTCGGTGAAACAGCATCACCCTCTAGCATGAAGTATGTAGGCAGCAACAAAAAAAATGAGCAAGATGGAACATTTCAGGACTGTGACTAAATACGCATGAAAATGTCAGAATAAGGACTGCAACAAGTACAAAACTAGAACATCTATATGTTCTACATAGTTTTTTTGAAAATTCCAACTTGGAAAGACCTTACAGAAATCAAGTGAAGAATCACTTTAGGATGCTAAGCCTTTGCCAGAGCAAGCTCAACCTTCAAAAACAAGAAGATCCCATGTTCTAAAAAGGAGGGTATACAACTAATGCATCCTCCCGATAGTCACCTATGGAACTGAAACATGGAACATACCTAAGGAACAGACCCGCAGACTGAGAGTATATGACGTGCACATGAGAGAATTATGCTGGGCCTCACATGGAGAGATTACAAGACAGCACAGTACAACTGGGATAAGACAAGAGTCAGAGACATCATAGAATCCATTAAAAAACTCAAATGGCAATGGGCTGGTCATGTTGCAAGAATAGCACACAACTGATGGACATCACAACTCACGACATGGATCCCCAGAGATCACATGTGCAACCAAGGCTGGCAAAATACTAGACAGAGACAAATTAGACAAAGTATTGTCTCAGCAATGCCCACAATAGAGAGGTGAGGCTAATCCTGGGGATGGTCTATGTCCTGCAACGGACTTTAAAAGACTGATGATGATGATGATGATGATGATGATGATGAGGATCTTTTGACTGAAAGAATTAAAAAAATATGCCATGAGACATCTTAATATTAGTCCGGAAAGTATTGTCCATATGTATAATGAATTTCAGAAAATACGTTGAAAATGATTTAAAGATGACCCACTAACAACTTGGTGGTCCTGGTTTAGTGGTTGAAATAGCTGAATCGTGTTTCTCCCATGAGCTGAGGCATCATCATGAAAGAACTCCAAGCATGCCATTATGGGTCTTTGGTTTGGTGGATACAAACATTCATCTTGCCATTGGCTATACAGAAATAGTTGAAAGAAGAAATGTGGAAAAATTACAACCGTTTGAAGAAAAAAAATGATATTGCCTGGAACAACCATTCACAGCAACGAATGAGACGAATACAAGCAGATTCAGCAAGACCTGGGATTTTCACATAAGATTGTGGATCATCCAGTTAGCTTCGTGGACAATAAAAAAAATCGAAGTTCACTCACAAACAATAGATATCTATTGGAATCGCCATGAATTTTTTTATAAAATCAGTGATCGGGTGTAAGAGATCTCATTTGGAATCATATTTAATAGAATTTATGTGGCCCGAGAGACACGAACGTAATAGTTCTTTGAAATTTTGTGAGACAGTTTCTTCATTGTATTCTTTGGATTGAATGGACATTTTCCTTTTTTCGTATTTCTTTGTAACAAAAATGTTATCTGTGTTTTGATTAAATTAACTTGTGAACAAATTGAAATTAAGAATTAATTTTTTTTGTGAAAAATATTTTGGTAAAGATTGTGATGGCGAACCAATGACACACAATGGAATTTGAAGAAAATACTTTATAAGTATAATTCTAAATTCTAATTCATATTTTAAACATTATTTATTATAGATATTAGAAAAATATAAAACAGTTTCCCATTACAGGGTTAAGATTCGATAAAGACTTTTGTTACCTCTGTAAATTTGTCAGTTTTAGCAATGGACTGAAAGCACAAAAAATCCTTTTTCCTTTTTTTTCCTTTTTTTTCAAAAAATTTAATTATTTTACTGAAGGTAAGTAACTTCCAAAATTACTTGTTTTTTTCTGATTTTTTATGCAATATTCAACCTTTCTATGCTATTGAATTGAAAGCACCAGAAGCTACCACTTTAGGGCAAATAACTTTCGAAAATAATGTATTAGCTTTTTGAAAAAATACTTCCTTCGATAGGAAGTAAAACATGTTTTTGTCTTTCTGTTGGTAAGTAACTTTCAACTCTTGGAAAAAAGCTACGTTTTTTTCTCTTATTCGACTTGGTATTGAAAGGACTAAAAATTCTTCTTTTTTTTATCAAAAATTGAATCGTTTATTCTGAGGGCAAATGACTTCCATAAACTCGTTATTTATTTACGTTTTTACAGTGACGTTTAAATGACCTCACATGGTGTCAACTTAAATGTGTCCTTTTGAAAGCAGTCGATCTTGGGGTACAAAAAGTATACTACATCCAACCAAAACCATTTTAAAGGTCTGCTCATGAACCCCCTGTAATGCTTTTGTGGACTCTCAGGGATCCGCAATCCTCACATTGGGCACCACTACACTTAATGTTGGGCGGATGGTCCTCGCAAGGAGCAAAGAACTCTGAGCCCCCTAATCTCCAGCTATGCCTATGATTGTAAGATGGTTAAAGAGGCTGTTGACTGCCATTATATGACAGTTGAACTTGTTGTGCTTGATGAGTAATTATTGCTCTGTCTAGTTTATAACTGATTGAAATCATTTCTTCCTCAAAAAAGTTTCCAGATCATAATGTCAGATTGTCCAAAGATCCCAACGATCAAAAGAGAAAGGAAAGTTGAATATTGAATTGAGAAAGGGAAGCATGGAAAAAATAAGAAAAAAGGAATGAGAAGGAGAGAGAACTGAGTGAAAATATAAAAAGTATTTGTACCATGCATACATGAATCACCACAGTCAGCACATGTACCAGAACCAATTATCTAAAAATTATCTCCCACAAAAAGATCTTTAATGTAAAATTATCTAAAAATACTACCAGTACAAGATTTGGGCATTGTTGTTCTAAAATGACCATAGAGGCCAGAAAGAGCACTTTTATCCATTATTCATGTTACTTCTGAAGTGAAATAAATCATTTCAAAGATTTTATCATCTTTTATCATTTTCATAAAAATTTCTGTGTTTTTGAAAAATGGTTTTGGATGGTTGTATAATAGATGGAAAGTTTTCAGTTCAGCATTTGAGTTACATCATTAATAGCTCCACATTCCTCAAACCAGAAAAATATTTTCTCAACAACTGACACTTTTTCAAAGTTAACAGAGATGTTATTGATTGAAACCAGGAAAAATTTCTTCAAAAGAGAGATTCATATTTTCTTGCTTTTACTGGTAAAATAGATCATATGATGGTAAATAGTAGTCAAAATTGAATGATAATGGTTTATAGCAGGATTTCTCAAATTTATTTCAATTCAACTGATGAGTAAATGTTTTTCGACCCCTCACTCAGTGCTTCAAAATAATTAGGCACTAATACAATTAGTCTGTAATCATTATATTACTCAAACTGAAAGTAGAAACAAATTGAATACCCCTCAAAAAAATTGCAATATATTATTTTCTGTGTTTACTGCTTATTATGAGAAAAAATTATGAAGATGTAACAGAAACAAATCTATGTTCTTAAAATCATTGAAAAGCATTGTGTCATTCTGCAATAACCACCAATAGAAGTAAATAACTGTAAAGAGATCAATTTTTTTAAATACTATACTTATGTACTAATACATGATTAATCTTAATACGTCGGCAAAAACCCAAATAATCTTTACACGATTTCTGGTGGGGTCTTCACACTGAGTTTAAGAAGTGCTGGTTTACTTCATCTGATAAAAAATGATAGGCAATTGCTCACTATAATTCTCTAGTATGGTGGTTTTGAAACTCAAGGACCTAATCTGTAAAGGAAATATGCTGGTGGACCCATATTTTTAGCATTTAGTTTTTAATGGTCCAGAATTAATAAACAATTTTTGACCTTTAAAAATCATATCTATTCTAAATGGATTACTCTTACTTATAATTCAAATATTTGGTACAGGTCTGTCTACAGTGATGATGTTTTTTTGTAGCTGTACGATGGAAGATGTTGTTTCTCTGCAACAAGATTCGCTATGTCAAGCTTAGAGGGAACACTGTTGGGACCCTGAACACTATTTGTCGGACCCCCAACGGTCCACAGACACCAGCTTTTTTTTTCTGTACAGAGTGTTCCTAATAACAATTTTGAGACCACTGCACTAGTCTTAATGATTGCTGCAGCTTATTTATTTATTTTCACCTTGGCCCCTTGTTTATCACACTCAGGTGTGCACACAAACATGATTACAGACAACCAAATTTATATATACATATATATTTACATATATATATATATATATATATATATACATGACGTATATGTGAGTATGTACATATATATTATTAGGCTGCATTTGCCAACAAATTAGAGACCTGCACACCTATAAAAATTGTGAGGTACGTCCATTCACAAATTTTGTTTCTTTATAACACAAATAGGTCAAACAAGAGATGAAGTTTCCTTATTTCAAATTGTTTCACTTTGTAGTCTAGTCATACATTACCTGCTTTACCTTCATTCAACCATGTTTTCTTTTGAACACTTCACTATGACATTCTTCAGTCAAGTTATGTTATTGAATATACAACAATTACAATTAATTTCTTTCTTCAAATATAATGAAAGCATTTACTTGAAATCTGAAATTCATAAGTGGTTAACATTTTGAATCAGTCTAGGAAGTTTTAAAGTAATCAAGAGTAAACCTGTGAAATTTGAGTGCTTCAGGGAATTATTTTTTATTGGTAGATAATTAGTTTTCCAGATCATGTTCTCCTTCACTACATCTTTAATATCCAATCTAGTACTTAAAATAGAATCATTGTTTCTTGTATTTCAGATTTTACAAGACTGACAAGGAAAGTCATCATATTCTGGACGCAAATTATAAGTCTCACTGAGGGCATATGGAACCCAGGCACAAATTTCAAGTTCAGCCTAGGGTGGACGAAATCTTTGTGCAAGTTATGATTAGAATTCTGTTTCTACAAACCAGTAGATGAAACCACATGAATTCATTGCAAGGAAATGATACATGTTTTTTTTTGCTCATAATTCATCTCTGCTCTTTTATAGAAAGTTGTTTTCTTTTGGCTCTTCAATTTGTTTTGTGTCCTGTGCTTGTCATTCTTGAAGTTGTTAACTGTGATTATTTCCACTATTTGGGGGTCATAATTCAACAGGATGTTCCAATAGTCACAAAGTTTGAGAGGTATATATACTTAGTTGTATCTTTCAATTTTTCCATCTGTTTGTCTATGCGATATCTCCAAAAGTTCTCAATGAATCTAAATCAAATTTTGTGGAAGGTTGAGCAATGGGATGATAGAGAATTGGTTGAATTTTAAGTCGGATCTAGGAATGTTTTTGATTGAGAAAATCTTTTTTTTTCATAAATCTATGTATACATTCATAACTGTCCACTCAAAGTTCCCGATGAATTCCAATTAAATTCAGTCAAAGGATAGGCAATAGACTACAGAAGAAGTGAATAAATTTTGGGGTGGATCCAAGAACAACTACCTCCCATGACAATAGCCTTGGCAGAGGTATGCACTCTCTGAGTGCTACCTAGTTCTCTGTAAGAGCCAAGCTCTGACATAATAATTTTTTAGAAAACAAATTCTTTTTCCAATTCGTATCTAAAAATCAGTTATTTTCTTTCTTATGGTTAGATGCATTTAATTTTATGCATTACTTTGTGCGTATCAAAACTAGTGTTAAAAAGACGTTTTTGTATGTCTTCTGTCAATTAGCAGAACGGATGAATCTCAATCGCTGGCAGTTTTTTCTCTTCCTTTTATCCGTAAGAGTAAGTTGTTTTGTTCTTTTTATCTTTTGTAGAAGATCCACGTTGTCAGGTGTTTTTGGTTGACTGCTCCTTAATTACAATCACCAGGTAACAATAAACATTCAGGCTGACATTATCTACAATTATACTGAATGAGAAATCACCAGAATCTCAAATATATCACAACACGTATTCACACAAAGATTTATACATATATAAATGTATATATAGAGAGAGAGAGAAAGACAAAGAGACACAAAGAGAGAGAAAGAAATTTGATGCATGATTTCTCATTCCAAGGTATCATAGATAATTTTTATTTTTATTTATATATTTATATATATATTTATATATATATATGTGTGTGTGTGTGCGTGTGTGTGCGTGTGTTTGTGTGTATGTAAGAGAAAATACTAATAGGTATGTTTTTATCTATGTATGTACCTCTGTAGCAAAGAGATTGCAAGTTTATAAAGTACCAGAGTGAAGTATATTGTACTAGTAATGAGTCAACAAAAATGGAGATAGGCAGGGCTCATAATGAGAAAAAGCGAATAACAGATGGAGATAAAGGCTTTCCAATTGATGCTGACAAGACAGCAAGTACAGTAGAGAAAGACTAGACCCAAGATGGAGAAATATGATTGAAAAGTTTGCCGTGAAGACATGGCAGAGATTGGCTCAATCACAGTCATTATGGAAGGAAATTGGAAAGGCCTTCGTCCAGTTGTGAACTTGCAATGATTGATGATGGTATATATATATATATATATATATATGCATATATATATATTATGGTGTTATCCACAGACAGCTGTTTCGTTGTATTACAACTCTTCAGTGTGGCTATAGACAATCCATTATCCCTTCCAGTACCACGAGGCAGGATTGAAACCTTCGCTTCAGATGTGGAGGCCAGTATCCTACCACTGAGCCACGTAACTGGACAGTCAGTAAGGCTGAATTCAAGCGATATATTTATTTTTGCTTATATTCCCCATCCACTAGAGTGCTCTATTCCTATGGAAGATATATATATATATATATATACAAGTTAAAAAGTAATTTCTCAATTTCTGCTGAGAGGCAATCAGTATTTGATGAGCAATAAGAAAATTTATCTTATTTTTGTTAATCTTCTAATATTTATTTGCAGCATCCTTCGAATAGAACTAAATATTCATTTGCTGCATTCTCTGAATAGTACCAAACATTTGTAGTATCCTCTGAATGGTACCAAATTTTGGAAGAATCAATAACAATCATGTATCCATCACATAAGTATGTTGCTTGCAGTGACTTAGATACTTCATATTTTGAAATTGTTTAATGAGATAACTCAAATGATATATAAAAATAGATATCCAAATGGAGATAAAACAAATTGGGATAGGTTGCCGGATAAATCAGAACAGAGGGGTGTGGGGGCAGTTACGCCAGTTGTCATAGGTCTGCAATATTGAGGGGTCCTACTCCCCTGGGTAGAGGCAAATACTAAGGTATTTCTTGTATCTTTTACGACTGTACTCTACAGTTCTAAAAGATTGAGCATTTGTTTCAAAATTGTCTTATTTCATTTTTAAAGCTTAATCAAATTACAAAGATAGAAACAATAATATATGTTCTCATGGATTCTGCATTCATTCTAGTATTCTGTGCATGGAGAATTGAAACCATTGTTGACCTCATGTGACCTCAGGTTGATCTCAAGAAAACCTGACCTCATCCTACCTTAGAATGGCAACTGATCTCAGGTGAACCAGAATCTGTGATAATTAGTGTGATATCATCATCGGCTTTCTGATACTTGCCAGTACATCATACACTACATGTATATGTATGTGATCCCCATACATAAATCACAAGACAACACAGTATATTAAAGAAAAAACGGGAGTCAGAGAATTCATATAATCCATTAGAAAACTCAAATGGCAATGGGTTGACTATGTTGCAAGAATGGGAGATCCCCATGTGGATTCCCGGAGATCTTATGCCAAACTGCCACTGGCAGAATATAAGATGACGTGATCAACGAGGCAACTTCTGAAAGTACTTGTTCTGCGACATCCATGATAGAGAGGTTGCAAATCTTGGAGAAGGTTTATGTGCAATGACAGATGCTGAAAGGCTGATATAGCACTGATAACAAGAATACTCAATGAGTTCATTAAGGAGTATAATTCTGCATGGGTTTGAATATATCCATGTGGATGTTTCAGAGGTTACCTTTCCACCAGAAGATCTCTTATATATCCAAGCAGCCATGATGTTTGTTATATATATTTCACAATATTTGCATCAATTCAAAAATTCTAATATCCTTTCTCATAAAGTTATATATATATATATATATATATATATATATACTTACATTGAGAGGATATTGCAATTACAGCAGAATGCAGTGAATTGAGTGATTATTCATCCACCATTGTCCCTGTTAACAAACAAGTACAGTAAATAAAAACTTACAAATACTTAATTGCAATTTTATATTCTAAGAAAAGCATAACAGATTTCCAATGCACAAGGAGAGGAAGTTTCCATAACTCTAAGCTGCAATTTGTAAAATTAGTCAGAAATTCAAATTGTTTTGTAAATTGCAGAGGAAGAAGAAAATATGCTGTGTATGTTTACGTCTGGATATAAATTTTATTTACATATTTTAAATCATGATGTCCAATACATAACTTCATTAGTTGAAAATTGAATACTCTATTACAATATTTATTAAGCACAAGACTGACATGTGAATATATGTACGGTGACTTTCATGTATTTACCAGCTTTTTACATATGTGTGTATATACAAATGCATATATATTCATACATAAACAGAGAGCAAAAACAGCACAGCAATATATGTGCATATAAATATGCACACGCATAATGCAACTAATCAAATAATTATTAATGCCCAAAGCATAAACATCCTTATGAATATACACCAGGGTGCATCAATAAGTGCACAACCTGACACTCATGAGTGGCTTGTGGAATCACTACACTTTGAGAAGGTTCATCCAGCTTTCCTACTTCCCTGCAAATGAACAAATCCCAGTCATGCCACAAAACAGTCGTTGTTTAATAGTTTGATTTTTTGCCTGGATGGAATATGAGCTCAGACAAATTGAATTAGAATTATATTTTATTATTGATGCATCAAATCCTAGAGAAAAATTATGGAATCATTCAATACTGGGGGGGGTGTATGGAAGCTTTTAATGCCATTGGAAAGATATAGAATCATCCAATGTCTGTTGAGAGGGAATCGTGGAATCATTCAACGTCAAGAAAAATTATGGAATCATCTGGAGTCAATGGGGTAACATAGGATCATTCAGTGCCAATAAAAATTGTGGAATCATTCAATGTCGATGGGGAGGCAATGAATTATTCAGTGTGGGGGAATTATGGAACTATCCAATGGTTTGTAAGAGATTATGGAATCATATTCTCAAAGTAGGTAAATTCATGCAATTATGGAATCATTCAATTGTGAGGTTCAATGCTGAGGAAAAAATCATGGAATCATACAGTATTGGGTGTTATGAAAGCATTTGAGGAAAAAAATATGGAATCGTTGACAAAAAAATCACGATTAGTACTTTGTTGCTCCCCTTTGGCTTTCATAATAACTTGGCTACTTTGAGGACTAGACTTCACTAATAAAAAACAATATTTTCCATTAAGCTAGTTTCAACTTTTTCAAATAATAGTTGACAAATCAGCTTTGCGGCATGGAGTCTTGTCAAGGCCCATTTTTTTTCATTTCCACCCTAGATTTTCCATTGGATTGAGATCCAGACTGTTTGCTGGTTTCATCCTTGTGCTGATATGTCTTACCCAAAGGAAAGCTTTAACACTCTTTGGTCTATGGCAAGATGCATTATCTTCTTCACCAAAACTATTTTCTATCGATGGAATGAAAAAAGTGTCAAAAATTCAAATGTACATCAGTGCACTAACCATTGAGGTAATTTTTTCCCTCTCCTTGTGGCCCTCCAACTGACATGCAACCCCATATCATTAATGGATTGAGAAATTTGCTTGTTTTTTTTTCAGGCAGTCATCTTCATATGCTTCTTTGGAATAGCAGCAGATAAAAGTTGCATCATCATTGCCTTGGCCAATGCAGATTCATGGTTAATCACTTAATATCACTTTCATCCAATCATTCACACTACATTATTGCTTCTCTTTAGGCTTTTGTAACTTTGTATTCTTCTGTTTGGGCGTTAATGCTGGTTTTCATTTGACTTTTTTGTAGGTAAATGACATTTCATTCGGTCAATTTCTTACAGTTCTATCACAAACACTGACTGCTGTTTCTGCCCATTTGTTTTTTTCATTTGTTTTGCTGTGCATTTCTTCCTTTTTTTTATCAAGATTGAATAATTCCATAATATAGGTAGTATGTTTTCCTTAATAACCATTTTCTTTACATTTGCACCTAATTGCAGACTCAGCAGACAAGGAACAATCAAAATCTTTTGCCATACTCCATGTTGGATTTCCTTTTTGAAGGAGTTTTATGATCCTTTCCATTATTTCAATTGAAATTCATCTTGTTAAAGCTTATATATAAATAAAGAGATATATTTCGAAAACAAATTTGCTTCATACTTTATTGTACTTAACTGTTTGCCCAATTAATAAGTACTATTTTAAATGTTTATTCTGAGAGAATAGCAAATGATTTAGCATTGGACTGAAAATTAAGTGAAAATACAAAGCCTTTTCCAAAACATGACAAAGTACATAACTCAACTGAATTGTACTAAATCAGCATTTTTGAAAATTTCTTGCAATTAACGCTCTCTGTATGTATGCCATAGGCCTAAATTTTGTCCCAGCTTCTTCAGGGTCTCAAGTGTGACTTTCTAATAGTTGGTCACATTGAGCTTGAGCTGGGTCAGTGTATCAGGTTTGTCAACTGACACAGGTCAACCCACAGCCTGGAAGTCAAGTGACACTGCAGAATTTGACCATTTTGAGTGTTTGCTCAGCCATGAATACCATTTTAACTAAAACTTGTAATTGACATATGACAAACGGCATAATTCCAGCAGCACAACCTGGAAAGAAAAGAAAGGTTAGGTTACAAAATGGAGAAATAATATTCATTTGAAATAGTTGCTCTTTTTTGTATCACCTGGTATATATATATATATATATATATATATATATATATATATATATATATATATTCATTTATTTTTGTAATCAAAATACCATTATTAAACACTCCCCATTCAATTACTTGCATCCAATTAATTTTAATTTTGAGAGCTTCTCTTGAAGGTCATCTCAAATATATTTATATATATGTTTGCATGTGTTTGTGTATGCTTGTCAGTGTGTGTCTGTCTGCATGTGTGTGTATGTATATATTCATCTGTGTGTCACATATTTGTATGCATACTCAAACATCCATGTAGGGACATGTGCTCACACACATGCACACATCCTCCCCACATACAGATGAAGTCTATATAACTATGCAAATAATTTCAGACTACTACTGCTTCTAAAACACCAGCATTGTTCCCGACAAAGCCTCTATCAGGTTAGAACAGGGGCCAGACAATGTTTTGCAACTTGAACTTTATTATTACTCACCCAGGACACTTCAGCAATACCTCATAATATCAGTAGGCTTTTTTGGTTTTCTGTCCTGCTCAATTCATGTTAAATTAGTTTTTCGGGCAGCATTCAATATTGTTTTTTGAAAATTTAGACTTTTCTAGCAATCACTCCCCAAAAGATGAGAGAAGTCACTTATTCACTGATCCCACTTTTTCCAATTTTTCTTATTGATCTCACCCATCATGACATGTCGCCAAAAGACCTAAGTCATTTGATAGTGTCTATTGAGTGACTAACCAGACCTGTATCTCTTCTGTATTCTCTTCTGATGTAGACATTCCAAGTTTAGCTAAATTTGAGTCGATAATAAAACCTCATCATTCCACTTTGATAGGAAATATATTCATTATGCAACATTGTCTTATGCATGGTCCGTCCAAAAAGTATCCAGTCATTTAATATCATTGAAGAAATTTCTTACAATAGTGCCTTGGACCTCTTGATAGTACTCCTTTTCGGACCTCACACATTTATTTCTTTCCACTTTTCGAAACAGTCCGCAAAGTCCTCTTTTGGGATTGCCATCAGCTACCTTATCATGTTCTTCTTAATCTCTTCCACAGTTTGAAATATCTTTGGAAAAAGCCAGAGGTTACAGGGAATGTAGGGGGTTGGGGGCAGACAGACCTGGGTGATATAGTGTTTTACTATAAAAGATGTGAAGAATGATTTGCTTTATCAGTATGAATAAGATCACTCAATGGCATCTCACTGCTGACTGAGTAACTCCACGGTAGTATCTATTCATGCATGTGCAGTAAAGTCTTCTCTGAGTGATTGCCAAGTTATACCGAAGCCATGCAACTGGTTCTCGAAATATCAAAAATGGCTTGATACTTCCCTGACAGACTTCTCTGATGTTCATCAGCTCAGTCAATATTTTCCCCAAAAGGAAACATTAATTTAATGATAGGAATTTTTGGAAATTCAACTGACCTGATGACAAGGTTATGACATAGAGTTAATGCAAGTGAGAGATAGACCTATACAACAGTCAATTTTTTTGCGATTCCGCTTTAATTCTAACAATTTTAGCTGAACTATTTAACAATGGTATACAACAGTGCATGCAATGTCTGTGTGCAGAGTACGTTGTAGTATGGGATAGTTTTTTCCTTGTTTTCCTTCAGAAAACTGAGCCATTTGGTCAAGCTGTCCGATAGTTGTTTACAATGTTGTAACGTTGTTCCATTCATCTGATGGTCAGTGTTCCCAAATTTTCTCCCAGCCAGTTTGATCATCATCATCATCATCAATCTTTTATCATCCGGTATTGGACATAGTCCTTCCCCAGGATTCACTTCATTTCTCCATCATGGGCGTCACTGAGCCAGTATTTTCTGAATTTGTCTAGTTCATCTCTCCATCTTGTATTCTGCCAGCCTCAGTTTCACTTGTGATCTCTGGGGATCCATGTTATGAGTTGTGATATCCATTGGTTGTCTGCCATTACTGGCCCATTGCCATTTAAATTTTCTAGTATATCCTATGAGGTCTCAGATTCCTATATTCTCCCTGATACACTGTGCTGTCTTGTGATCCCTCAATATGAGGTTGAGTATGATCCTTCCATGCACATGTTGCATGCTTCTCAGTCTGTGGATCTGTCTCTTGGATAGGTCCCATGTTTCAGCTCTATAAGCTCGGGAGGATACTTTGGTTGTATACCTTTCATTTTAGGATTAATGGGAACATCTTGTTTTTGAAGGTTGAGCTTGTTCTATCAAAGGCTTGCCAGAGTGATTCTTTGGTTGATTTCTTCTTTTGTGGTTTTCATTGAGATTTGCTGTCCTGGGTATTGAGACCTTTTCTATGATGGAAAGTGCTTGGCTCATTTATATTTTTTTTGCCCAGGAATGTATGCATGATTACATATGTAAGTAAATACATTCATGCAGTTTAGACGTATTCTAATACTTACAAATTTATTTCTCAAATTTGCATACAAATTCGCCTGATATAGAATGAGTGGAACACCCAATGTAAAATGAAAACTTCAATCAAGATGGTTAAAATTAATGTTTTTTATAACAAAACTTGAGAAATGACCGGGAAATACTAGTAAGAAACTGTCAACATAGGGTTCTTCATTTTTTAAGTTTCAAATGATTCTGCTTGATTGGCTACATCTGTATGTATCGTACATATCCCCAGTGGAGCTAATTGAAAACTATAAAAAAAACACTTGGGTTTTTGGGTTTTTTTTCGAAAAATCTTACCCACCCCCCACAAAGTTTTTAACGGGGGGGGGGGGGTGAGTTTCACAATGTAAGTTTTAATTTACTTGGTCCCTAAATTTGCGTCCAGCAATGATCATGCTTGTTTTCTGAAAATTCACACTTTCTAGTGATTGTAACCCAACAAAAGGCGAGAGAAGTAACTTAATCACTGATCACCTCTTTTTCTGATTTTTCAATTGATCACCCTCAACATGGCATGCTACAAAACGACATCAGTCACATGATGATTTCTATTGTGTGACTAACCAGACCAGTTTCCAGGTTGCTTTGTGCTGATATTCATTTAAGGACACTGGATATTTTTTGGAGTGTCATATTCCAAAGTTTCACTTCATATAACCATATTCCTTTCAAACACACACACACATACGCACACTTATGTATACACACACCGACACACAGATGCATATAAACAAGTATATGTGTATCCTTATATACATTTGAGTTTTGTGAATCTTTTTAAGTGCAGTGAGCAACACATATTCACAGTGCGTGAGAGACAGCCATGTTTGAACTTGTCACAGACAATCTCACCCTTCTCCTTCCATTGTTACTTCAGTACCTCTCCTCTTTCTTCTCCCTCTTCTCCAACCTCTCTCCTTGCATCACTCCTCCTTATCCTCCTTTAACTCCTCCTAACTTTCCATTCCTCTTCGTCTTCCTCCTCCTCCCACACCTCTTCTCCTCCTCTCCATAGATTTCTTTCTTTTATTTTCTTTCTCCACAAGTCAGCTGGGGAGGGGATATAGAATGAAGAATAGGAGTCTCTGTTTGGGGCAAAGTGGTTGGCTCAGTGGTTGCCTCAGTTTTGTGACACTGGAGGAGGGCGACCAATTTGAAATTCCTTTGCCAAGACAATGCCAGCGTTCGGGCACCCCTTCCTGCTGCTCTTCCTCTTGTCTGTTTCCCCAGTCTTTACTAAACTCGCTGAAGTCTCGGACACACCTTCACACACACCCGTTTACCAGCCTTTACTTTTCTTTCGCTCATTGTTCCTTTCTTTCTTTCTATCTGTCTTCTCTTTCTGGCTATCTTTCTTTATGACTTTCTTTCTTTGTTTATAATTTCTTCTTTCTTTCATTCTTTCTTTCTTTCGGTCTTTCTTTCTCTCACCTATGGTATATCTTTCTTACTTTTTTTCACTCTTTCTTTTCAACTGCCTTTCTTACTTTCTTTCTTTCTTTCTTCCTGTCACCCATGGTACTTTTTCCTCATTTTCTCTCTGTGTTCCTTTTTTACTTTCTTTTTTTATTGCCTTTCTTTCTATCTTTGATCTTTTCTTCCTACTATCCTATCTTTCTTCCTGTCTCGATTTCTCTGTTTTTTCTCACGTTCTTCTTTCCTTCCTTTTCTTTCTTTCTTCCTCCTTTCTTGCTCTCTTTCTGTCACCAATGACCCTGCTGTCCTGTTCGTTCCTCTCTATACACAATCTATGGAAGTCTTTTAAAAACTTTCCCTCATTTATACAGAGTCTATGTGAGTCTGACACGAACGAACACACAGCCACCTGTGTCTCCCCACGAATGCACTGAGCCGTGTGTAATGAATCTAGAAGGAAGAAACTGACCTCTTTTCGACGAATCAGGATGGTGCACTGCCAGTCTGCCTTCCACTGCCTGGCAGCGTACACAAGGCTATATCAGTCAGTCGGCCTCTCTACCTCTACATGTGTACGACGGTGCACGTGTGTATGCGTACGTGTGACAGGAGATCGGGGAAGCGGGGAAGGGGAACGACGGTGGATAGAATTGAGCTGAGGGGGGAAAGGGTGTAGGTAGGAGTGAGGAAAGAAGTCCATATAGGGAATAAGAACGAGGAGGGAGAACGTGAGGGTGGGTGATGCAGAAACAAGTGGAAGATGGAATATGGTAAAATGTGCCAAGTGGAGGAGGGGTGGCAGCGGGATGGGAGACTTAAGAAATGAACATGGGAGAAGAAAAAGAAGAAGAAGAAGAAGAAGAATAGAGGGATGCATTGAAAGTAAAAAGCTGTGTTGCTAGAAAATGGTGAAGAGAATAGTGGAAACGATAACGAAAAATCGGTTAGTGATAAGTGAAATTTTAAAACAAACGAATTATGAAAGAAGAAAAGACATACATAGCTAGCCGGAGTCAGTTTTAAGAAATGGGGGAAAAAACCCTATATTGACAGTTTTGGTTGATAGTGACAGTTTCCATTGACTGTTTCTAATAGATAGATGGAAAGATTGATAAAAACAGGCCAATAGATAGATAGATAGAAAGATGAGAACAGATCAATGGATAGATGGATAAAGAGATAGATAGATATGAATAGACTGACCGATAGATAGATAGATAGATAGATATAAACAGACCTATTGATAGATTGGTATGAACAGACTGATGGTTAGATATATAGATCTGAACAGATAGATAGATCAGAATAGACTGATCGATAGATAGATGAATACGAACAGACTGAACACTTGATAGATGGATAGATAGATAGATATGAAAACACATAGATAAATAGATAATGAACAGACTGATTTATACATACGTGCATACATACATACTTGAACAGATAGATAGATAGATAGATAGATAGATAGATAGATAGATAGATATGAACAGGCAAAGATAGATTCTAGAGAATTGTGAAAATAAATATAGATTATGAAATAATTGATAATAATATCAAAAAAATAAAAAGAACAAAAAACTGTCTTAGAAAGTTGAAGAGAAACGAAAAAAGTCATAAAATGTAGGATTTTGGGGTAGGACGGAGGGTCTTCTACGATAAGAGGATGATGAGTGAAAGTTAAAACATGGGAGAAATGATAAACAGAGAGGGTGGGAGGAAGTTATTGGGTGAGTAAGTGAGTGAAAGTGATTGAGTGAGAGAGTGTGTGTGATTGAGTGAGAGAGTGTAAGAGAGAAAGTGAGTGTGTTTGAGTGAGAGAGAGTGTTAATGAGTGAGAGCTTAAGAGAGTGACTGAATGAGTGAATTACTGACTGAGTTGGTAAATGAGTGATAGGTTGACTGAATGAGTGAGTGAATGTTAGTGTGAGTAAGAGAGATTGTAAAATGAGTGACTGAATAGATGAATCAGTGATCAAGTGAGAGAATGAACGAGTGAGGGAGGGTTTGAGAGAGTGAGTGAGAGAAGGAGGGTTTGAGAGACTGAGTGAGTGAGGGAGAGTGATAGAGTGAGGGAGGGTTTGAGAGAATGATAGAGTGAGGGAGGGTTCGAGGGAGTGACTGAGTGAGAGAGGGTTTGAGAGAGTGACTGAGTATGGGAGAATGATAGAGTGAGGGAGGGTTTGAGAGAATGAGTGAGTGAGAGTAACGTGAGGGGATGACTGTGAGTGATTGAGGTGTTGAGTGTATGTTTGAGTAACTCATTGAATGATTGAGTGAGTGAGTATGTGAAAGAAAGAGCCATAGAATAGAGAGAGTGGGGGAGAAGTAGATGTTGCTTGATTCTACAGCCAATATTTGACAGAGGAGAGTCTCCAGAGAGACAAACACCGTAAATGCCGCGGATTCTCTTAAAGGAACTGCAGAACTATTCAAAATTCTGAAACAAAGAAGACCAAAACCCGGGAACCACGAAGGAAGAAGATATACAAAGGAGAGTGTGTGGGAGCGGTAGGATGAGAGTGGCTGGGGAGGGGGAGACCAAAAACATAATAAAGGAATTAAAAACAGGAAATACTTTTTATTTTATTTTGTTAGTTTTTTTTAATTTTCT
The DNA here is from genome assembly GCA_963457665.1 of Thysanoteuthis rhombus. NCBI lineage: Eukaryota > Metazoa > Mollusca > Cephalopoda > Oegopsida > Thysanoteuthidae > Thysanoteuthis > Thysanoteuthis major. Next base: position 16,369,850 of record OY735206.1, on the reverse strand, counting down.
TATTTTATTTTTTGGCAATGATGAAAAGTTGAAATGTGAATATTATAAAAATTCATAAAAGAAAATCGAGACCTAATTTTTGAATGTCTTTTTTCTACATTATTACTCATATTAGAAACTGCCAAGCAGTGCTGTCAATATTAACATATGTTTCTTTAGTTCTTAAGTGAGTTTGTCTATCTATGTATGTGTCAATGAAGCTTTTTAATAAACAATTACTCTATATGTCTAGGAAAAATGCTTTTTGGGGATTTGGGGAAAATTACCCATTATAGGTTTTATTCGAAGGTTAATTTACAATATAACTTTACTCTAAATTGATCCGTTATTTGACATCCGCCAGCATTCAAATTTTTTTCATTAAAATTTGGACTTTTAAATGATCACAGCCCAACAAAAGACCAGAGAAGTCATTTATTCATTGATAATCACCACTTTTCCAATTTTTTAACTGATCATCCCCCCCCCCCCAACACATGCTGCCATAAGATGTTGGTCATGGGACGGTTTCTTTTCAGTGACTAACCAGAACTGAATTTTTTTCACGATTATTACTCACATTCATTCCATACGCCTTATTCAAAATTTTGGTCAGCATCAGTAGCTCTTTTTTTTTAAGGTTATAAAAAGACATTGATTTGTTTTTTATGAGAATGAAAAAATACCAAAAAGAATAAAATCGATGAAATCTGCAATTAAGACCATTTCTACAATATTATATTATTGCGATACTCACCTTATCTACATTGATGGGTTATGTTGAACCATACAATGTGGCCGTATTAGCTATGGTTATTCTGTTGATAAGAGAGAATAACCATTAAAAAATGATATTTCAAAAATCCAGTTTTCTGATAATCAAAATCTGTTAGTGTGATAATGTAATTGCTGTCTTGCAGCAATTATATTATATTCTAGAACAGTGATCTTCAAACTACTCAAGGAATCCTTTTCACTGACTAAAATTTTCTAAGGAACCCCCCGCAAAACAACTTCCCCTTTTATATATACATACATACAAGGATCCACTACGCAAGTATGATTATGTTTCTGCCCTGTTTGGGCTTCTTCCGGCAAATCATTTGGTTTATTTTAGATTCCTGTTTGGGACATTTAGGGTCCAATATTCTTGGCAGTACGGGTCTTTCTTTTATTTTATTTGTTTTAGTTTTGTGGTTGGCTATTGCTTGCTATATTTTTGTTTGATTTAATGGGGATGTATGTCTGTTGGTGGTTATTAATTACAAACCAGAAGGTATGGTGTGTTTACATTATTAGTAAGTGATACATCTATCATTAAATTTTGGTATGCTTCCTCTCTGAGAGTGTTTTATGGGCAAATGAATTTAAGTGAGAATAAAACACTCTCAGAGAGGAAACGTACCCAAAATATGTGAGAGAAATAAGACCTTACCACCTACGATAGTTGAGGAATTATTAGGTGTATTGCAAAAATGTCACTTTTTTTTGCAGAACCTCGAAAATGTTGCACAAAACCCTGGGATTCCATGGAACATCAAATACAGCTGTTCAAGATGGAAGACTCTTTTTTTCAAAGGTAGTGGGGAGAAGCGATGATATATTCTGAATGTACCTTATTAGCAACTCTGTTACAGACATTTTATCTTTAAACATTCGATTGGGCCAACATAAAAAAATTTTACTGCACAATTATCCTTTATTGACAATAAAGTTCTAAATTTCAAACCACCTTGCACTAGGCGAGAAGGCCTGATCCAACATGCCTATGTGAAACATATGGAGATTCAAGGATGCCCTCTCAGCCTCACTGATATAATCCAAAAGAAAGTGGAACACAATATCTTGCTTTCCCAAGGCTACAGGTCCTAGTCTACCCTACTATTTTGCCCTAAACTGTAGGGAAAAAAAAAGAATTTATGCCTTTCTCAAGAGCATTACTCAGCTTGATGGTTCCATTGTCCGCAATGTTAACTGCATGCCATTTCAATTATGGAGTGTCTTGAATGGCGCCTTTTTAATTAGTGTCAGTTTTGATGTAGTACACTTTGTGTATAGCTGTACAAATTAATGATTAGATATTGCCATACAAATTAGTGTTTAGATATTACTGTACAAATTAATGATTAGAAATTGCTGTACTAATTAGTGTTTAGATATTTCAATACAAATTGATGTTTAGATATTTCTGTACAAATTAATATTTATACATTGCTGTACAAATTAGTGTTTAGAAATTGCTATACAAATGAATGTTTAGATGGTTCTGTACAAATTAATGTTTAGATTTTGCTATACAAATTAGTGCTTAGATATTGCTGTACAAATTAATATTTATATATTGCTGTACAAATTGATGTTTATATATTGCTGTACAAATTAATGCAACTAAGTATAAGCTGAAAAAAAGACATGGAATTATGATAAGACATTCAACAGTGTGGTTTTGAACAATATGGAAAATATTGGATAAAATTAACTGCACTAATCAAGTTATTACTGTACACTCTATTCTATATTCTATGATTTCTGTTAACTAAATGCAATTTTGTCCGTGGCATTTGCAAAAGCAAATCTAATACTGTTATTCCCCTTTTTTATTGTTCGGGCATTTTTTGGCACCTAATCCTTATTTGTATTGTGTTATTTTATATATAATTTTCTATTTTTATACTTTAAAAAGCTTTGCCAATAATTCCCATTTACCCAGTATGGTAACCAAATGATCTGCTTAGGTCAAGGGATAATTTGATTTGAATTTTTTGTTTTAGACTTGTCGCATATTACTCAGAGAGAAAATGGAGACTGCCAAGTAACCTCTTACGCCTGGAGAAGTGCCACCATGGACCCAGCATGATAACCCAATGATCTAATAAGGTCACAGGTTTAATTTCAATACCTTTTAGAATGTTTTTTATTCGCTTATTTATCTTTCTGTTACAAATAATGCTCCCTCTAACTTTTGGAAGTCGGTTTGTATAAAACAGAGGTGTAGCTTGAGATTTGGGGTGGGGGTCTTGGCTCCTTGGAACCCCTTTCAAAATTTAATGAGATTTGTCAGTAAAAATGCAGTAGGTCTGCAATTATTAATAAAGATTTTTTAGGGCCCTGCCCCACAGCTCCCAGCAATGTCTCTGGCACAGAAATACTATGTTGTCCAAATTTTTTGTCGTGCAACAAAAGTATATGCACACTAAATACTGGTGCAGATGCTTCCAAAAGTCAAATTTCAAAATATCATCCCGATTCTTCTCATTCGCAAAAACTGCAGTAACTTTCCCTTCACGATAGAAAAAAAAAATAACATATAACTCCAAATTCTGAATCATGAATAAATATTTCTTGCAGCTGAACATTCTTGATTTCAATGGCTTTTGGTGTTGAAGTTTCCACTATTTTGTCAAGCAATTCATCTCTCAACAAACCTGCAGTTGTTCTGTACTCCATGAACTTTACTTCTTTTCAATTCAATGGAGGGAATCAATTTTTTCCCTTCTAAGAAGAATTCAAAAAGCTATTTACAGAATTTGAAACTGATCTTCATAAACTTTACAATATAAATGCCATCCTTAAAACATTGCTAAATCCATACTGTATAAACAAGGACAGGAAATTAACGTAGCATTTGAAAAAGTGACAAACTGATTGGAAGAAATAGTTAGCTAAGAGATTATTTTAGATAGATATTATTATAATAATATGTTACCAGCTGGACCAGTGGTGTCGTATGTATATTTTATTTATCTTATTTTTCAAATCTCTCCCCAGGTCCATTGAGTATTCATGTCAAATTTGATTGGACAAATCAGACTTCTAGTATTCTAAAGAAATAGATGGATATCAGATCATTATTATCAAGGTGACAATGAATTCAGCCCCAACAGATCTTTTTTTTTGCCAAAGGAGAAACTATTTGTGAATTTTGTACACATATGCAGCCTATTGGGGGCCAACTGGAACCATCGTAGGCACCACTACATGCATTGAAGCTATGCTGCGAAAAACTGAGTAAAGACCCTCCTGTTCAACAAACTGATCTCTGGTCAAGAGAGCAAAAGGGCACCTCAGATGGGATACATGGATTTCTTAAAAGGGTTTTCATCTCTTGTGGAATTGACTAGCACTACTACGTAACAGGGAATGCTATCTGGCATTCCCTTCCAAAATCTTTGTTCACAGAGCCAAGCCATGATGATGCATGAGTATTTGATTGGCCGCACAGCTCCTTTGCATTGTTAGAAACAGTCAACCAAAACTGTCAACATCAGCATAAGTTTCATCAGTTTTTAAGTGAGTCTCACTAGCCCACAACCTGGCTACCTATGTATGTGTCTTGCATACAGACTGCTCCAAGAGAGCTAGAGAGCTGAAAATTCAAATATTTAGACATTTATCCCTTGTCGACCTAAAAAAGTTTTGTTTTTGTTTTTGTTTTTGTTTTTGGTGCCCCCACTTACCAAATGGGTTTTTATGGGGGGAGTTCAATTTGCAATTTAAGTTTATGCTAAATTGACCCCACGTTTTGTTCAAGCTTGCTTTTAGAAAATTCAGACTTTTGCCAAAATCAAGTCTTCCAATGGGGTAACTAACTTATTTTAATCTCCTATTGTCTTTTAGGTAAAATTGCTCAAGATAAGCAGATCTTCAGAGTTGGAACATGTTCTGAAATTTTGTGTTCATTTCATTTTATCACATGACTTTGCTTCAACGCCATCCCTAACTCATCTTTTGGGGCATCTTTTCCTGTGTGAAAGTCTAAGGATAAAAAAAGCCAAAAAAGACCAGAAAAATGAGTGATTAATCCTTTTTGGTATCCAACACTTAATAACTTCCTCTCAAAGAAGCGTTTGTGGTGCTTAGAAAGTGATGCAAACTCGTTATCAGTTTCTTAAGATTTTTTTCTTTTAGATTGCTTGATACAGCTTGATAACGTTCATTGAGTCTAGAATGGTTTCTTGATGGCTGCCAAGATGTAACAGCTTGCACCCAAGATCCTATTAAATAGAATATTTATGCATTACTTAGGAGTAAACAAGAATATATATATATATATATATATATATATATATATATATATATATATATATATATATATCTTGCATAAAAGAATCACCATAGACTGCATGTGTATCAGAATTTATTATTTAAAAATTATTTAACAAAATTGATCTTTTATCTAAAATTATCTAGAAAATACCAGCACAAGATTCAGGCACTGTTGGTCCGATATAACCAAGAAAGCATATTTTTGAAAAGACAAAAAGAACGTCATCAAATGGTGCCCAGTGGTGTTCTCATGCAGATTTTCATGGTTGTAGCCCAGAAACTGTGACTTAGGGATACACATACAGAAGCAAGCAAAGAGAGAAGAATCTGTAGCCCTCTTGGCTGCTTGATCGGCCATTTGTAGTGCTACAGTGATTCAATTACTCGAAAGCTACAATCTTTTAAAATATACTAGGTTTAAAAATACAATGAATACAAATCCATATCTTTTTAAACCATGAATCTTTGGAGATTATCCAAACTCCGAATAATCCATTTTGAGTGTCCACTCAAAGACAGCCATAGGTATGTTAATGATTTTTGTCAGTTATAGACGAATGTAGTTTGAGTGTTGGTCTTTTTTGTGTTGTGTTCTTTATTGAGCAACCATAGCCACCAAAGGTGGTGGAGGGCTCTATTCTTTTTTTTAAATATGTATGTGTTTTTGTGTTACAGAGCTCCTGGCCGTACCGTTTTGTCTACAGAATAGAAAATTGGCATCCATGTTCCATTAGACGTTTTAGAGTGGAAGATGCCAGTTATGAAATAAACAGAATTTATTGTGACTATATTTATTCTTCGATGGAAATTTTTTTCCTAGTGACTTCAAATTTTGACGTCATGGTTATTATCAACTACGATGGTCAGTTAGTATCAGTAATGTGACAATATTCGTTAGATTACTTGGTTGTTCATCCAGACTTCAATAAGTCTTCCTGTAAAGGTTATTGAGTTCTCTAACGGACTTTGATTGGCAAGCCCAGTTGAGAATGAAGCACAAAGTGAGCAAAAGAAGTTTAGGATGAAATACAGAGGGAATGGTAATTGTAAGAGAAAGTAGGAAACAGTCTCTGAATAGAAACCATCATGATGCATACTTGTGATCAATTGAAAAATTGGAAAAAGGGATGATCAATGAATGCTACTTATCTCATGTTTTGTTGGACAGTGACCACTAAAAAGCCTGAATAGGACACAAACTAAAGGGCCAATTTAGCATAAACTTGCATTAATATGGGAAATATTAAAAAAAAAAAAAAACGTTGGTATGGTCTGGATATACAATATACACATGCATAGCCAGCCAGCTGGACCAGCTTGAAAACTAAAGAAACCCATCTAGAAGGCACACAGAGAGCTCATGCTCCTGCCAGTTCCATACACTATCTGAATACTGGATGAAACGTCAGGAGAGTAATGGTGAATTTCAATTTTTCAACATTCGGACTATTACTATCTTAATACATGAAAACATATTTCTCGATCCCAAAAAATTCCTGGATTTGATGGGTTTTTCCCATCCTTCTGTAAGATTTTGTGGAGAACCTTCAGGGATATTGTGTGAAAAGTCAGATTGACATCTTCCGACTTTATTGGCAGAGGTAAGAAAGGAGCGGATTGGAAATTAAAAATAGGATTGAGAAAGAAAAAAAGAGAAATAATGAGATATGGAGAGAGTGAGAGAGTGAGAGAGAGTGAGAGAGAGGGAGAGAGAGAGAGAGAAAAAGAAAGAAAGGAGTATGAAAGTAAAAAAGGGGAAAGAGAGAGAAATTGGAAGAAAACAGTGTAGAAAAAAGACATAAAACGAGAGATTTGGAAGAGAGGGCAGAAACAGAGATGAATAAGAGTGAGAGAGAGAGAGTAAAGAGGAAAGAGTAGGAAATTAGACAGTGTTTAAGTACTGAAGGGGTGGACAGAAAAACAGAAAGAGAATTTGAATTGAGAAAGAGATTTTTTTTCAAATGAGAAGCAGAGAAAGGAAAAGAAGCAAGAGTATTGATAATTTTTCCTTTATTTCATATTTTTTTTCTATTTTTCATTATTTATTTTCATTTTTCTCTACAGCTTCTTTTTTGATTTTTCATGTCATTTTTTCATTTTTGTTTTAATATTTTACCATTTTTATAATACTCAGGTTATTGCTTTGTTAAATCAATAAAATTATTTCTATGGAAATTTATTATTCACTTGGTTATTGACAGTGAGGTAGTTCGGTAGGGACAGGTGGATACAGCATTCCCTTCCTTTTGCGTGGAGGTCATACAACTATTCTCTGTCTGAACTATTCACTGATGAGGCAAAGAAGCTAGTATATGTCCAAATACTCATCCCATATGGCCTTAAGAATATCTCCAAAATTGTTTCAATTTTGAACAGGAACCAAAAGTTCAATGAGGCATCCACCATAAATTATTGCCAAATTATGAGACACTGAACAGAAGATAAATTTTGGTAAGCAGCATCTTATCAAGGTAGACATTTCAAGTAAATCTGACTTCGAACAGCTGAGAAAATCTCTTTTAAGGTATAAAGTTTAAGCCATTATTGACTAATCATGAGACTGTGAGAGAAAGATTTTTCTAGGCAAGGAAAACCCACCAACCAACCAACTGACCAACGGATGGATGGACACATCCTCTAAAAGAGAGACGAGGACACCTCAAAGAAAAACAGGAGGGCTGGGCCCATTAGCTATCCACCTCCTTTCCTCAGAGAGCAGGCATCTTTACATTCCTCTCTTTTTTTTCTAGCACCATAAACAGCTTATTTTTCACTTCTCTTTTTTTTTTTCAAAATCTCACATTATTGCTTTATTGAATCAATAAAATCATTTCTATGGACGTTCATTGTCAACTTGGTTATTGATAAATTTTCATTTCAATCAGTGGGAGTAAAAGTGCTGTCTGAAACGAAGAAGTCCACATAAAGGAAATTCCGTGGGGATGGCTAAACAATGAAGGCTTTGAAATAGACCCCATGCAATACTACTTGTAGCAGTCAAAGATGGCAACAGATGTTTCTTGTCATTGTTTGACAGAATGTTTTCTATCATTGTGTATGATTCAGTTGGATGATATTCCTTGACTAAGTTGTTCATTTTTTCACGTTTCAGGCCTTTTTCAGGTGTTTTTTATTCTGGAATATGGAAATGGTTCTTGCGAAGTGTGCTCCTTGGACTACCCTACCTGATACGCCATGTCACGTCACGTTTTTTTTTTGTTTATCAATGAATGAGTCAGGGTTAGGGCTCCCTTGAAATAAATTAAATCACTTTGGGGCTTTTTTGACTGAAAATAAACTGTTTTTCCTTTACACAATAACTGTTGTTCAATTTATTACATGTTGGCAACATATCAGGAAATAGCATCCATTGTACTACCACATTGATATTTTCTAATAAAAAGATGGCTGCACTAAAAATCTTATGATATGAAAGCCATTGTCACTTTTTTGTCTGTTTGTTGGTTATTATCATGCTAAAGCAAACAGAAAGAGAAAAAGTAGGTAAAGGAAAGGCTTACTACTATGTCTGTATGTTTTCGCTCACATCACTGATCTGATCTGATTGCTGCCACTTGAATGCGAGGATAGCATCTCCCTGGAGAGCACACTATCATGTGTCCTTCATGGAGCATAGTACGTGGAGAAAGGACCAGATGCACAGTCCGGTCCTAGTTTGGCAATATGTACTGTTAATCAGAGACTGAGATGACTGCAAACAACTTTGTTGTTGTATGTGCTTTTCCTAGACTGTCACCCATCTGGGTAATGACTTGACTCAACAACGCTTAACTTCAGTGATTATTAGAGAACTGGTGCATCCAAGGAGATTTGGTTGTGCTGCTGACAATATCTCAGTAACAGTATGGAAAATAATTCAACTACATATAAGCATCTCTAGTTTTTCATGAATGGAACTATTGCTTTTCTCTCATAACAAAAAAGGTTCGTCTTTTACCCAATTCTGTTGCCTCATTGTCTTTAAATTATTAAAAGACAGAAAATATGAAATGTTGAAGGAAATCGAGAGTTAAATAAATTTCATTCAAGGTATGCATTTTTTTGTCTGTAATATAGATGTTTATACCAAAACATATATCTGTATGATTTGTCTATACGTAAATTGGCTCATACATTGATGGCTTCTATTCTGGTTGCTTTATAATCAGAGTAAGTAAGAAAAAATAAAAAGGAAATATTTTGTAGATATGTAAGTGAAGCAGGAAAACAGAGAAAAAGAAAAAATGAAAGTGGAGGGGGAAATTGGGTCACTAGAGGTCAAAATGTTTATATAAAAAAGAAGAATAAGTCTGCATCACAGTCAATAATTGAACAACTGTAACGTCAAAATTTGAAGTCATGTAAAAAAAGTCTATCAAAGAATAAATATGGTAAGAATAAATTCTATAAATGACATCACTGGGGTTTTCCACCCGAGAATATGTAAAATACAGTAAAAAAAAACATCCAGATTCTAGAGAATCTAGATATTATCAATTAAATTAATATTGATAAATTAGAAAGTAATGATTTTTAATATTAATGGACCAAAAAGGTAAAAAAAGCTTTTTTTTCCAACAATCAAAAAAAATATTCATAGAAAGGATGTACAGGAGTACTGATGCCATTTCCAAGTCTGTGAACAAAACGGTATGGCCAAGAGCACAGGGAAACAAAAAGAAAAAAACATGAACAGAATATATAAAACCCTTTGTCATCTTCAGCGGTTACGGCTGTTCAACCATGAGTATTTATTGAAGATTGAGGAAATGATTTCCAAGCAAAGAAGAGTCAGGAAGAAGTTTGGATTAAAAAAATGATTTTTTTTTCATACAAATGAAAAAGAAATATTGAAGGAAAGAAAGAAAGAAGTTGCAGAGAGGTATTTTGAATGAAGTTGATGTAGAAATAAAATGTTTAAAAGGCTAAACCAGCTATTTTGAACGTGGTGCACACGTCCCACCAAGGAATTATCTATAAATAATAAGGGAGACGGCATTTGGGTGTTAAGAGTAAAAAGCATTCAGTGACTCAAAACTAAGTTGTGCTAAGGCATAATCCATTAATTCTGATTCATACAATACTAATAATTACTAATTATACAATAGATTCCAGAGTAACTAATGCTTAACTCATTAAATTTATGAGGTATAAAGTGATGGAGTCATTGCGTTGTTGTTGCTGAATTTCACAAAATAAAAAAATTACAAAATTTTACAAAATGTCCTCAAGTTCATATTCATTCATTTTTTTCACAAAGAATTTGTTCCTTTAAACATTTTTTCTTGATTTCAAATTCTATGTTCTGGTAAAAATGTGAATTGAACATTATATCCTCATACATTTTCAATAACAAATTTGTTGTCCAACACTAGTCTAAACCTGGAGTTCTACCATTACAAGGACAAGAATGATAAGAACAATCCTCACCAAATTTTACGGAAGTAAAAATTGATATTCCACAAATGTGGTTTGAAATTACTACAAAGTGATTGGTATCTGTGGGTCTTACTCACTGGGCTAAATTGAAAAGTCTTACATATCTACCAAAATTCACCCTGGAAATATGCAACGGCTTATTTCATTCTAATAAATGTGAATATTTATTAAATTATTTGAAATCAGAACCAAGTGAGTGATTGCTAGCTCGCTTACCAACTGAACCAAACTGACAAGTCTTACATTTATCTTAGAAATACATAAGGGCTTATTTCATTCTATTAAATGAATATATCTATACTAAAAAAATATATTTTTATTTATCATACCTAGAATACAAAAGTTGAAGCAATCATCTCCAGTTGGAAAAGAAGAAGGAGACGAGACCTTGCAGCAGTCTAGCTTATTTTATTATAGTAAGGAGTCCTCAGAATTTTTGAGCTGTCAAGGTGAGGCATCAAGCAAAATGGTTAAGAACCACTTGGCTAAACCATTTAAAAACAGGGTAAAGAAGATAACAAGAAGGAAAAAAGGTTTGTAATAAGCTTAAAGAATTGAACAATATAAAAAGATATAAATAAATTGATGAATAAAATAACAATATGATGTTTAGAAGGACAAGGAAAAAATTCTTGTAAACAAGTCTATAATTCTGTGGCTGTCTATAAAACATTATTCTTATCCTCATCAAGATGGATGGAAAAGAAAAGAGAGGAAATGAAAAGAAAAAACTGAAGGAAAAGAGAGAATGAAATCAATAAAAAGCAAGAAAGAAATTTGAAGGAAAAATTGTCAAAGAACAAAAAATGGAAAGAAATCTCAGAAAGAAACAACCAACACATAGAAAAAAGAAAATCAAAGGAAAAAAAATTCATGTAAGACATCTCAGTATTTACTCGTGTATAATGCGAGGGAAAATCGGTGAATTTGGGTCAAGTTGTAGTGAGAGAAGTGCTTTGCACTTTTTTTCCCTTTTTTTCAAAACTCTTATAGAAGCAGTTTCTATAGGGGTTTTGAAAAAGAAAATAAAAGGCATGAATCCAGATTTCTCTCTATAACTTGACCCAAATTCACCGATTTTCATCATGCATTATACACTAGTAGATTCAGTGAATATAAGCAAAAAGAAAGTCAAGAAAAGAAATACATTTTTCTGTTTTCCAAACAAAATGCCGGGAGAAGAACCAGAAATATAAGATAAATGAAAATCTATTCGAAAGATGGGTGGAAGAAAAAATAATACCAAAAAATAAAATTGCTTCCATCTCCGCAACAATGACATCATTGTGACAGACAAAAGTAGACAAAAGATTCTTACCAGACAAAATCTAGCATTTATATGAATAAGTGAACTGAAAAAAAATCGAAAACTCCAAGAAATGTAAAATGTTTCTGCATTGTATTTTGATAGAATATATCAGAAGTGCACATGACTTGTTAAGAGACATCTATCAACATTCGACCATATCCTACTGGTTTCACCTTCCTATAAATAGTCCCACCTGCTAAAATCATGATTCTGTATTGGAAAAATAAAGCTATTCCACTGATTACAGTACAGTGGAAGCACCAGCATTTTTTACCAACCAAAGCAAGGTTCAGCCAGAAAACTATGAGGAGGGACAATGTTTTTATACAAGTAATGAAATGAGTTCTATATAATGAATGATATTCAAAGTCATTTCTCAATGTAATCGCAAAGTTACAATAAATAAAAAGAATGAGGGATAAATATCTTCATTAATATAGACATTGAATTTAAAAAAACAAGGTAACTTCTGCAAAAATAAAATCACCAACCTGGGTCTATAAAGGGTTACATTAAGATATGATCTTGCGAGCCCAGATAATGCTTGAGCAAGGCTGTAGGGAGCCTGGGCAATGCCCGGGCTTGTGCTAGCCTAGCACCACCAGTATCACAGAAAGAGATGATCACAATAGCTAGTCGGTGGGGAGTGTTAGAGCCTTGCCTTCACTACTGGCAAAACTGGCTGGTTTTATTCACTAAATCACTCAGACTAGAGTTTTCATCTTGTTATCTTTTCAATGTTTCAGCGGCACTACCCTGTGGCTTTCTCCAGGAGTCTGTCATACTCAGTGATATTTTGGGAATTTCAAACCAAGCCTTTATTCAATCCATGGAATAGATTGTTCTCATTCTGCTGTCCATGCCAGGACGGCAAACCTGAAAAAGGTTGTGGACACTAGTTCAAGGGAATCATCATTTCAGAAATTCAGGAGGAAACTGGCCAGTGGTTTGAGATACTTTTTGACAAATATCACCTTGGCATAAAATTTCAATGTCGAACAAATAAACAGGTTTTGGTAGCATTCCATATTGTGGGTGATCAATTAAAAAATTGGAGATAGGTGATTCATAAATTACTTCTCTCACCTTTTATTTATGGTGATCACCAAAACAGTCAGAATTTTCAAAATACAAGCCTGAACATTGCCGGCCACAAACTAATTATAGTAAACTCACATTGAAAATTGAACCTTTTTTGTTGATGACTCTTTTCTTAGGATTTTTTAATTGATCATCCCCCAAAATAGCATGCCTCCAAAAGACGTTGGTCACAACATGATTTCTTGTGAGTGACTCAGCAGACCTGTTATACTATTTCAACATTGAATTCATTTATTTATATTAAGGAGGAAATAATCAGAGAGGAAAAATGAAAGATTTGGCAGAAGGCCAAGAATTTAATTATACTTATGCAAAAGCATGTGAGATATGCTTCTTTGTGCTACTTGATATAGAATTGAATTACATTTTTTCATAGTAAGGGGTGCACAATGTTTTTAAGTAGCCAAGATGGGGCATGGAGTGACTCGGGTGGGGCACGGAACAAAAAGGTCAAGAACAACTGATCTATTTTCTTCAAGTATCAGTAATGTTGATCTGACCTCAAGAAGAGAGTTTTTGATTGTTTTTTGAGAATTATAGTTTCACTTTTTAAATGTAGTGACCTCAAGCCTGGCAAATACCCTTGAGCAATCATCGCATGAGACACACCGATTCTCATATGATCACTGAAGTTAAGCAATGTCGAGCCTGATCATTAACCGGATGGGTTACTATCTGGGAATAACAGGTGCAGCAACAAGATTTTACTGCAGCCAACTGAGCCCATACACTGCCACCAATCAGTTATGGGGACTGGAGCAATTTGGTGGGGGATGCTCCCCTTGTTCCCACACTAAAAATGACATTGTGTCACATCTTGTCCTTGTAGGAAGGAGAGTAAATAGGACCATACTTGTATGAAGTGGCAGTGATCAGCATCATCATCTAATGTCAAGATCTGACGGAATCATGTTGGTGAAAAGAAAAAAAAAAATTTTTTCTTGACATAATAAAGAGTAAATTTTCAAATTTCCAGTTCTCTATCCACATCGGTGCAGCCTGTACACATCATACATTCATACTTGGCCCGCCAGCTGAACAGATCAATTTTGAAAATGAAGAAACAGTTTACAGTTTTGGTTGACTGTCTCTAATAAACGACAAAATATTTTAATCAAAGGATACAACATTTGAGAAAAGTTATTAAAAATTGGCAGATTGATTAATTCATGATATTCTGATATATGTATATATATATATATATATATATATATATATATATATATATATATATATATATATATATATATATATATGATATTATATTCTGGTGAAGCTTCAATGGCCCTAAAGGTAGATAGGGAGAACTACTCAAGTAAAACAAGGGAGAATGAAACTGATGGAAAAAAACAGAATGGCAAGTGGACAGCCTTGCAGGAACTGGATCAAGGGTGTGGCAAAAAATGCCCAAGTCTCACGGTACCACTATCACAGAGGCAACTAAACAAGCCATTGACCGCTATCTCCATCTCTCTGGGAGATAAAATAGATAAAAAATCCTGTTAGATCAAGAATGAAAATTTTGGAAATCCCTTTCTGCTAGTGTGTGTGTTGGTGTGTGTAGGTATGTGTTTATATATGGGTTAGTATGTGTATAAGTGTGTGTGTGAGTGTGTGTGTGTGTATGTGTGTGAGTATGTTAATGAGTGTGTGTGTTTATTTTTTTTTTAGTGTGTGAGTGAGTGTATGTATGTGTGAGTTGGTGTGCAATTGCTCTTGGCTGGAGGTCTCCAAAATATTTTTAAATTTTTATTTACTATTTATTTAGTACAATACAAGACCAAATGGGAGAAAATGAGGATAGGAAGATAGTGTTGTACCAATCTCCTGAGTGGAGAGGGCATGTCTGAATTCCTTGAAAAATCAGCATTCAAAACCATGGCTTTTTACTTGGCTTTTAACTCTGACCCCAGGTACCAAAGTGAAACAATGCACTATCTTAGTCAGTAGGTAACCCAAACCCCAACATGAAAACATTCAAAACATTGAAACAATGGAGCTTTTAGTATCAGTGAAAACAAGAAGTGGTTAGTCACTTAATAGGAACCGTTATGTGACCAAGGTCTATTCTGACCGAATATGATTAATACTTTTGTATCGTATGTATAATAAATAAATTCTAGGGTATTTAAGACATGTTAGTTTAGCACAGTTGGTAAGAGCTCTGCTTAGTGATCACTCGGTCATGATTTCAAACTATGGTAGAGAAATGTTAAATTCATACACATGTGATAGTCAAACAGTGAAGAATTTGTTCCTCTATACTTGTGCCTTTACTGATATTGTTTTTACTTAATTGTGTAGACTTGAGAGTCGATCTTCACATGAACTTCAGTAAAGCAAATGTCATATACATGTTCAGGACAGAAGCATATAGATCAAAATCAAAAGCATAGAGCTAAAGAAAGTAGACCACTATATCTACCTAAGACAATTAATCTCCATGAAATCCTCAAAAGAGGGAGAAATCAGGTGAAGAATTACTTTAAGTTGACCAGCTCAACCTTAAAGAACAAGAAAATCCCACTGGTCTTGATAAAAAGGATATACAACCAATGCTTCCTCCTGATAGTCACCTATGGAGCTGAAATATAGAACCTACTCCAAAAGATTGCCCCTCAAACAAAGAGCCATGCAACATGCACATGAGAGAATCGTGCTCAATGTCACCTGGAGAGATCACAGCACAGTATTATAGAGGAAAAATAGGAGTCAGAGATATCATAGAGTCCATTAAAAAAAACTCAAATGGCAATGGACAGGTCATGTTGTAAGAATGTCAGACAACTGCTGGACATCAGGACTCTCAATGTGGATCCCCTAGTGATCTTATAAGAAAATGTGACCAGCAAAAAATAAAATGGTGTGATCCACAAGACAAGTTCAGAAAATGTTGGCTCCGTGAAGTCCATGATAGAGAAGGCTGGCGAGTCTTGGGGAAGGTCTGTGCCCAACAAAGAATGCTAAAAGGCTACTGCTGCTACTGATGATGATGATGATGATGCTGATGCTAATGCTGCTGATGAAGAAGAAGATTATAGATTGCATATCATGAATAAAAGATTGTTGGGAAAAGGTTAACACTTGGAAAATTACTTCCTGATTTTCTTGAACATTTAATCAAAATATGATATAGATATATAAATGTATGTATGTATATATATATATATATATATATATATATATATATATATATATATATATAGTTTGTGTTTCGATTAAATATTTACTGTTTTTTGTTGCTTATATTATCCTTCATTTATCTCACAATTTAAAAAATGACATTTCATATGTAACAACCTGATAGTTATCTTATTCCTCAACTGTCTGTCTTTATTCTTATGTGCCCATAGAAAACCAGTAAGAAACTTGGGGTGGGGTTGATGGTATGGGCAGTTGTAGGCCTGAAATGAATGGTAACAGGAAGAAGTCTGAAAAAAATTTCCACCCACAGCTAGTCTGCAAATTTAGATCATACTAATGTTCGTATATATATATATATATATATATATATATATATATATATATATATATATATACATACATGTATATATTGGTAGATAGATAGATAGAGAATGGGGGAGGTAGATAGTTGTAGATAAAGACAGATGGAGAGATAGATAAAGAAAGAGAGATGGAAGATGAATGGAATAGGAAGTAGTCCAAAATATTTCCCTTCATCGTTTGTAAATACAGATCTTCATCCTTTGTTCTTGTGATAACTCAACCTTCAAAGAATAATAATATACATTGTTACTATTTTTTGAGAGTTGAGTTATCTATGCATGAAGAGCGCTCGATATTGAGGATCGAGCATATGGAAATAAAAAATTTAGTGCTTCATGGTGAGTTTCATAATTATGTATATACATATAATGGAATGAGGATTCACTGCACAAACACGTTAATGTTTCTGCTCTGTTGGGGCATCTTCAGGCGAATGATTTGATTTATTTCAGATTCCCATCTGAGGGGATGGGTCTACTATTCTCAGTGGTTGGGGATTTCTTTTATTTTTCTTTCCAAGCTTTACTCTAAACCAACTTAATGTAGATTCAAGTTGAATGTATCGAGCACTCTATGAAATAAACCCATCATACATAGAATATTGTATTATATTATATTATATTGTATTGCTGATTTCTACTCTGTAATATATACACACACATACACATATGTATGTATGTTTATATATATAGAGAGAGAGAAAGAAATGGATATACGATCCGACAAAATGATTATAAATTGTCTCATATCATATTGAAACGATCTCCCGTTATTACCCGGTGAATGTATCGTTTGACCTAGACAACGTAAATAGAATAAACAATTGAAGAAAATGAAGCTGCCACAAGAATCGAACCTATGATAGATAGGGTAGCCGCTTCAACGTTGCATTACTCTTACCATTGAGCCAGATAGCTGCCGTGTAATAACAGGAAATCATTTCAAATAGACTGTCAAAAAATATAACCAAATTTATTTGTTCTGTCGGATCATGTATCCATTTCTAGATAATGCAATTTGTCTGCATTGAAAGAAACAAATAGAACAGATGTAGACCGTGAATAAACAATAATGAGAGTTTGGAGTTGGAATAGTTATTGGGGCTTTCGCATTACCGGTAGCTGTTTAGCTCAATGATAGATAGATAGATCCCGAAAAATACATCATATGGGCTCTGTTGCGGTTTTATTTTCGCTCAACTCATAGCCAGTTCAATGAATCCTCTTACGGCTTCTGCACTCGTAAATACCTTTGAGAAGTTGCTTTATTGAACACAATAGGATCAGACGCAAGTGGGGTCCATTCATGGAGAAAGACATCTTGCCAACCTTTCACTGACTTTCGTCAATTAGATTTGTAAGAAAAGGTATTTTCCAGTGACCAGCAAGGCAAAAGAAATTTCCTTCCTACACAAAATAAAAATGGCCACGGAAAGGCAAAGGGTAATTTTGTGTTAGAACCATCTGAGGGTGAACTGAAAAGCAGAAAACAAACTAAAGAGCATTCCGAGACCGTATACCTCTGCCAACATTATCATCGCTAAAATCTTAATGAAAATCAGTTCATATATAACTACGTTGCAGGGGAGTTGAGTTGGAAAAAAAAATTCTGGATCTTGCCCATGAATTAATCACTTCTTCCCAAACCCATGGACCACCCTCTCACATTATGTCTTTGAAATTCGTTGAACACTTTTTAAGATACTGTACTGTCAAACATGTGCGAATACATAAATATATGAAATAGGGTTTTCATTGAAAAAAATCCTGGATCAGTTCCAAAATTCAAGCAATTCATCCCAACCCCATGGCCAATCCATCAAGAAAATTTAATTGAATTACATTGAGAAATCTCAGAGATATGTGGACAAAAAGACAGAGAGACGAATTGGTATGAGTGAACATACTATGTAACATTGGCTCCGCGACGCCCATGATGGAAAGGTCTGGCGAATCCTGGGGGAGGTCTTTGACCAACAACGGACGCACAAAGGCTGATGATGAATAACATAATGGAGGTATTGTAAGTATAGCCCTTATGCTGGCTACAGCTTCATTCATCCTTCTCTAGGCTCCACAAATCATATTACTCGGCTCGTTTGCGTTGTCTGTATTGGTCTTAAAGGCAACAAGCACCCGAAGTGGCGTCATTCACTCAACACTCCTCAACTTTACTGGAGGGAGAGATATATTCATGCCTTTCTCAAGGTCATTAGAGCAAAATATACATAAATTGTCCCAGCTGGAGTTTGAGCTTAACTCTCCGAGTCCATTCTCCATGCTGTGACCCGCTCGGTCACCCCACACCATGGAGGTATTATGATCAGTTCAAATCAATTATGAAGCTGCCATATTCAGCTGTAACTTCCTAGATTAGCTTGATCCCTCCTTGGAGATCATCAGCTTAAGACTTAGGTAAACCAAAGAAATCTATTGATATGCCATTGACTGACATGACTGCAAAGTCGGGGGCAGGGTGAGCAGAACCGTTAAAGCCTACCCCCCCCCAGCACCCCAGAATGCCCCTACACCAACCGATACGGGATTTTCCCTTCGCCTATCATAGTAAATCCTATGGATCAGCAATGAAAGTTCTTCCTTTGTAGCATGTCATGCGGAAAACTGTCAATCACTCAAATGCACCGAACCTGCAGATATGATTGGCTTATAGAAAAGACTATAATACATTCTTGTGCATTGAAATGCAACAAGAAAAAAAACCAACTAGTTCTACTTCTAAACCTGTTTTAAGAAATATCGGTTGAGATTCGAATAATGCTAAATTTCAACAAAAAATAGAAAAACCTGAACCTTAATTCCAACATTTTTATTTTACCGAAGAAGTTGAGAGAGCAACGTTCACACCGTGTGGGATCTACAATGGTAAGAAAGAAACGAAAAACATGGAACTGACTGATTTTTTATAAGAAAAAGTAACCAAAACGAAATGAGGAAAGTAATCGAATACTTCAAAGCCATACTTCTATTCGACAGATGAAAGGTAACAATCCAGTTCAACATTATCGTAAAAAGAACTTCTTCCCTTAAAACCTTTAAAAATTGATTTTTCTCAAAACTGACAAATTCATGGAGAAAAAGATAAACATATCAATTGAAGTGAAAACGAAAATTACAAAAGTATTTTTTTCAATTTGATATCATTCAAATATTCACTGAAATAACTTCTCCCCATGAACATTTTTAATCTTCTTTGTTAGTGAGGAATATTTCCTGTTTGGTATTGCGAAATGATAATATCTAAATTGGCTCTTTGTTTATGAGTGTTTGAACAAACAGAAATGTTGCTTATATGACTTGGTTTCAAGAGTCAAAAATAAGAACTTTACAGAAGAAGAACCAAACTTTAATGCAATCTTTAAAACAAAGAATACATTTAGGTATGTTTTGTGGTTCTCAATGCTAAATTTCTTTGGAAAAAAATGAGATTTGAATTCTATTTTTAAATGAATTGAAACAAATATTTTTTTCTCTCCTGATAGAACATTGTTCAGAGTCAATTAAGGACATTAGAAAGGCTAATTAACATCGTTGTTTGGGAGTTTGATAGTTTTAAACTAGTATTTGTTGAAAAGAAAATACAAGTTTGTTGTAAGTTACAAACAAATATCTAACCAATCTCCATCAAATAATATGATAGAAGTGTGTTCAGATATTTTGACAAATACCTAAGAAATGTCTGGAAGACTTTCAAACCAATACATTAATGGTAAGACTGCGAGCATAGGTAAGAAATACAATTTTTGCTTGTTCAAATATTTATGAAGAGTAGTGTAGTTGCAATTTATACATTTATTTGTGAAATTGTAGCGCCTCCGATACTTTTAGTTAGGAATTAAATACGTAGCCCTTCTTTCAACTAGATATATAAAATGTCACTCCTTTCGATGACCCTCTATAAAAGCCCTGAACACACGGGGCCAAATACCTCTTGGTCCCGGTCTTCGAACCCGTCAACTTCTGCCTTTTTGACTCTAACATCTGGATCCGATTATCTTCTTTTACCCTTCTCTAAACATGCAGCCGGCGCAGTCTCTATTCATTGACCCTGATTACACACACACACACACACACACACACACACACACACACACATATATATATATATATTGCTTTGTCACTTATCTTCATCGATGTGAGTGTTCGTAGGGACTTTTTAGCAATTAAATGTAAACACCGCAATTTCTATTATTGGGAACCACGCAAACGCTCTTTCGCCTCTTTAGCTCCTTCTTGCACCAATCCTGACTAACCACCTTTTTACAATCTAGCTTGGTCAACAATACAACTCATTATAACAGGCATGACTCACTACGCTCCATTCGATAGATAAATAAAACGACGCTATGTCACGAGTCCCTTGAATTCTTATTCTTAATAAGAAATTCCTATATTTCGTTTTTACGCCTAGGAATAAATTAAACCTAACAGGACATTACTTTTCTCTTCTTTACTCAATCGAATGTATAATATTTCCATTCCATGTATTTCATTTCCATTCTTCATTTGTGCATTAAATTTATCTCTCATTTTTCACATCTAAATATTTGTACGTGTTTTTTTTACTCCATTTGATATCTGCGTCCACATTTGTACTTGGCATGCACATTCTCTGTATGTTTCCCTTCCTTCATCAACTTTTCCATTGACGCCCACGTGGGCCTGCTACTACAGCAAGCACCCATTCTTCGACAAGAATTACTTGAACTATCCAGAACCAGAATCTCTACAAACCGTTCACATTCCAACCTGGACGCATCCTGCAAAGCGTTTTACGAAAAAGATTTCTTGAAGCAATAACCAAAGATATAATATTTATCCTACAAATTAGATAAAATTAGACCAAGATTAGGGTGTACCTTGATATTTAGGGGCCCAAAAGGTTTGGCTCCTTAAGGGGCCCCTGACAAGATTTTGTGGTATTTATCATTAAATGATTTTAGAAAAAAAATGATGTACTTGAACAACTGTTCATGAAGCTTTTGGAACCTGGGTAGGGATTTTAAATCGACCCACCCCACAGCTACTCCCCTGGCCAAGATCATCCTTTTATTTTCATCCTCATCTTTATTGTTTCAATCAATAAAGTCCGCCCGATAGACTCTCTGACCATCGTTAGGTATACGTTGCATATGGTAATCTTCAATTTCTTTCATCTCAACTTTCTCATTGGTCAAATAACAAATATTCATTTGGCTCAGTGAATGTTCATTCATTGGCATTTTTTCATGGTATACGTATACCAAGGGAAGTCAAGTATTGCTATACGAAGGATATATCAAGGAAGCCGCTTATTGTGATCACTTTAAACGGTGTTTGCGACCGATGGAGCTTGATGACAATAACTGTTTGATGACATTATCTATAAATAAAATAAATGGCTTCCTCTGTAGTAAGCATGAAATTGAAAAGTCCAATCATCTCCCTCTCGGTCCGAAATAGGAAAAGTGACCAAAATGCCATCAGAATTGTCAATAGATAAACGAATGTTGAGCTGAAACGAAAGGGATTATGATTTTATTAAATGATTCAATGATTAATTGATTCACACTTGTGTACACTTGGAGCTTGTTTCTTCATTTCCTCCTCCTTTCTTTCTTTCTTTACCTAAGCTAACAAAGTTCGAAGAAGTATTTGTATTTACTCGTGTTTTTCTGTCCTTCTGGCCGTCCATTTGTCCGTTCGGTCAATATCTCCAAAAGTTCTCAATGGAACTTCATGGAAGATTCGGCTACAGGATACGGAAAAATTAATCAGTTGGGGTAGATCAAGGGATTGGTTTACGATTGACAGATGTCTTCATTATCATGCAGGAAAAGAGGTTAAAATGAATAGTTAATAAAAAAAATATATTGAAGTAACTCAATATTTCGTCATCCAAAATTCTCTCCATTCTTCCTTTATCATTTTTGAATCTCATCAAGTATTTTGTCAGTGTATGGTGCTGGCAGAGTTCTGTGTCCATTGAGTGCTTTCTTGCTCTTTGTCTGGTCTTATTTCTGTTATCACTGCTACCCACAACAGACCGGTTTAATTACTGTGGCTGGGTTTGGGCTATTCTTGTGTTCTGACATTTACATGTCTATCAATGCATCCATCTTGACTTCGCCAAGCCCATACAATTCATTTTAGAAACTTGAAATTTTGCACATACACTCCTCTCAATTAGTAGGAAAAATGTTTGCTCGTTTTTTGGCATTTGAAAATTCCTCTCCAAAATAGGAGTCCAGGGGGGAAGGTCAATATGCAATGTAGGTTTATGCTTGATTGGTCACCAATCTGAGCTCGCGTGTTTTTGAAAATTCAGACCCTTTTTAGTGATTAGAGCAAAAAAAAAGGTGAGACAAGAAATTTATTCATTGGTCACCCCTTTTAAATGACCACCCAGTATAAATGTATAAACACAGTATAAATGGATGGTAGTGATTCATAATTGCCGTACTTTCCCTTGGAATGCTAGTCTTTTCATTTCTTCTTGTATAGTAATATATATATATATATATATATATATAGAGAGAGAGAGAGAGAGAGAGAGAGAGAGAGAGAGGGAGAAAGTACTGAATCACACACTCACACATACACGCGTGCATATAACGATATGAATATATTGTATGTAATTACACACACACGCACACATGCACTCACATTCACACACACACACATACACATACACATGCACCCACATTTACGCACACGCGCGTATCAAAAAGCACACACCTCTATCACTATATAGTACGTAATTCACTCTCTTCTTGTAAATAAATCAGTAAAATCTGTATAGAATTGGTTGAGAGAAATAATCAGTTAATGTTATGGCATCAGAGTGAAAAATCTCTCCAATGTTTCTAATTGATTCCGTTATGGAAACTGGAGCAGTTTTAATTGAATCAACTTAATTAAGCAGACGAGGTGAAAAGGACAAATTCAATTAGTTCGCCAGAAAAGATTATCATTGCTTTCGAAACGCTTGCTGGGTCCACAGTTTTCATCATGTCAGCAGGAAAATGGAAAAAGTTGGAGAGAGAGAACAACAACTCTTAATGTCAAAAACTGCTTGATACCACTCCTAATTGACAGTGGAATTCTCCTATGAATAGAATTTAGGAAAAAAAATTACCTAGCCATGAGAGGGGGGGTAATTCTAATCATTAGTTATTCCACTTGATATTGACATTCGGATTTTTTGATATGGATTTAAGATATAATTGAATCGAATCAACCAAGCAGCAAAACAATTCTCAAACAGGTTTTGATGCTTGGTCATGTATCGCTTTTTTTGTCTAAGAAATCGCAGTGAAAGTTACACAGCCGTAATGCGAGTGGGTTTGTATTTTGGTCTTACCGCTCTTTTTTTCTCAATGACAGATTCAGCCTGATTCAAGTCATCGAATTGGGGAGGTGGTTGGGATGGAAATGAAGCATCAGTATATTCGGACATACGACTACGTGTTACTGCTTAAATTGAAAGTAATTATTCAATTGGGGTGGGGAGATGGCGAGTATAAAGTATCATAATCCATTGCTATTTATTTTCCACTGCTAATTACGTCCATCATAATTTATTGGGTTTCTTTTTTTATCACAACTTGACCAAGACCATCAATCTACGATAGTGGATAAACAGTGTAGCTGATCAGGAGTAAAGAATTAGCTTTGTATAAATACCATCTTTCCATTTGTTCTATTGTGTAAGAAGTGTATTAAAAAGCATATTTTTCTGTGTAAAGTTAGGTTTTCCATTATAAATTCATATGATGATGCGTGTTTTATGTATATAGATAAATAGATCTGGTTAGTCCCTCAATGAAACCCATTACATGACTAACATCTTTCGACAGCGTACTGTGTTGGGAGTGATCAATTACAAAATTAGAACGAGTGATCAATGGATGAGTTACTGTTCTCACCTTTTGTTGGGCATTTTTCAAAGATCTAAAATAAAGTATGAACATTGCCGGATGTAAATTAAGGGACAATTTAGCATAAACTTACATTATTAATTGAACCTTTCCTTAAAAACCTATTTTGGGGCGGAATTCTTCTAGTAAAAAATTTTTTTCAGGATATAAAGAGTAGATGTTTCAATTCTCTAGCCCCTTTGGTGTGGCTTGAATGCAAGACACATTGGTAGCCAGCCAGAGAGACCTACTTAAAACTGTAGAAATGTATGCTGATATTTTTGGTTGACAGTTTCTAATATATATATATATGTGTGTGTGTGTGTGTGTGAAAGAGAAACGAACTAAATTATTTACCTTAATGAGCAGAACGACGGCAATGACCTGAAAATAACGGAATGAGCCTCGGGTGAGATTTGAATCCACACCCATTACCACGGGTACACCTATGTAGCCTAGGTCTGCGCTAACCAATTGAGCCACCGGGACTCTGACAAGATAGAGGTCAAAATGACACCTTCAACTGATTCCTTCTTTTCTGTTCATGTGTTCTGATAGATTCAGAACTATGGCCATACATGTATTTCTGCGTATAATTGTTCCCAAGCCAACCGTCTGACATCTATTATCTATCTATATATATATATATATATATATATATATATATATATACGCGTAAAGATTATATATGCATGTGTGCTTGTTTGTGTGTTTGTTTTTGTATGCATGTGTGTGTGTGTGCGTGTATGTGAGAGTCTGTGTGTCAAAGCTTGAAGATAATTTTGTATCATTCAAAACCTTTACTAATTATGAGGACGAAGAGACTCCCAGAGATTTTTGAAGGAAACCCTGTCATCAAATCTATTCTAATAAAGGCATCAATTCGGTCTAAATGATAAAACATCAATCAGACTTATAATTCTGATACCCCCGACACTCATAGGAAAGTATCTACTTCATGGTGTAAAGGAATAATAAATGTCATTAAATTGAGAAAATTGAAGGAATTATAACAATTTTCCCGAACATTAAAATAGTACAGGTCTGGGTAGTCATTCATAGAAACTTCTGGCAGCATGTGGTGTTCGGGATGATCAATTGGAAAATTGAGAAAACGGGTGATCCATGTTACTCCTCTTTTGTTGACCAGTGATCACTCAAAATATCTAAATTAAAAAAATAAGCATGAACTAAAGAAGCAATTTAGCATAAACTAACGTTTTAAATTGAACCTCCTGGAACTTATTTTAGAAGGGAGTTTCAAAAACAAAAAAATATGTTTTTTCTCGACATAATAATGAGTAATTGTTTAAATTTTCAGCCCTCTCGCTCCATTGGTGCAGTCTGTATGCACAACACATCCACTGATAGCCAGCCAGCCAGACCCACTTATAAACGTAAGAAACCTATGTTGACAGTTTTGGTTGATGTTTTTCTTATAAGACGATCTGAGCAATTGTAATTACATCCCTGAACATTAAAATAGTTCAAGACTCCCTCATGAAAAGTAAAATCATTGATAACTATTTTTTACCTCTGTCAACGTTGTTGGAGAAGTTTATGTATTTGGTCACATCTTTCTGTCTCACCGTCTGGCTATATGTCCTCACAATACCTCCAGAAGATCAGAATGGATTTCCAAGAAATTTTGTGGGAAGATGGACAATGAGGTAAGGAAGTGGTTCAATTTAGAGGCAGATCCAGAAATCACATTTTTTATTGAGAGATACTTATGTATCTTTAATATATCTCCAAGATTCTTGATGAATTTCTCTGAATTTTTGTGGTGGATAGGATACAAGACAAGGAAAGAATTGGTCTAATTTTGAGACGGATCCATCCATAATTACCTCCCCTGCACTGTAGTTATACGTCCAAACCATATGATATCATCAAAATTTCATGTCTGTCCACACAATATCTCCAAAAGTTCTCAATGAATTTCAATGACATTTTGTGGAAGGGTGAACAATAGGCTATGGAAGAACTGATTGCATTCTGGGGGGGATCCATGCACAATTACTCCCCTTAACAATAGTTTCGACAGTGGTATACACTAAGAATCATGCAAGGAGCCTCCTGTGGTGATACCGATAATCTTCCCAAGGAGGAGACCAATCTGTGTACTATGCCCAATACCGCAAAACGAAGACAACTCTGACTGGCCAGGCTGCGAGCAAAAAAAAACAACAAATGAATGACTGAATGGCTTTCACTCATCAGAATTGGGAAGGTGAGCCTGAGAGAAAAGTTGATTCGAAGTGGCATCTTATTGGATTTACTGAAAAAAATCTTCTTAAATGAAAAGTAAAGCAATACCATTATCAGTAAATGGATGATTTAGTTACCTGTACCCTGATTAAATTATGTTTGCTAAACAAACTGGCTTCAAGGGCATAGCCAAAGATTTGGGGTTTCGGGGGGAAACTTAGAGACATTTAGTGCAGTGGTTCTCAACCTGGGTGCCATGAAGCCCTCAGGCTCCACAAACGTATTATTGGAGATCCCTTTCAAAAACCCATGGTCTCTGCACCAATGGAAATCTAGGGAAGATTTTTTGTTCTTTGTTTTCTGAAAATTCTCCGTCTACATAGAATATCAGAGGTGGGTTCAATTTACGATGTAAGTTTATGGTAAATCGGCCCCTTAGTAGCATTCACACTTGTCTTTTCGAACTTTTTTCATAGGTTTTGTAACTTGTTCATTTATTATCCTTTTTCCTAATTTTTTTAAATTGATCATCCCTAACAAAAAAAGCCAAAAAACGTTGGTCACATTAGGGTTTCTATTGAATGACTAACTAGACCTTTTTTCTTTTTTCTTTAATTTGATTTAGATTTCTTGCCTAAAGAATTTCTGTGCACTGATAAAACTACTTTTTCATCTCAGACCCCAACATGCCTGACTACACCTTTTAGCTTCAAATCAAACAAATTAACTTCAAATGAAAAATGTAGGACTTCAATTTAAAACAATAATTTTTTTTCCACAAGATATAACGAGTTTCTAAGAGTGAAGAGATAGAATATTGGCTCACAAACATAAATTAATGAACAATATAATCACAAAGACAGATAATTAGAAACTGGAAATTTGGAAATCTTGTGGTGCCATAGTTGGAGCAAAATGCTTTCGTGAATGATTGTATGTTTTCATACACAATGGTTAAGTAGTTGTGATCATTTCTTTTTAATTTTGAAGTTCAACTTGCAGTTCAACCTTTCTAATCTGGAGTTAAACTTTCACAATTTTTATGTTTCAAATTCAATTTTTTTAATTTGAAATCCAAGTTTTTGATTTGGAGTTGAAATCTTTTAATTTGAAATTCATTGTTTTTTTAATTCAATTTTAAAAAATTGAACTTCAATTTGAAAGATTCAACTCTTTTTAATTGAAGTTCAACTTTTGTCAAGTTAGAGTACAACTTTTTCAAAAAAGTTCAATATTTTAGATAGAAAATCAATACTTTTAAATCAAAATGGAATTTTTAATTCTACTTTCACAATCTGAAGGTCAATTTTTGTAAATTAAAATTCAGTTTTCATAAATTGAAATTCAACTTTTTTAGATTGAAGTTCAATATATTTAAATTGAAGTTCAACCTTTTTATTCATAGTTAAACAATTAAAGTTCAATTTTTTTAATTTCAAGTTCAACTTTCACTACTAGAAGCTCAATTTTTTTTTATCAAAGTCCAACATTTTCAAATTGAAAGGTAACCTTTTTCAAATCTAAGTTCAACTTTTTTCAAATTGAAATTTAATTTTTGCAAAAAAAGTTTTTTAAATGAAGTTCAACCACTTAAGTTCGAGGTTCAATTTTCTAAATTTGAAGTTCAACATCTTTAAATTGAAGTTCACCTCTTAAAATTTGAAGTTCAACTTTTTTAGATTGAAATTCAACTTTTCTAATATGATGTTCAATTTTTCTAATATGAAGTTCAGTTCTGGTAAATTAAAGTTCAATTTTTCAAACTGAAGTTTGAAGAAAGTAGGGCTGCCTTAATTATTTATTCTATCTACATTGTCTAGGCCTAATGATATGTTCACTGTGTAATAAAAGGAGATCATTTCAAATAGAGTTTCAATCCTATATAACACAATTCATGATCATTCAGTCAGATCATGTGTATATTTCTTAATAATGATAATACATATATATATATATATATATATAGGCTGAATATATATATATAAAATATTTGCATCTTACATACCGGTGTATTTTGTTATATAATGGTTATACATATATGTAAATGAAATACAAATTTACCGTATTTTGAAGATTACCATGGGTACAGCAATCCTATGCCTTGAAAATTGAGTTAATTAAAATGAAATGAACAAGATTATTTTTTCAAAATCAATGCTCAAGGCATTTCAGAGCAAATAGCACAGAGCTTCATGTTTTATCAAAGACAATTTGTATAACTGCTGGAAGAAACATGAATCCATTGAATCTTAA
Organism: Thysanoteuthis rhombus; assembly: GCA_963457665.1. Lineage (NCBI taxonomy): Eukaryota > Metazoa > Mollusca > Cephalopoda > Oegopsida > Thysanoteuthidae > Thysanoteuthis > Thysanoteuthis major. Next base: position 16,341,090 of record OY735206.1, on the reverse strand, counting down.
GGATGAAATAACTATGAAATGTTGAGTTTGATATCAGGAATAAATTCAACCGTAAGTAATGTAAAGGATAGGAATGAAAGAATGTTGTTCTCTAGTATCAGAAAATATTTGTAGGTCTGTAGAACAGCCAATAATAGCTTCTTGTGTTTGGAAGAGAAGGATTCTTTTTTTTCCAAATGGATGTTGTATTAGACGGTTGGCTTACAAGAAAGACAAGAACTCCCTTCAATGGAAGACATAACTGGTAATTCCTTTGAAAAGATCATTTTCTTGCATGAGTTCCTTTTTTGGGTTCGGAACGTTTCCAGTTGATTTAATCTTTACATTTTTAGATAAAGCACTTGGATGGCTTCAAGCTTTGGATATTCCTGTAAGTTTCCTGTGTCTATGGAAGCTTCTGATAGTTCAAGCAAATGAATAGGCTTAAATGTCCAAAAAAATTTCCATTGTTTTCTTCTTCCAACTGTGTGTGAACTGACCCATCAGAAGATGAGAAGAAAGTTTCACCAGAAAGAAGATCTACAATTATAACCCATCCCTGGAAACCAATCCTTTTACTTGGGAATTCTTTGTTTCAGTTATAAACAATTGTAAAACACCAAGATTAGTATGGTTCACTTGCATTGCAAAAGTTAACCCTTCTTAGACAATCCTACAACAGTGCCCCTTGATAATGTGGGCATCGGGGTACAAGAAAAAAACCACTGAGATTGAGCAGTATCAAAGAAAATATCAAACTTATTTAATAAACAATACAACTTATTTTATAACAAAAAAAGCTGAATAGTATTTTATTAGAAAAATTGAGAAAAAAGTATGGCTAAAGTATTTGATAAATCTGAACATTTTAAAAAGGATTTACATACTCACTTTCTTTTATTTTATTTTAGTTTCAAGCAAACTGTTTTTCTGTGTCATATTCTGCATAATTATGGCACAAAAGCCAATCACGTTTTAATACCCTTTAATTGATTTTCAGCTCTTTTTATCTATTTCACATGGACCAATCCATTACAACCTCAATGTTTAAACAGGAATTGAACACAACAGAAAACCAATCAAATAAACATACTAATATACATACATGGCTTTTATATGGATAGATTAAGTCTTTCTATGGAATTCTGTCTTTATTCTTGGTCTCCTGGATGAATGAGCAATAGTATGTATTGGTAGGAATGTTGGGATCCACTAATCAACAGCCTTATATTGAGAACAGTACTATATTGGAGGACTCCTATATTCATCATCATCAGTCTTTTATCATCCATCATTGGACATAGACCTTTCCCAGGATTTGCCACATGTCTCTATCATGGGCGCCACAGAGCCAATACTTTCTGATTTTGTTTAGTTTGACTCTCCATCTTGTTTCCTGCTAGCCTCAATTGCTTATGTGATCTAGGGGAATACATGCTGCAAGTCATGATGTCCATCGGTTGTCTGCCATTCTTGCAACATGATCAGCCCCTGGCCATTTGAGTTTTTTAGTAGATTCTATGATGCTTCAGACTCCTGTTTTCTTTCTGATATACTGTGCTGTCTTGTGATCTCTCCATGTGAGGTAGAGCATGATTTTCTCATGTGCATGTTGCAGGCTTCCAAGTCTGCGGGTCAGTCTCTTAGTTAGGTTCTACATTTCAGCTCCATAGGTGACTATCCGGAGGATGCATTGGTTGTATACTCTTCTTTTTAGAATTAATGAGAAGCGTTCGACAGAGCAAGCTCAATTCCTGAATTAAGATGATTCAATTCCTGAATTTCTAAAAGGTTATGAAAAAGACATGTCAATATTTTTGTATTTTGAGAAAACTACTATCATCCCTTGAAATTAGCAGGTTTTCTATTCACAGTTTCAATAGTTTGAATAATTTAATGGGAATATTTGGGGTAACAAAAAAACGCATAGAAAATATGCTATACAGTAGGAAAAAAACATAATTAGTTTATGAAGGTTTGGAAATCATAAATGCATTTATTATAATGTTGGTGTTGTTAATAAGAATAAAGATTGCAGTAAATTATCTACTAAGAATTATTTATGTAGACAATATAAAACCAGTTGAAAACTTACCGCAGTCGGAAGCTGGAACTTGCAACTGGTTAATCAAACAGTATTTTATCCAAACCCACTGGTGACCCTAATCCCTATGAATGACAAGGGATAACTGTATTCTTTTATCAAATCAAATATTTAAATCAAAGACTTTTCAGAACCCAAATTATGATAAGATACTTTTGTTTCATTTCGTACCTATCCCAGAACGGATGCAAAACATTGAATTAGCTGATCACTCTGCCTCCACGTCTTTCCTGTTTAGTCATGTAATGCAAACTAATTTCAGCATGGCTTTCATACTAGAATGACACCACTGTCTATGGTGGTGTCACGTGGGAAAGTCTCGTTTACTTTTTTTTGTGACACATAGAATCAAATATCAGAGCTGGCACAAGGCATAAGAGAATTAAGCAACTGCTTAAGGCCCCTTGACCACCAGAGACACAAGAGTGAAGGGGGAGTCCTAAAGATACAGTATGAGCCCACAAATCAAATTCTGCTCCCAAGTCATCTTCAAAATGAGATATACAGGATCCCAGCATTCATAGAAACATTAGTATATATGTCTTAGGAATCTTGAATGGGTTAAATTAGCATCCAGAATCATTATTTTGCTTCTGATTGAAATTTTATCGGTAACACTTGTGAGTGAGGAAATAAAGATTAGAGAAAAAAGGAGCAGTGTTGCCAATTTACTGCCTTTTGCACTAAATTTAGTGCATGTCTTGTTTCGTCAGTATGAAAATTCAATATTTGGCACCATTTCTAGCCAATTTTGAGCGCTTTTTTCCAGCAATATTTCCCAATTTTTTACCTTTTTAGGACCTTATTTCAGTTCTTGTTTTTTCAATTGAAACTTATTTCTAGAGGAATGAAATCAAATCTGATTGGATGGCTTGAAAAACAGTTGATGAAATAAAAAATAAAAACAGTCACTCAAAAGAAACCATTATGAGAACTAATTTAGCAAAGATTTACATTGCAAATTGGATCCCTCACGAAAAGCCTTCTTGGGAGGAGATTCTTTTTAAAATAAAAAAACTGTCAGCTTCATTGGTACAGCCTGGATGTACCATACATACAAACTTAGCCAACCAAACCAATTCAAAAACTGAAGAAACCTATGCAAACAGTTTTGGTGACAATATTGGTTGACAGCCAAAAAAAACTCTTGTCTCAGTGCTGCAAAAGTCTCTGTTGGTCCATCATGTCAGCCATATTGGTTGTCTGGTTAATTTCACTCTCTCTCTCTCTCTCTCTCTGTGCAGTGACATCTCACTTGACTGCTAAACTGCTTTGGTGAGCACACACTCCAGCCAATCTGCTGGCCGACTTTTAAGGTCATTACTGTCTCTAACAGATGTCTGGTGACCTTAATCATAGCATTGGTGGTGCTGCTGTGAATATACATGTGCCCCCTCCCCTCTTATTTTGCTGGTGCTGAGGTCTGAAAAAATGCCAATCGCTTTATAACCAGGCCGCTATCAATTGAGCTACTTTGGAGCAAAACCTAGCTAGTATATCTCGGAATTTTTGAGATGAGGTATTATTATTATTTCCATTATTATTCGGACTATCCTCATCTTTGTTGTTATACCCCCGTCGGATAAATAAAGGGTTCGGTTCGTTACTTCCCAAAAAATCTCCCAGATGTTACCTGACGAAGGCCGTAGAGTGCAACAGCCGAAACGTTGTATGAAAAACAACAAAGATGAGGATAGTCCGAATAATAATGGAAATAAAACCTAGCTATTCTGGAGCCTTATCTAACAATTTAGGATCCTAATCTAGCTACTTATGGGCTTTATCTAGCAATTTTGGAGCTGAATTCAGATATTCAATCTCTCTAGATGTTTGTTGGTACCAAAATACAATTTCAGTAAGAACTTTTATAAAACGTCCTTTGATAGCATTTAATGTAAAGTCACAGATGGCTTCACTTTAAAAGTTATGTTTGCTTTTTATATCTAGTCTATTGCAAGTCTCTTCTCTCAGTCTCTGTCTGTCTCTCTTTTCATACATATAGCTCAATGGTAAGAGCAATGCTACGTTGAAGCGGCTACCCTATTGGTTACAGGTTCGATTCTTGCAGCAACCCCATTTTCTTTAATTGTTTATTCAATCTGCTCTAAGAAATAGAGCAAATATGAACCGTGCATAAACAAAAATGAGTTATTTGGACTTTTGCATTACCGGCTGCTGTTTAGCTCAATGGTAAGAGCAACGCTTACATATATGTATAAATATATATACATACATACATACACATGGTTTGTGAAGCGGCAGGCAAAATAAACAGGGCTTTATGTCACAACATTAATTAGTGGATCTATTTACATACATTAAAATGGAAACAAAAGAAATGTAAATTTTTTAATGATGTTAGCTTGTGCACAGCATGATAACAAGAAGTGTTTCATTTTGCATTTCCATAATTTATAGGCAAGTGTACTTTTCATGTTGTCTTGCCAATATGTAACTACAAATGTTTAAAGTTTCAAAAATGGCCAAAACACACCCCAAATATGCTAAAAGTTGAAGAAAAATGGCCAGAAATAACTTTAATGTTTCAGCAGGTTTGTGCTAATTTAGCACTTTTTTCTCACTGCCAAAACAAGAATGGAGATAAATCTAACGCAATTTGGCAACGATGGCTCTCAGAAGGAGAATGAATAATATAATAACTTCAGATGAGATAACTGCCAGTTTAAGTTGATGCAAAGATTTGCTTTCGTAAAAACAAATGGGTCTCTGCATATTCTTTTTTTGTTTTAGACTGGACTCAGGGGTATAGGTGGAGATTTGGGGATGTGGGGGCCCCCTCCAACATCTAGTGAGATTTATTATTGCATAATGTTAGTGGAAATGCTGTGGGTGATCTATAATTCATAAATCTTTTGATGGACCCACCCCTCAATTGGCGGCCCCCATCCATTGGGCGCCAGGATGAAGTAAAATTGACCTACCCCCAACTCTAGCTACACCCCTGACTGAACAAGAATGTTCTTGCAGATAATAATAAGTTTGACATTTCTTCAGTTGATAAAAAATAACTCTCCATCACAGTCAATAACTGAACAACCATAGCATCAAAAGTTGAAGTCATATAAAAATTCCATTAATGAATAAATAAGGTCAGAATAAATTCTATTATTTTGGCATTTTCCACAAGAAAACATCTAAAATAGTGTGAAAAAACATCAAGAAAGATCTAGATTCCAGAGAAATGTGCCCCGATTTCCCTTACAGGTATAGATAGATTAGCCAGCCTGACTGAATCTCTTAGAAACTGAAGAAACCTATGTTGAAAGTTTTAGCTGACAGTTCCCAACAACAGAATATCTCTTGAATATAATTTATAAATATACATTAGAAAAAAAAAGCAAAACACACTATCAGAAGACAAATTATCTCGTCTATGGCACTGGACTTACGACTTGCTAAAACATGTTATCCTGTCAGTGGCAGTGGAACAGGTTAATTCTTGTTGTAAATCTCTGCAGTTTTTGTGCGTGCTGGTTGAATGATCTGGCTTTGGTCTCTCATCCTTGAGACGGCTACCGAATCAATAAAGATTTCAGCTCTGAAAAATCAATGAATATATATATCAGCTCAGGAGCGACCCCTAAATGGACTTCAAAATGCTGTCCATTAATTGGCTAGGCATTTCTTTTGACTGATTGGAAGAGACGAATGTTGAGAATTGAAATTTCTAGACGATTATCGACTTTTTTGCATGGATTTGTAATTGAAACTAAAGCAGGATAGATCTCTCCCACATTTCAATCGGCAACATTGGAATCAAACATACAATACGACGCAGATACTTCTCTCAACTAAAAATCACCAATGAAAACTGTCAACAGAACTTCCTTCAGTTTGCAAGTTGGTACGGCTAATTGGTTGGCTGGCTGGCTGGCTGGCTGGCTGGCTGGTTAGCTATGTATGTTCTGAGTGTACAGTCCACACACAGAAGGTTGAACATTTAGACATTTGCCGTTTATCATGTCTACAAAAAACATGTTTCGTTGTTTTTTGATAACCCTTCCATAAATAAGTTTTTAGTGGGGGGGGGATTCAATTAGCAATGTAAATTTGTACTGAATTGGTTTCTAAGATTGCAGCAGATAGCATTCACGTTTGTTTTGTTTTTTGTTGTTTTTTTAGAAAATTTAGACTTTTTTAGAGATCCCTACCCAATTGAAGGTAAGAGAAGTAATTTACTCATTGATCAACCTTATTTCCGAATCTTCAATTGCTCACACCCAACAGACATTGGTAAAGTGACTGTTTCTATTGAGTGACTAACAAGACCAGACCTGCATCAATGATTCTGTTCATATATACCTACCACCAAACCAACAATTGTTACAAATAATGATCGAATGTCCCTGGATCATTTGAGAAGTAGAGACAATATCAGTGCTTTGTGTGTTGCGCAACATGGAACCCAACTTTGCTACCTCCCTACCAACGTTGTCACAGTGTTTATAACACTTCCCACATCCCAATGGTCAAATCACATTGAAAGCATCAGGTCTTGATCAATCACCAAAGCTGAGCGGCGTCGAATCAGAATGGAGTCCCTGGGTGTAAGTACTTTGCTAGAGAGAATGATGAGGGTGGATTGAGACAAGCAAAATAATCAATGGACTTTCTCAGCATGGTACACTATTCTTTAATACCTCTTCTGGACAGATTTCAAAAACTAAATCTTTTGAAAATTTAATTTTTTCTTGTAGGGTAATATATTTTTGGAATAAGTTGTTCAGTCATGTTGAAAATAGCCATAGTGTGCAGAGTTCTGAAAATAATTTGGATAAATTTAGAGAAAATGGGAAGAATATGTGCTTTCAAGAACATCTTTTGAATTTGTTTGATGATATTTTCAAGAGAGTAGATGCTTGTGTTTGTGGATATTTGAATAGGTTATTTTTAATGAATTGTGTATTTGTTTTGAAGTTGATAATAATAATAATAATAATAATAATAATAATAATAATAATAATAATAATAAATAAGTTCTTAGATGGGCGACTGTTTGGGAATATCAGATGAGCATGTGCTGCCTACACATACGTAAGTGAGGCTAAGATATCAAAAAGCTGACCTTGTATCACATTTTGCCCGAGTAGAGAGATAGTTGAATAACTGCGCTCCTGCAAAATCTTTCTTAACTTAATTACCATCATTTGAACTAAACGTGCGATGAAGTATTAGTATGCATTATGGTTAATCTAACTTTATGAGATTTGAAATGGCAATGCGACTTGATGAAAATGAATATTTTATTCCAATGTTTCATTCATGACAACTTTTTCAAGGAAATGAAGAGAGAACACGGAAATTTTGATTTAATTAAATTGTGTGATCAAATTATAATCTCGTTATTTGTTCACGTTGTTGTATCTTTTGTGGGAATTTTTTACTGAAAAATAACATGTGTAGAATTCTATGATAGTTAACAAAATTTTCTTTGAAGATGAATCATAGCTTCTTTCTTTGTACGCAGGAAAAGTGACCCAATTGTAGATTTCGAAGACTTTTAGTTTCAATTATATCTCTGAAACACCAAACCTTCAAATTGCCTTGATTTGTCCAACCTTTCAGTTCTTTTTACTATACATTGATTAAACCTTTAATTGCTTTCTATTTTTATAATTATATTCACAGTATGACTTTTTTATTTCATTTTATCAAAACAAATGTTATGAATTCTATTCATGGCTATCATTTGACATAGCATTCCCATTTTGAATAATACTTTGAAAAAGTCACTAATAATTTGATTTCTTAGTATATCTCTGAATTTTTAAGATGAGGTATTATTATTATTTCTATTATTATTCAGACCATCCTCATCTTGGTTGTTTTTCATACAACGTTTCGGCCGTTGTACTCTACAGCCTTCATCAGGTATCATCGGTGAGTATAATCAACCCGCTAGTGGGTAAGATCTCATCCTATGTAAAGAACTCAGCTGACTTCATAGAAAAACTCAGGGGGGCTCCAATTCAAACACAACGAATGTTGAGCCCAGACGTGGTGAGTCTCTACACACGAGTACCTACATCTGAAGCACTGTCAGGGATAGATTAGTTTCAGATCCCATATTGGATGAACGCTCCAGCATCCCCCTTTACAACCTAATGGAAATGTTGACCTTCTGCATCGAAACAACATACTTCCAACTGGGCAATAAGATTTACCAACAGGAGGAAGGCTTAGCTATGGGATCACCGCTATCACCAATATATACATAGAGTACTTTGAGGAATTGGCCTTAGGAACATTACCACAAAGGCCAAGCATGTGGCTTCAATATGTAGATGACACCTTCGTACTATGGCCACATCCGGAAGACCCACAGTTACTACTTGACCATGTGAACTCAATCAGAGCTCCAATACAGTTCACAATGAAAAAGGAGAGTAACAATAAATTAGCCTTCCCGGATGTACTGGTAACAAGATCGGAACAAGGTTTCAATACATCTGTGTATCGTAAGCCAACGTTCACTGGTCGATATCTCAACTTTGCCTCTAACCATCCATACAGCATTAAGAAAGGGATCGTCCGATGCTTACTGCACCGAGCAAAGCTAATAAGTAGTGACACTGACACATACCTCTGTGAGATGCGTACCATAAGCAAGAATCTCCAGGAAAATGGTTACCCAAAGGTTTAACTGTCACCACTAGAGAAAGAAGAGTGACGGAGGAGGAGGATGGCAATCATAAACCAACTACAGTCTGTCTCCCCTACCTTAAGAATGTGTCTGAGAAGATCCAGAAGATCTGCGCCCCATTTAATATCCGGGCTGTATTCAAAAGTATATCAACGCTACGCAGCTACCACTCCCGCACCAAACCACTGAGTTATCGAACACCAAGAACTGTGTATACTCAATATCGTGCAGCTGTGGCCACGAATACACAGGAGAAACATGTCACCCCTTGAAGGTTTGGGTGGAAGAACACCGAAAAGCGGTGAGCAAAGGTAAAACTAACAAATCGGGTATAGCTGATCACGTATGGAAGGAAAAAGGAGACCACCTACCCCTGATAATTGATCAGGAAGAACACTTGAAGATTCGAAAATTGAAAGAGTCGGCCCATACGCTAGGCAAGAAAAACTGCCTCAGTAATCCTAGCATTGAAATGGATACCATATGGGAACCTCTAATAATGAAAGACAGAAAACAATAACATCAAATACCAAAAACTGTCACCTGAGGTTTAAGGCTCCTAAAAATTAGCACCGGTTGTCCACATGGACACATAGCATAGTGGTTACAGAATCAGACAAAATTACTGCAAGTAATCTGATGGTTCTTGGTTCAATCCCAGTGTGAGACAATAATAATACTACTAATGCTAAGTGTGGTCAATATACTCTCGTCGGCTGAATAAGGGGTTCAGTTTGTTACTTCCCCACACCTACCTGATGAAGGCTGTGGAGTACAACAGCCAAAACATTGTATGAAAAACAACCAAGGTGAGGATGGTCCGAATAGAAATGATTTGATTTCTCTATTTTACATTGTACAAACCTACAAGAATTTACCTTTGAGTATTTGACAAACCTTACTAGAATGTACGTATTGAATGGCCTCTTAGAATCGGCACAAAGTGGCTACATTCTTCGAAATATGGCTAAAATTGGGTTGTCCATATCCAGGTTACATTACAGGCTCCAAAAAGAATAAATATACAATGTAATGATAAGATGTTAATGATCTAAAGATATAAACTTTGGATAGCAATATCTTTATTCCCAATAAAGATACAGTATGCTTATATAAGATTATTTATTTTGGTAGAACTTGCATGCACTGGTGTAAATTGGCTGGTGTAAATTGGCTGGTGTTAATATCGATCAAAAAGGGGTTGCCTCCCCTGGTGACTAAAATGGCTGGAAGTGAAAAAATTCACACGAAAGCTCTCATAATTGATTAATGTTCAAATTTTCAATAGAAAGATATAAAGATCATTATAATGATACTTTTTTTCATTTTCATCCTTCATTGGGATCGTTGAATGGATTTTCGTATGTACTAATCAATGTTAAGTACACTCGAAAAACCATACAATTTAATATGATAATTAATGTTTAAATTTTTGATTTTTCAAATAATATATTCATCAAAATGAAAGTCAAGTATTTCAGGAGCTATCATCTGTTTTCAAGTATACTCAACATTTTTAGCAAAAAAAGTTTGCTGGAAATGAAAAATGGAAAAATCCAGCCATTTTGAGCTGTCAAGGAAAGCAACTTCTTTTTGATAATTATGATGGCCTATAATTTACATATATATATATATATATATATATATATATTATAAATCAGGGATGCAATATGATATAAAACAATATCCGATGTATGATGGGTTTATCTCATAAAGTACTCCATACATTCAACTCTGAATATTAAGTTGGTTTAAAGTAGAGCTTGAAATATAATGGAATGAGGATTCGCTACTCAAACGCACTTATGTTTCTAAATGTGTTTGTGTAGCAAACCCTCATTCCATTATGCACACACACACACACACACACACACACATATATATATATATATATATATATAGCAAACTTATAGCCAATAGATAGTACAGACACACAGCGCACACTACTGAAGATGGGAATACCTCCCGAAACATGTCCAGACCATCAATGAAAACATTTACGAATTAATAAACCTAGTTTCCACACACTTTCACCCCTGAATCTGTCTCACTTACTATAGTTCATATATATATATATATATATATATATATATATATATATATATATATATATATATATTGCGAGTCACATCTTTTGTTATACGTACTGATATGTCATTATTAAATACATTTTGGGGTTACTTACGTAAGTGAGTCCTGTTTCAAAAAGATCAGATGATGTTTAGTATAAAACAAAATCTATGTACAACATATTATTAAAAAAAAACAATATGAAATAACACTCTACATGTATGACATGAGCTATGTATTAAAATTATAGCTGGAAGTGAGGTGATGTTTGATCAACACTGCTGGGGAGCAATGTTGATATGACTGTTTTTAAATAGCCGAAAAAGTAAACAACTGATCAGTGTTTACAGCTGTAAATCTTCCTAGACTGTACATATATATATATATATATATATATATGTGTGTGTGTGTGTGTGTGTGTGTGTGTGTGTGTTACTCTGTGTGTGTAGATATATTGAGTAGAAAAAACAGAAAATAATATAAATAGAACAAAAACCAAGATCTTTCGACTTATCTCCCTGACTGTCCAAATTAATTTCTTTAAAATGATAATCACCAAACATCATAATCATTTTGAAACACCAGTTTCTATCATTCAAAAATATTCACACAAGCACAAACACACATTAAATTTAACACAAAAACATAACCCTGAAAATCTGCTATGACCTTCGTTCATACCCTGGTCCTATCTTTCAAATATGTGGATTCATTTTTCGTTCCGTGGCTTCTTCATAGTTCAAGACAGCATCGTGATGATGACATTGTTTATTTGAAAAAAAAAAAAAGGAACTTTTCCATGTTGTTTTATTCAAAATTACTACTTTGACGAGCTGGAAGGCGAAATATGATTAAACTTGCTCTAAACACTATTTCCGTACTGTCCTTTCAATAATATATATATATATATGTATATATATATTATTGAATCATCTACAGACAGCTGTTTCGTTGTATTACAACTCTTCAGTGTGGCTATGGACAATCCATTATCCCATCCAGTACCATGAGGTAGGATTGAAACCTTCACTTCAGACCTGGAGGCCAGTGCTTTCAACACCAAAGATATATTTTTTAAATTTGAAAAATTCTTTTGTGTCATTTAACTATTCTCAAATCTAGCCACTTTTAGCTGATTCAAAAGGGCTGTTCAAGTATTGCGTTTTTGCAAGGTTTGCCAAATATTTTGAATATTTAATTAATTCTCTTCCATTTGGTGGAAATAAAATATTATTCAACTCAATTAGTAAAGAAAGAAAATCTCGAGGAAAAAATTTGTTTACATGAACGTTAAATTTTCGTTTTATTTGCATAAAATAAAAGTTGATAGAGTTAAATTTGATTTTATTCACACATCTAAAGCAGGGATGGGCATGGGCGAATGGGGGGGGGGTCCTGTGTAAATCAACTCAATTTACAGTTTTCTCCGTGTTGAAAATGTCTATTAATGGAGACATTACCGTATCTACTTCCTAACGCCAAACTTTAGCGTATACGTATTTTAAGAAAATGCATTTCCATCACTGATTTGAAGTCGGCGTTCTACCATTTTATCTCATATTTTTTCTTAAAAATGATCGTCTGCCATTGAAGTAAGAGATATTTCCCTCCTATTCTTCGAACTATCCACTTTCCCCCTAACTTTTTCTCTCACACACACCCTCTGTCTCTCTCACCCCCTCTCTATCTCTCTCTCTCTTACCCCCCCTTTCCTTCGCCTAAAGGTAGAGGGACAATTCTCATCCAATCAAATTTCTTATAGTCATCTGATCTGATAATACTTCTCTTATTTCAAACCTTCGATGACGGCCGTGTGAGTTATTGTTACTCCCAAATTTTGACCCAAATCAATTTCACAAATGTGGAATCGGGACTGAATAAAACTGCGAGTAGAAAGTTTATCGATTTAAAAATTGGACGCTTGTTTAATTCGTTAGACCCAAATTTGACTCGTTTAGTAAAAAGGTTTCTTTTTTTTTCATTTACTCCGCGACCAGGCAACCTCGATTGTTTTGATCAAATTAAAACTAGGTATTTATTTATTCTTACTTTGGGTAGGGGTGATGTGCTCCGAAAGCGACTACCCAAATCCTTCACCAAGGGACCATCTGTCCCTACTGAGTCACCGCTCAAACAACGACCATTTCAACAGAACTCTAAGACTGTCAACAAGAAGACAAATTTATACATAGGCACATACAACGTCAGAACACTGTCAACTGACATGCACCTAACTGATCTAGAAAGTGAAATCAGAAATGTCAAATGGGACATCATAGGTATTAGTGAGGTAAAAAGACCCGGAGAAGAACTAATCGAACTGAGAAGCAAGCATCTTCTTTACAGCTACGGTAAAGAGAAAGTAAAACAAAGTGGAGTTGGCTTTCTCATCAATAAGAACCTGAAAGACAATGTAACTGGCTTCAAAGCCGTCTCTGACCGGGTAGCTAGCGTCACCATACAACTTTCAAAACGATACAAACTCAATATAATCCAAGTCTACGCTCCCACTTCGCAATCAACCCAACAAGAATTAGACAACTTCTATGATGACTTGAACTCCCTACTCCAAGACACCAGAAAACACTTCAATGTTATCATGGGAGACTTCAACGCACAAGTAGGACAAGGAAATGAAAATTGCGTCGGCAAATTTGGATACAAAATACGCAACGAGAGAGGAGAAGATCTTGTGAACTTTGCGACGGCTAATGGATTCAAAATCATGAACACCTTCTTCAAGAAGGGACCCAGTAGGAAATGGACTTGGAAGAGCCCCAATCACGAAACAAGAAACGAAATAGACTACGTCCTAACGGACAAAAACGATATCGTCAAGGACATCCAAGTCCTAAATCAAGTCAATGTAGGCAGCGACCACAGAATGGTACGATGTAAAGTACAAATAAACACCAATAAAGAACGCAGGAAAATGTCCCATACAAAACCGCAGCCTCTAAACATACCAAAAGAGCACGTTCAATCTTTCAAGCTCGAATTGAAGAACAGATTCAGAGTTCTTACTGAACAAGACAGCACCAACATCAACGAACTAAGCAGCAAAATGACAACATCAATAATTGAAGTAGCCTCTACATTCAAGCCAATGAGCAAACAACCCATTAGCAAAATCTCGGATGAGACTAAAAATCTCATGGAGAAACGCAGAAACCTCAAGCCACCGACAACAACGAGGGAGAAAATTGAAGAGGCTGAACTAAACAAATTAATCAAGAAGAAACGAAGAGAAGACAGAAGGAGATACACAACGGCAGCCATTGAATCAACTCTTGAAAAGGGTCGGGGCTTCAAAGCTATAAACAAACTCCTCAACTCGGGACGAAGGCAAATAACTAGCATACTCGAGGAAAATGGAAACCTAACAACAGACAGAGACAGGATTGTCGAACGTGCCAAAGAATTCTACCAAAAACTTTATTCGTCCAAACAAGGACTGCAAAACAATGAGCAAGATACGCAAGACACGGGCAAACAACTAGAGGACTTCCCAAAAGTAACCCCGTGGGAGGTGAAGGAAGCCATTAAACAGACAAAGAAAGGAACTGCCCCTGGACCAGACAACATCACCATCGATCTACTCCGAAAAGCAGGTAAAACCATCAATAGGAAACTGGCCGTCTTCTTCAACCTGTGTCTAAAACACAGTAAAGTCCCAGACGATTGGAATACTGCTATCATAATGCTTTTATATAAAAAAGGGAACCCGAAAGACCTCAACAACTATAGGCCTATAAGCCTACTCAACTGTGTATATAAACTTTTCACAAAGATCATCACTAACCGGATCACAAAAACACTCGATGAAAACCAGCCACGTGAACAGGCTGGCTTTAGAAGAAGCTACTCGACCATGGACCACCTGCACTCGATAAATCAACTGAAAGAAAAAGCAGCAGAGTATAGACTACCACTTGCCGTAGCATTTATCGACTTCAAAAAGGCGTTCGACTCAGTAGAAATCCCTAAGGTCATGGAGGCCATCAGTCGGCAAGGTGTACATCCAGTATATGTTGAAGTGTTGAAACATATATACAATCATGGCAGCTCCTTTATCAGGCTACATAAAGACTCGGACCCCTTCCAGCTCCAGAAAGGAGTAAGACAAGGTGATACCAGCTCACCTAAACTCTTCACAGCCTGCCTCGAGATGATCTTCAGAAGGCTAGACTGGGAGAGTAAAGGAATTAAAATAGACGGCGAGTATCTGAGCAACCTCAGATTTGCAGACGACATAGCCCTTTTCGCAGAGAACCTACACGACCTCCAACTAATGATAGATGAACTAAATGAAGAGAGCAAGAAAGTCGGCCTACACATGAACTTCAGCAAGACGAAGATCATGTGCAACAACCACATTGGAGATAAGAACACTAAGATCGAAATCAAGGACACAGAACTCGAGAAAGTAGACTACTACATCTACCTAGGGCAACGAATCTCCATGAGACCCTCAAAAGAAGAAGAAATCAAGCGAAGAATCACACTAGGATGGCAAGCCTTTGGCAGAGCTAGCTCAACCTTCAAAAATAATAAGATCCCGTTAATCCTAAAGAGAAGGGTGTATAACCAATGCATCCTCCCAATAGTCACTTATGGAGCTGAAACATGGAACTTAACCAAGAAACAGACCCGTAAGCTGAGAACCATGCAACGTGCACATGAAAGAATAATGCTGGGCCTCACATGGAGAGACCACAAAACAGCACAACACATCCGGGAAAAGACAAGAGTTAGAGACATCATAGAATCCATAAAAAATCTCAAATGGCGGTGGGCTGGCCATGTTGCAAGAATGGCTGACAATCGATGGACATCACGACTCACAACATGGATTCCCCGAGACCATATGCGCAACCGAGGCCGGCAAAATATTAGATGGAGAGACGAGCTAGATAAGTTCAGGAAGTACTGGCTCCGTGACGCCCATGATAGAGAAGTGTGGCAAATCCTGGGGAAGGTCTATGTCCAACGACGGATGCTAAAAGACTGATGATGATGATGATGATTTATTTATTCTGTCTAGAAAGGGGAGGGCATAATACAATGAAGGTGGTCCTGATTGTAAATTGTCAATGAAAAAAAGGTCTCTCTTTTCCTCAGTTACTCTGCGACTGGGTGACATCGATTTGTGCGTTAGTTTTAACAACTAGTGTGTGGAAATTTCATTAAAGAAAAATAGAAGTTAATACATAAATTATATCATTATCGCTTTGAATAAATTACATTGTTTATAACTGTAGAAAGAATTCATTAGTTATAAATATTACACAGCTGACGTCTCCGGTGTAACATAAAAAAAAGAGACCTTTTGTAGCGAGTCCAATTAGGTCCAATAAATATGACATAACAAGCGCCTCTAATAGTCCGACCTTCCCTGATGCTTCCCTAACAAGAAATAGACATAGTTGCGTAGAAAATGTCCCAGAATATCTGTCCACAGGATTTTGAATGAAGGGAAGGAATGACTACCGGGAATACATCGCTAATATGATCTACTAACACAGACTACCAGGTGTTTTGGCTGAATTTGTTGCATAAGGTATCTGTAATGTCAGTTATCCAAGATGGCCGCCGCTGTGGAGACTCGACTTGGATTTCCATCAATAAAAAGTTTTTTCTTGGTTTTGGGGTTTGTTTTTTTTTTCAATTTGCATAGGAGGTAATTTATTTAGCATGAAGAAAGAATCAGAAAAGATTGTATTGGAGCTATTAAAGGTAGAAGCATGCAGTTTTCAACCATTCAATGTGTTTTGAAAATTAATTTATGTAATTTTTTAAAACAATCCAGTCCTTTGTGATGCTTTTTGACTTTAATTTCCCCTCTAACACATATGACCCTGCTTTCATTCATAATTTTCAAGTGTTAACAACAAATATTTGTTTCCTTTTGAAATGAATACCAAATGGGTCATTTAATTCTCACATAACAATGTGCATTTGTCATTTATCATGCTTATATCATCAGTGACATAACTTAGTAGAAGTAGAATTCTATGTTACATTGAACTTGATGAATAATCAAATCACCATAGCCCCACAAATTCCCTGCCCGATAAACCAGCTGAGTAGGCTATAGATTCTTTCCTTTCCACTCATGTGTGTTTTTGTGTGTATCTCCGGGCACTCCTGGTCTCATTTTTGGGGGCTACAACCTTGAAATTTGCATGAGTTTATCACTAGGCTCCATCAAAAAACATTCTTTTGTTTGGTCAAAAGTGCTTTTTGGCATCTCACTGGTGATTCTGGACCAATAGTACCCAAATCTTGTGCTTGCATTTTTTTTTTTTTTTTAGACAATTTTAGATCAAAGATCTCTTTTTTATAGATAATTTTTTTTTTTCGGTACACATGCAGGATACAGTGATTCGTTTATGCAAGGTATGGATATATTTACTTAATTTTACATTTAAATTAGTCTAGTATTCAGGAAATATTGAATAGAAACAAAAAAAATGCTCCTTCACATAGTAATGATATTTTATGAATACAATGTTACTGCTGAAAATATTTGATTATACTGTCAATCTCTGATGGTGAGGGTTAAGTAGTATCTTATAATTATGTCTTTGAAATTCATTAAGATGACAACCACAAAGGTAATACAGTTCTGAGAGACTGATATATCAATAAATAAATAGATCAGTGGCATTCTTTCAGAATACATTCACATGCCTGTAAGGACTGCATTTTGTACTGCTTGCACTCAATTGTTTTCCCTTTTCTGATATTTTTGAATGCTTTCCATCCCTCTGTAGTTGATTTTTAACAATTGTTACCTGCATATGTGTACATTCCGAAAGAATGTCAGATTTTACTGATCCTCATCATTCTTGAATGCGTGCTATTGTAGAAAGGCTTTCATTTACCTCAGTAGAAAAAATCGGTGTCTTGATGATGATTTTCTAAGTGTGCAGCCCCTACCCATTTGGGTGATCAGAGAAACTCAATCATCACTTTATTTGGCCTTGTACCAAGGCCACACCTCAAGTTCCTGGTGCCTGAGGCAAGCTGAATTTTTGTGCCTAAATTTCTGAAAAATCTGACTTCATATCAGAGAATTTTCATATTTTGATTGTTTTCATATTCATTTTTCCATTTGTATTTGTGAATTCCAGTTGTCTCAGACATATAACAGGCATCCCTTAACCTTAGGCACTTTGGGTGACAAACTGTTTTGCCAGTACCTCAGGCCAGCCCTACCTTGTGCCATACTTTAGCAAATATTAGTGAATAATTGGAAAGTGGTCATTTTAATAAAAATGAAAATTTCACTTTTCTATTGCAATGAAAGTTAACAATGATATTCGAATATTGTAGATAGTAAAATATATCAATATAATCTTGGTACATGAAAGTGAACTCCTTCCCCTTCCTCTCTGACTACATAACAACGAAAATCTTGATGTACACCATTTTCCCTTTTCCAGTCATCCACTTAACAACTACATTTTTTCAGAGCAGTTTTCTGCATTGCTTTGTGCTTTTGAAAAAGCTGGTAGAACCAGCAAAATGCATCAAGCTTGTCCAAAAAATTTTGAATTATATCAAAACACAATATTGTTTCCTAATTCTCTTATATTTTATTCTCTCCCACTCCCTCTGTCTCTCTTATGTCTCTCTTAAATACTCTTTCGTGAATTTGTTGTGCTTTTAGGAGTCAGTTTATTTGATTTTCCTTTTTTTATTCGGTCATTTTATGGTTTTCAACTTTGATTTTATATGTCATGCATCTTTCTGATTTTTTTCATCATCATTTTTTTTTTTCTGAAAGTGTTTTTTGTTTTTTTTTTTCATTTTCAGGTTGATTTTGCCATCTTACATGATTTTTGGTCTCATCTGTTTTATTGAGAAATTCTAATGATGGCTTCAAAAATGTATCATGTTGTATTCCAGTGTACTGGGTGCCAAGAAAAACTGAACTTTGAATCGAAAACATTCCCATGTCTTCATTCTTATTGCCGCTTGTGTTTAGACAGGCATTTTGAGAGAGAGATGAGTGGAATGGACAATGTCCAGAATGCCATGAACCTTTGACACTTGACCAACTGAGCCTCTCGCCATTTCTGGTCAATTCTTTGAGGCGTCAAAAGCTAGAAGAATCAACCGATTGGAAATGTGACTTGTGTTTGGAGGATAGAATCGATTCCACAGCCAGTAATTGGTGCCATGACGGCCAGAAATTCCTTTGCTCCAATTGCTATAGAATTCATAAGAAACTTCAGCCAAAACACATTGCAATAGATCTGGATGGTATGGAGAGGGGCCAAGTGATAATAGCAATGGTGAAAGATGTGTGTTATATGCACCAAAAAGCAAAAGACTCTTACTGTGAGCAATGTAACATGTGTTTTTGTGACACATGTTACCAGAAACACTCAACTGATTCTCCTTGGTGTTCCTCTCAGCCATTGTCTGTAATGGAGGAGGCTTTGAAGCAAAAATCACAAGGCCCCACTCTGGCCAAAGAAATGGACTATCTTGAGATGAATCTAAAAAAGTTTTATGAAAAGAAAAAAAAGGAATTACACTGAAGAACTGAATTCAGATAGTGATTCAAAATGTGCGCAATTATGGCAGAATTTTGAGGAGATGATGGAGAATGCTAAACAGAAAACTAATGAGTTGTGCCAAGAGATAAGACAGATAACAGACAAGCAGGTGAAAAGGTGGCACCATTTATTGGAAGAAAATGAGAAAATCTTGAAACGATTGGAAATCTGGCGCATCAATTTACACCATTTGTTGAATGAATCCCAACAAGATGTAGACATTGTTTGTGGTTTACGATTACTGGGATCAAAATTATCATCTCGGCTCCACAAATCATTCGAACCAGAATGGAAATATCTGTTGGGAGTCACGATTTCCAATTGGTGGCTACAAGTTATGGAACAACTGAAAATTGAAAAGATTGGCACTGTGTCTTTGACAAAATTGCCTGGAGAGAATTTGGTGTTTAGCAAACAATGGAAATTAGAGAAATCAGACTTGGATATTCGCTCGATTCACATCAGCAAAGAAGATGATCATGTCTTTCTTTGTGATTACAGGAATAAATCAATCATTGAATTAAATGAAAGAGGAGAATCTGTTTTTAAATGTTTTTTAATTGAAAGAAAAGAAATATTCTCTCCTTTGGATCTGTGTTCAATTTCCCCTGACATTTTGGTTGTTGCTTGTGGTTGGGAAAAGAAACTTATTTTTTTGGAAAGAAGAAAAACTTTTCCATTCTTGATTATAAAGAAAATCATTGACACTGAGAATAATTTTTTTTCCTTGTGTCAAATGAACGAATTGATATTTGCTTGTGATTTGAATTTCCAGGTTGATTCATTCACAAAAGAGGGCAAAAAAATGGAAACCATTAAAACTGGGGGATTTAAAGGTGATTATCCCCTATTCCATGCAGATCTCTCGACTGGTAATTTTTGGGGAACAAGATTGAACTCTTCTGAAATATTTAGTTTTAATCTAAATGGAGAAAAACTTCAATCAGTAAAAATTGAAGAAGTAATTCAAGATTTTTCTATAAATGAATTTGGTCATTTATATTTTTGTGATAGGGGAAGAATTTTTTCTTTTTTCCAGAAAAAAATTCTCTTCAAATTTGAGAAACAATCTGAATTTTATCCCACAATTACAGTTGTAAGAAATAAAATGGTTGTTTGTCGCAAAACTGACAGAAAAATATTTATTGAAATCTTCAATATCTTTTAGTGATGAGAAATGGACATTTCTTAATGATATTTTCTTTCAAAAACATTTTTCTTATTTCCTCTTTTAATTTTACTCAAATCCAAAATATAATAATAGATGAATTACATTTATAGATTTTTACCTATTATTTCTGAGTTTTGTTACTTATTGAAATTTTTCCTTCAAAATGCAATTTTTAATGTGAATAATTTTAGAATCTTGGGATTTTACCAGAAGGTTTTATTATGATTTGACAAGAAATATTGGGTCAGACAAATGATCATAAAGCAGACAATCATTGAATTTATTCAATTACTAGCATAACCCTTAAAAATGGTGGAGATATTTATCTGTGGTATATGGTGCTTTGGCACTAAGCAGGGAATGTGGCCCCTATTGTAGAAATTAGAGAATGAATAGAAAACAGAATTTTGATTAGACATTATTATCAGTGGATCTGAAACTTAACAATTTACTGTCAGGATTGACTTTTCTTCATTGTACCAAAAATGCTTCTACTGTCTGTTGCTTTTTGGAGACACTAAATATTTTTGCATTTTTGTGCATCCATAGCACACAGCATATTCAAGATACAGAGCATCATACACCACTGTTATTTATGTATGGATCGGTATTTAGGAGTCTAAAACTATTTTATTGGGTGAAATAATGATTCTACTTATAAACTCAACCAAAACTGTTCTAAAGATTGATAAGACATAAAATTTCAAGACAAAATTTTATATGATAAAAGTACCACTAATATTGTGCTGTATAAAAAAAGTTAGCTGAAGAAACTTTTTTTATCAAAAATGTGACATATTTCATTAGTAAACAAATCACACAATTTCTCTTTTTTCTTTTATTTTACTTTCAAATGATCATCGTCTCTGTGGTGTTTCCTTCATTGTTAATAACTTATTTCATATCAAACCTTTCATTTGTTGTACTAAGCTCAGTTAATCTGTTTCACATAGACGAATTTATTGTAAGTTTTAGGTTGAGGCCCAACAGACAATTATACAATTAAACTATGCTTTATTGTTTTGAATGATTATAAAAAATCAAGAGAAAATTAATGTTTATTTGATGAATTGGAAAATATCCTGAGAAGAGCAACAAAACCTGCTCCAAGACTGAAAACCCTCCCCTATAAGGAACGACTTAAAAACTAAAACTAATATTAGAAGAAAGGAGAACTAGAGGAGACGTGGTACATATATTTAGAATAATAAAGGACGTCGACAACATCCCAACCAAAAAATTCTTCAAAATGAATTTTTAAAAATTTTAATATATGTATATATATGAGAACAATGCAGACAAAATTTAAGGGCTTCTTCTTTCAAAGAGTTATCAACAATTGGAATAAATTAATGGATCTAGATCCGGAAATAATAGAAGCTAGAACTATGAACAGCTTTAAAAATGAATATGATAACACAATTAACAAAAGAAAATTGATAATATTTTAATGATCTTAGAAGAAAAGAAATTTCAAACCAAAAAGCAAGATACAAACAAACATGTTCAGAAGATTTTGCTCACTTATCTTATCTACTTGCGTATCTTATCTATATTCAAAATTGATGAGTCTTGGAGCCTTCCTAATATCTTTCCTCTTTTCTTTTGTTGACATTTTCATTGATGTTAAAATGCCTTTCTAGTTTTTACTATAGATCTGGTTAGTCGCTCAACAGAAACCATCACTTGACCAACATCGTTTTTGCAGCATGCTGTGTTGTGGTATGATCAATTAAGAAATTTGAAGAAGGTGTGATCAATGAATAAGTTATTTCTCCTACCTTTTCCTTAGGCAGTGATCACTAAAAAGTCTGAATTTGAAAAAGAACCCGTGAATGCTGTTGGACGCAAACTAAGGGATCAATTTACCATGAACTTACATTGTAAATTGAACCCTCTACTAAAAACCTGTTTAGGGGGGATTTCAAAAAGATGGAAGACTTTTTTGTTTTAGATATAATGCGGAGTAATTGCTTAAATTTTTTGCTCTCTAGCTTCATTGGTGTTGCTTGTGCAATTGACGCAAGCATAGCCTGCCAATAAGTAAGACAGACCCCCTGAAAAACTGGAAAAACCTCTGTTAACAGTTTTGGTGTCACTTTTGTTTGACGGTTTCTAATATTTACATAGGAA
Organism: Thysanoteuthis rhombus; assembly: GCA_963457665.1. Taxonomy (NCBI): domain Eukaryota; kingdom Metazoa; phylum Mollusca; class Cephalopoda; order Oegopsida; family Thysanoteuthidae; genus Thysanoteuthis; species Thysanoteuthis major. The sequence goes on along the minus strand of OY735206.1, from coordinate 16,318,399 downwards.
ATGTTCATTTTAATTTTTAATAAATAGAAAGTAATTCTTTCTCAAGGATCCTTAAGTGAATATAAACAATCAGACGGGTCAGCGTTTTGTATGTGTTATGTACAAGACAATGAGGTCATTTGTAGTTGATCTGCTTCGTTCACTTAATCATTTAGGACATCCATTGCCCTTCAGGTTCACATTACCCTCAAGACGATCCCTGAGTACCAGTTGCATTTCCAAATACAAATTGAAAAAAATGGGAAAATAAATGAATTGAACAGAATTATGAGTCAAAATAAGACGATTCCTTGATGGGATGTCAGATTTTTCAGGAATATCTGACAGGTAAATCCTTTATATTGTGGTGAAACAGAGAGAAACAATTGGCAGAGGAAATTCTTATGATCAACAACTATCTCAGTCAGGCTTAGGTAGTTTGGTAAGACAGAGTGCACACAATAGTTTGGGTCTAGGTTGGAAAGAAAGTGAGGTGAAGCTGGGTCACAAGTAAATAAATAATTCTATACTTGAAAGGATGTTGGAAACTCAAAGGCCTAGCCCTGCTCATACTTCCCACCTAGTTGCCAATCTTCTGCTCTTTGGGTGGCTCTGGTCATTATTTAGGGGTTTTGGCTGCAGTCCCAGTTTGGAATATTTGGAAACAAAAGAAATTGACAAGCTCAATGTGATGCACAACGAAAGACCATTAATATTTAAAATATCTCTATTTTCTTTTCATTCTACCGACTATTCTGTGCAGTTTCTGAAGGATTTGAAAAGTATATAAACAGTTCTGCTTAGTAACTTAATTGAAACTGTCAAGTGATGAATGTCTTTTGGCAGCATGCCTTGTTGGGGTTGATCAATTAAAATATTGGGAAAGGGGGTAATCAATGAATCTTTGGTTGGATCTCTAAAAAGTCTGAATTTTTTCAAAACAAAAATGAAACCTCCACAAGAAACCTCGGTGAAGAAAAAAGAAAAGCATTTTTGTAGACATAAGGTGTAAACTTTTGAATTTTCAGCCCTTTAGCTTCATTGGTACCACCTGTATGCATAGTATCTACATACATGCCCCCTCAATGGAGGCTCCTTATTTGTTTATAACAGTTGCAAAAAAAATCATGACCAAGTCAGTGTTTATGGGGAAAAAACTTACACATAATGTTAGTTTTGTGGATTTGAGGTGATCCGACAGAAAGGTGGTAATTTGACAATTGGATGGTGAAAGGATATTTAAGAGAAAAACAAGTGTTACATCTGGAAACATTTTATTATCACATGGGCAGGTTTTCATGCATATTTATGGTCGCCACCACCTTTTCCAAAAAATTCTGCACCAGTTGTAAAGAAACTGTATTCATAGATATGATATATTTTTTGAAAATGAATTACAAAAACCAAATTTATTCAAGAAAAGTGCATTGTCTTCAAGATGATTAATAATATATAAGCACCAACGGTACACTTCTGTATCGAGATTTTAAGAAAAAAAACTCTAGAATTTTCCAGCTGTTGAGACATACTTTTTCCCTGAAAAATTCTCTCAAAAATCAGCTGGCATCTTGAAAGCAGTGGAAAGTCAAGTTGTTTAGCCCTCGAATATATTTTCCCCAAAATACCTATCTAATTATTCGGTTTGTCCTACCCATTGTAGCGTCTTATCAGTCAGGAAATTCAGTACTTCATTATATTTTTGAAAAAAAGATTGTCAAATGTTTCTGCAACCCCTGAGTGAGGATTGCAATCTTTGGTTTGAAAAGCCTTGCGTTAAACTAGATCATTAACCATTATCCACAGGAAGGTGACTATGACTTACTTAGATAAAAGTTGACATCATGCAAAAAGCGGCATCTGTGCCAAATAATTGTGCATTTGGTGATAAAAGCATATTATTTGGTACTCTTATAAGGTATTTAAAAAAGATCTGGATATCTAGTCATCATGAATTTTCAATATGTTGCTCATAGCAGCCTTTTTTCAAAATAGCTGCCAGTAACAACTGTTTTCATATCAATTTTCTCATCAGTGATGGATATGATATCATATTGAGGACATAATTAGTTGAATTTATTTACCACACATAGTTTTTGGGAATTACTTTTTGGATAATACATGCAAGTCCTTGAATATTCAAGATGACCACCATGACACAATTCAAAACTCAAAAGAAGTGATAACAATAACAACCCTATCCTAGGGTCTACCATGGGAAAGTTTATTTGGCACCCATTTCACAGTAACAGAGGGTTTTTTTCATCATTATCATCCATCACCACCACCATCACCATCATGAATATCATCACTCCTACCACCATCATTACTAGCATCATCATCATTAACATCATCACCATTATGACCACCACCATCATCAACAATAATAACAATGATAATTCTTCATCATTGAAAATGATAGCCAAAATGATGTAAGGAAGCACCTATGGGACTATGATCAGCATTCCAAGCTTATCTTACTGACCATAAACCTCACACTTGAGGTTGGAGATTCCATAGGATGAAAAGTAAAACCAAGACTAAATCCACCGTACATGGTTGCAGTAAATCTATTCATTTATGAATAAGTTAAAAAAAAAAATATGTAGAAAATTTGCTCCCAACTGTTTGGCTTAATATCCAATTTCTTTTGTTATGCCATTGGCTTTAAGAGTACTGAATTATATGCTTTTATCACAACATGACCAATTGGCTTGAAATGTTCAGCTAAGCTGTCCCATTACGTGTAAAACCTGAATTTTCAAGAATATTCCAGTGTTATTCATAAGAACAAAGTTACAGGAATGTCAGATAACCACTGGACATCACAACTCACAATGTGGATGCCTAGAGATCATGTACGAGACTGTGGCTAGCAAGAAATAAGATAGCATGACGCATTGTGCAAATTCAGAAAGTTTTGGCTCTGTGATGCCCATGATAGAGAGGTCTCTCAAATTGGGGAAGGTTTATGTTCAGGGAAAGATGCTAAAAGGTGCATGATGATTATCTTTTACTTCATGATCAGACTAATATATGATAATATGCCATGTGTATGTATATATTTATTTTTGGTCTGTAACATCCAAAAAATAAACTTTTATGTTTTGTGCAAGAAATACTTTCCTTAGAAAAATATTTCATTATTTGAAAGAGAAAGATGCACACGATGATATTTAAATTCTGTGACAATTTCTCAGTTGAATTAGCTTCACCCCTTCTATTTATAATCTAAGCTTATATAAATAATTCTTTGAGTTTCAAAGTCAAAATTGACTTTTGCGCCATTTTATATGTGTAGGTCCATATGATTTGTTTTTAACATACCAAAAGAAATATATCTCTATGCAAGAGTATCTTCTCTCAGATGACTATTTCATTATTTCGTTATTTGTAAGAGAAAGATGATGGTGCAAAATGATATTTGAATTCTGAGACAATTTCCTATTGATTTTGCTTTATTCATTCTCTTTATATTCTAAGCTTATATTTAATTGCAATTGAAAAATTACTTATACCTTGCTATCATTTTTTCACGGCAAGGATAAATTTGTTCTCAATAAAAGAAAAGAAAGAGTTAACCACAAGGGAAAATTATTAAAAACAGGTCTGGTTACTCACCCAATAGAAACTGTCATGTGATTAATGTCTTTTGGCAGCATAAAAAATTGGAAAAAAAGGTGATCACTAAAAAAGTCTGAATTTTTTAAAAAAACAAGCATGAATAATACCAAAGTGAAAGGCTAATTCAGTATAAATTACATTATAAATTAGCCAAACCCTAAAAATCTATTTAGGGGTATTGTTTTTTCAAGTTCTTTTTTAGACGCAATAAGGTGTAAATATTGAAATTCTCAGCCATTTAGCTCCACTGGTGTGGCCTTTACACACAATATGTAGATAGATAGATAGCAAGCTAGACCCACTTGAAGGGAACTATGTTGACAGTTTTCGTTGAGGGTTTCTTATATTAGGACTAGCTGTAAAGATGAACTGTGAGTAGTTGAATAAACTTTGTGTCAAAATTTGAAGTCATATAAAAATATTCCATAGGAGAATGAAAATGGTCAAAATAAATTCTATTCATGATATCACTGGCATTTTCCACCGGAAAACATCTACAATAGAATAAGAAAAAAAGAAACATCTATTTACAGTGGAAAACATCAAGAATGAAGTAAAAAAACATCTAGAAATATCTAGATACTGGACAATCAAAATGTTAATAAACCTGTCAAATAAGGCACCCAAAAGGTCAAAAGAGCTTTTTTTCTAGAAATTTAAAGAAAAAATTCTTAGAAGAGGTCTAGTGGTGCATTGATGCCAATTTTCGTGTCTATAATCAAAACAGTATGGCTAGGAGCACTGGCATACACAGACGCATGCAAATACAAAAAGAGATAGAACCCAGTGCTTTAGTGGCTATGGTTGTCCAATAAGTTTGATGCATACATTCCAGACTTTCAAAAGTATGAAATCATTGACTCAAGTTTAAATCTACGAATATAATTTCATAAGGTAATTATAATTGTGTGTGTTTTTACATTTGATGTATTCAAAAGACTGACCCTCAAACTGAGAACCATACAACAAGCATATGAAAGAATCATGCTCAACTGCACATGGAGAGATCACAAGACAGCACAATATATCAAGGGAAAAACAGGAGTCTGAGACATCATAGAATCTATTAGAAAACTCGAATGGCAATGGGCTAGTCATATTGCAAGAATGGAAGACAACTGCAGGACATCAAAACTCACAACATGATTGCATGCAAAACCAAAGCCGGCTGGGAACAAGATGGATCAACCAACTGGATAAGTTCAGAGAGTATCTGCTCCACAACGTCCATGATAGAGACGTCTGGCAAATCCAGGGAAGATTTATGTCAAACAATGAATTATAAAAGACTGATAATGATGATATTACCCCCCCCCCCTGTATTCACCAACCTCTCTTTCTCTTTCTCTCTTAAACTCCTCATCTTCATCTTTCTTCACCCACTTTTGTGTCTCCATCCATTTTATATATCAAAGATTATTCACTTTCTTGTCTCCTTTTCCTCCCTCTCTCAATCTCTCTCTTTCATATCTCATCCTCTGTCTCTCTTTTCATTTCTCTTCAGTTTCATTCTAGTTTTTAACTCTCTGAATTTTATATCATATATATATATATATATATATATATATATATATATATAATATATGAAAATTTATGTATGTATACACATATATATATAACATGAAAATTTATATATATATATACATATATATATATGTATGTATGTGTATAACATGAAAATTTATATATGTATATATATATACATACATATATATATATATATATATATATATATATGTACATGTATTTATGAAAATTTATATATATATAAATATATATATATATATATATATAAATGAAATATATACCACAAGTCTCATAAATCATTCCAAAAAATCTTCATTCCAACATTCTATCTGAGGAGGTAAATAAAGTGAAACATGAGTATACAAGTTACAGACAAAATTTATGTATTTAACCAATATATATATATTATTGAGTCATATACAGACAGCTGTTTTGATGTATTACATCTCTTCAGTGTGGCTATAGACTTTCCATTATCCCATCCAGCTCCGCGAAGCAGAATTGAAACCTTCACTTCAGACTTGGAGGCCGATATTCTACCTCTGGACTATGGAACTGGACAGTCAGTAAGGCTGAATTTAAGCAATATATCTATTTACACAGAAATTCCTCTTCCACCAGTGTGCTCTATTCCTATGGAAGAGCATTGCATAAGCTTAGAATGGATGAGTTACCTCACTTAAAGAGTGCTCAACCCTGAGTAGAGGAGCAGGTTGACCTTTGAGAATTCTTTGCATCTATGAAATATATACATATATATGTATATATATATATATATATATATATATATATTTCATATACATATATATGTATATATTTCTTTGCATCTATGAAATATATACATATATATGTATATATTTCATAGATGCAAAGAATTCTCAAAGGTCAACTTATAACGGAATTAAAGTTGATATTTTGTACTTGACATATCATTTGACGTGGATAAAAATCAAAACTCAAATTTTTCTGAACAACTTCCTGACAATTTCTCTTTTTGACTATTTCATTGAGACGGCTAGGAATGGGGGCCTATGCAGTAGGGTGGGAGGGGTCCATACAGCAGGGTGGGAGTGGGTCTGTGCAGCAAGATAGGAGGAAGCTGTGCTGCTGGATGAGAGGAGGCTGTGCAGCGGGACGGATGTAAATAATGGACAGGTTGTCACGTGCAAAATGAATAATACTTATGAGAGATATCTTCGTGTATATGAATTTTGAATTGGAATGAGGATATTATCAACTGATGTGAGGCTGGAACTTGCTTGAATAGGGCAATTAAGGATAAGGTTGAGATAATATATGTATGTATATATGTGTATAATAATGGGGCAATTAGGTGTAAAGTAAAAATATATGTATATATATATATATGTATATGCATATATATATATATAGTACTAATCAGGAATACAATATGATGTAATATCTGATGTCTGATGGGTTTATTCCATAAAGTGCTCAATACAGTCAACATTAAACATTAAGTTGAGTAAGAGGAGAGCTAAAAATATGATGAAATAAAGGATTTGTTACACAAGCGCATTTATGTTCCTGCACTGTTTCGGTTTATTTTAGATCTCTATTTAGGATGTTTTAGGGAGGTATCTATATTTCTTGGTGGAGAACCTTCCTCTTATTCTATTTATATATCTTTTTTCTTCTTTTCCTTGTTTATTTGTTGGTCTCTGTTTTGTTTTATATAGTCAAGATAAATTACTTTCTGGTAGTTATAAATTAACGGGATGCTATAGACACTTTCTTTATCAGTGTGTCATTAAATCATCAGCTCTTTCTGGCATAAAGGAATTCACATGTATTCATATGTGAATATTTGTGCCTACTATCACAGAATGGAGAGCCATACACTATATAAGTAATATATATATATATATATATATCTTTAATACACCATTTTTTGAAATGACGGACAAGGAGCTCCTTTTTAATTTTTTACTAATCTTTCCAACAAGTGAAGAGATTTTGGGCTCCAATGTATAAAGATATTTTCAATTTTTTTATATCTATCAGTGAGATATAATACTTTGTATCTTGATTATGCTCTAGTAATAAGATTTCCTCTCTCCATTGCTTTTTACATAAGAGCATACCCAAGAGATGAAGCATCATACACCATTGATAACAGGCCATTTACAGTGTGATACTCATATAATTAAATTATTGATTACACGTATATATATATATTACATTATGTATTTTCTATATTTACTATCAAATTACAATGTATTTTTTAGAACAGTCCTTTACTTGAAAGATCGGGGTTTTTTAAGATCTAATTATTTATCATTTTGATATGTGTTTACAAAGTATCAATTGAGGATTCCTATGAGCCAATTTCTACTTGAATTAATAAATTCTATTTTTAGGAAAACTAAATTATTTAGAGATAGTATGAAATTAAAAGTACATGGAAAATGAACAAGATAAACTTGAAATAAATGAATAGATAGTTAAATTGGAGAAAAGATTGCATTTCTTATAGTTTAGAGGAGAAGGAGATAATTCTGAACGATCATCCTCATACATACATTGTAATTATTGGTTAGAATTGTTAGTTTTCAAAAACAATTAAATATGATTGGATAATAGAATTAGTCAAACAAGAATGGGGTTCTGTTTTCATGATTACAAAAACAAAACATTCTGCCGGATGCTGAAAAGTGTGTTAGTCTCAAAATATTGATATTCACAGGGTATATCCTTGTAAATCTTATTTTTACACACATATATATATGTATTATTAGTTATTACTATAATTAAAGCTCCCTTCTTTAGGGTTGAGCACTCTTTGGTAGGGTGATTGTCTACTGTAAGTTACTATACCAATGCTCTTCCAACTGTGAAATGGAGCACTCTTGTAGATGGGGAATTATGCATAAGATCATATATCGCTTAATTCAGTCCTACTGACCGTCCAGTTTGACGTAGAGCAGGGGTAAAGCATCTGCCCCTGGGTCTGAATTATGCATAAGTAAATATATTGCCTAATTCAGTTCTACTGACTATCCAGTTCCGCGTAGGGCAGGAGTAGAGCATCTGCCTCTGGTTCTGAAGCGAAAGTTTTGACCATACCTAGCAGTACAGGAAGGGATACTGGATTGTCTATAGCCACACAGTAATACAACAAAATAGCTTTCTGTGAATGACAATTATTAATCATTATATATATATATATATATATATGTACATATATATATATATATATATATATATATATATATATGTACATATATATATATATATATATGTATATATATATATATATATATGTACATATGTATATATATATATATATGTACATATGTATATATATATATGTACATATGTATATATATATATATGTGTACATATGTATATATATATATATATGTGTACATATGTATATATATATATATATGTACATATGTATATATATATGTATATTTATTCATTCATATATATATACATATATATGAGAAATTGAGAGACAAAATTGTTCAAATTCAAATTTTGAATAGTGTATCTTGGTTGTAATTGTATGAAGTGACATTTAATGATGTTGTATAAAAGTGGATGTTGTTTTTGCTTTTCCTTTCTAAATCGTTTTGTTTGTCAAATGTCATTTTTTTTACAAGAGAAATGAAGGAATGAAGTAGAGGTAAAACAAATACATGAACATCTGACAGTTTCCTGCTCATAAAACATACTCCTACCACTTTACACTGATCAGCTATTTATATACAGGATACATATTCATGGTGGGTTAACAAGCCATTCTCAAAGAACAGGCAATAGTCAGGTCTAGTCAGTCGTTCAATAGAAAACGTCATGTGACCAACATCTTTTGGCATTATGCTTTGTTGGGGATGATCAATTAAGATATTGGAAGAAGATGTGATTGATGAATAAGTAACTTCTCTTGCCTTTTGTCAAGCAGTGTTTACTAAAAAGTCTTCTTTTTTTCAAAAAGCAAGTGGGTACTAACTAGGGACCAATTTAGCATGAGCTTACAATGCTAATCCCATAATTTTAATGACAGTGATGGTTTATGGTTTCTAATATCCAGGGTGTCTCAAAATTTAGTCTACATTTTTTTTTCTTTTTCCTCTCAGATATTCTGTCAAATCTCTGTGAAATTGATATCAATCGATAGTTTAATATTTGAGAATCTTTTGAACTACAATTGTGTTATAAAATTTGCTTTGTTTGAGCAATACAAATGAACTCCTGAACAAACATAATGTGATCGATTTCACTATTATGTGATATTTGGTAAAATTATTTTTAACAGTTAGAGATTATAACTTTGGAAGCTCCAAATGGTAACAATTTATTAAAAATTTTGGCAAACTGTGGAATACCACAGTTTCTTTGATTCTAGAACAACCATCTTGAATCGACTGGAAGTGGCTAAATCCTTCAAAATATGGCTGAACTTGGCTATTCCATTTCTAGGTAACAGTAGCTGCTCCAAAAACTTGCACAAAGACTCCAATAAGTATAAAACTACAATCAGTTGATAAGATAACAACATTCACAAGTAACATTATTCTCAATCAAAAGATATAAATGTTCAATAATGTTACTCTTATTCTAAAGATACCATTCTTTATATTATATAGAAATACTACTGATCAGGTACTAACAAAATAATGAAAATGTAACCTTTGTTCCAAATAAAACCATTGTTCAAGATACTGCTTTTCAAATCACATACAGTGCATTGATTGCCCTCCTTTTCTTAAATCTAGTCATTTTTAGCTATTCAAATTGGTCATTCAAGAAATCCAAAATACTGCTTTCTTTCATGGATTGCCAAAATTAGCAAGAACAAGAACGACAAAGACAATCCTTACCAAAATGAGGGATGAAAAACTGATATGTAAAATTCACACCCACTACCATGATTTGAACTCAAAACCAACTGATAACCAGGAAACTATCTGACTGAGCCAAATTGACAAAGATTTAGGTATGAACAAGATTTATCATACACGTTCATTCTAATAAATAGATAAATACATTTTTTACAAAAAATGTATCTATTTTTATCATTTTTTTAAATTCATATATACAATACAAAAGTAGTCATCTTCAGTCAAAATGAAAGTTGGAGTGAAGTTTGACCCTGCAGGAGCCAGTCTTGTCCTTTTATAATTTCCTTAAGTAGGAAGAGGTATATGTATTCACTTGTATCGATCTGTCTGTCTGTCCATGCAATATCTACAAAAGTTCTCATTAAATTTCAATGGTGGTTTATGGAAGACCATGGGTTAAGGGGGAATTAATCAAAATTTGGTGGGGTTTACGGAATTTCTAACTGTTACACCCCCCCCCCATCCCTGCATCGTAACTCAACTTGAACTGATTTTCAGTCAGTTTTGTAGTGAAAATGGCGTTGGCGGATGTAGATGCTCTCTGAGTGCTTCTGAAGTCTCTTCTGTGTTTTATCTATCTTTTGTCCACTTATCTTTTCTTACCTTTTCATCTACGCTTCCACCTTCTCTCAATCAACACATTGATACGGTTTGCAATCTCTGACTCCATCTTTCTATGAAGCAATGTCTACTTCAACAAGTTATGTCTGATTTTTCTGATAAGCTAGAACTTAAGATGCGTGAGAGAGAGAACTTACAAATAAAATTTGCTCACAGTGCGTGTGTGTTTTTCTGTCTGCTTTTCATTGACTGGTTAGAATTAGGATTATTTGTCAAAAACTTAATGGCCAGCATCAGAATTGAACTTTTAGAGCAGATTTTTTTCTTGAATGGTGAAAAGCATCATGAATTAGAAGTAATCTAAGTTTGAAAAAGAGGCCTCTTTAAACCGAGTAGTGGTATTCATATACCAGGATAGATGTAAATATGTGCATGTGTTTGGTTCGGTGGCTGATCGGTTGGCAGTGTGGGAAATGGACTGGGCAAACCCAGCTCAAACTTCAACTGAGACTGAAACTGACACTAGTGCCCTTGGGAAAGGTATGAATCCAACTCCCCTCAGCTATGGGTCAAATAGCATATGAGGAAGTGAGTGAGACTACTCTCGGCGCTTTTTGCCTCTAAGTCCATTTTCACATGTTGCAAAAAACTCCAAAACAAGGAGAAACTTGTGATATGTGAAGCCTGAGATATATCTGTGGATAGTATAAGGGCATTTACCACCACCATATACATAATATACATATATGTGTGTATTAAAGTGGCTGGAGGTATGATATAATGATAATGTTCATAGTAATAACAAGTAGAATAAGATATCTATGGTGTTCATATATATATGAAAGTGAAATGACAAAATCAGAGGGCTGATTTCACAAATGATTTCTAATATTTTATTTAGACATTTTGCCCAAATTGCTTTTCTGTAAGAGTTGCCATTTTTAGAAATCAGTTCTATTCTATTTAAGTCGGGTCAACAACACCATATGGCCTGCCAGGAAGATGTTTGATGTCTGATTGTGTGAATTAATCAAAGCTGGGTGCAATGAACTGGGGTTAGGAAAGTTTATTCTATCAGTAGGGGAATGTCATGCTGAGCCTCAAACCATGTTTAATGAATATACATATAATTATTGATATCTAAAAACGTCAGGTACAAACCAACCAATCTGAAGGACATGAATATGACCTACCATACGAGAATATCCCTGGGAACTTGACACCTATCTCTGCTCAGCCATCCATTTAATTGATTAGTATCCAAACTCACCACAAGTCACAGACCATCCATCAATGCACCATTTCCTGGAATACTTCCACATTTCTTGAAAAAAACGTTTGGATGAAATGTCAAAATAAAATATAAGAAATCATTCGTAATATCAGCCTTCTGATATTGTCATTTCACTCACATATTGTCAGATTAACCATAATCCATACCAATCCACTGGTCAGTTATATACACACACACACACACACACACACACACACATATATATATATATATATATATATATATATATATATATATATATATACAATAAAAAAAAATCATGACAGGGCTGTTCCACTGCTATTTAGGAGACTATCTATGCTAATAATGCTTTCATTGATCCTCTTCAACATTAAATGAGATATAATTGCAAGTAGCAATTCAGTGGGGAAAGTGACTATCGTCAATTATATTATGTTATGCTGAAGGTTGGCTAAAGAAATATTCAGGTTCAGGTTGGATTCCAAATAACACATTGCTAACAAAGACATTGATAGAAGAGTTAATGTACCATTACAAATACTCAATGGAGATAATTAGTGGAAGTATGGGGGGGGGGGATAACTGATAGAGAGGGAGGTCAAAATCTTCCCACCCAGTCCCCAATAGAATGGGGCACCCAAAAGTTTTAAGAATAGTAGTTCACCTACTTCATTTCTATCAACATTATACAATAACATAAATGTTGGAGTGGGGCCTTGCAAGAAAATGGTCATCCCCTAGGTATCCAAATTTCCAGCTACACCCCTGAGTGGAAGGTATTTTTTTCATGTAAGTGACCTATTCTCGTATTCCTGTTTTATATCTTTTATAGCAGAGAAACGGAAGAGAGGAAGACCCTCGATGAGGCGGAATTAACCCATAGTAGGAAGCAGCGAATGTAACTGGCTAAATGTGGCTAGAAATAGAAGCGAATGGCTCAGGATGATCAGTGCAAGAACTGTGGGGTCAATTAGATGAAGGTAGAAATATCTTTTATATCCAGCCTCTTTATGTGAAATGTATCTCTGTTGAAGCATATTTGGGGGCAGGATGTGGGGGCAGGGAAATGTATTCTGAAGTGACTGGCTTCACAAATATGGAGTCTTCCTGATCCGTGTGCTAAAATTGTAAATGGCAAAGAATATAATGTAACTGAAGTGAACTACAATGCTCAGTGATATAAACAGGGCTGGTCCAAGGGGTGCTGAACTTTGAGCAGGAAGTACCTCAAAAATTATTAAAGATAGAAATTTTGATAGGATGTATTTTTGAAAATTCATTGAGATCTCTTTTTAAATGACACAATCTGGCTTGGCCCATTCCATTAGTCATGCTTTTCATAGTTTAATAACTCGTACATTGATAAAGATAAAAATATTCAATAGCCCATTGTTTTGGGATTTATTATGTATGTGGCCCTTCTTTTTAATGAAGCTGAAACATGTAACTTAATCAAAAGACTGACCCTTAATCTGAGAAGCATGCAATGTGCACAAGAGAGAATCATGCTGAACATCACATGGAGAGATCACAAGACAGCACAGTATATCAGAGGAAAAACAGGAGTCTGAGATATCGTAGAACCCATAAGTGGCAATGGGCTGGTCATGTTGCAAGAATGGCAGACATCCACTGGACATCACAATTCATAACAGGGATCCGTAGTAATCACACGCAAAACCATGGACAACAAAATAGAAGATGGCATGACAAACTATATAAGTTCAGAGAGTACTTTCTCCATGAAGTCCATGAGTGAGAGGTCAGGTAAATCTTGGGGAAGGTCTATATCCAATGACTGACTGACTGACTGACTGACTGACGACGACGACGACGACGACGACGACAGTGGTGGTGCAAGTGTAGTTGTAGTTTGAGAATCAGTTTTTCTTCTCAAACAAGTAATCTTTGGTTTCTTTTGCTTTCACAGGTGTAAAATACAGAATTTAGAAACATCATACTATGAATTTTATTTCACTCATGTGTACAAAGGGATTGTCTCATTTTTAGCATACCAGAGGAATATATAAAGATTTTCTACATTCATTGTGGAAGCAAGGTAGGGTTGCCAGATAGGGCTACAAGAAGCAGTTTTGACTTTTAGAAGTGTTCTCGACTTTTTGAAAATCATCAAAATCCTTTTCTGCCATTACTTTGCCATGAAAATATATGAGTTAAACTACAAAGAAAACGCAGGGGGTAACTTTTTTATTTTAAAGACATAACTTGGTTGAAAGAAACTAAGAACAATTATATCAAAGTCCTACTGTTAGAAGAACAAGAACAATCCTCATTTAATTTTGAGGAATAAACTGTTTCATTTCTCTCCCATGGTTTGAAATCATGACCAAGTGATTGCTAGGTGGCCCTCTTACCAACTGTGCCAATCTGATAAATCCTTTATGTCTACAAATCTATTTATTATACATTCAATACGAAAGTTGAAGTCATCCTCTCCAGTTGCAATAGAAATAGGAGTGAAGCCTGACCCCGTAGCAACCAGGCTTGTATATTTATATTAGTATGATAGTAGATATTTTTTTCCAAATATATCTATCTTCAAAAAATTCTTTAAAAGAAAAAAGAAAAATTTATTGAAACATTGTTTTATAGAGACATTTAAATTTGATTCTATACCAATGAAAACCCTTGAATCTTAAACTACTCTTGAAAAACAAGTATTTAGCATTTAACAGCGATTATTTTAAGGTGAGTTACAGAAGGTGAAGTACAGCATATAATTAGGTAATTTCCTATCTTACGTTCATAAAATAGTTCTTTCAGAAGAATTTTTTCCTTTCAATTTCAAGTGCATTCAATCCATTAGAAATTTTTTTAGATTATTGAAAAAAAGATGTTTAATACAGAGGATTCTATTTACAATGTAACTATAATGCTAAAATGGCGCTTAATTTCTGTCATTTTATGGAATACGGATGGAAATATGGCTTACATGACTCCATACTAAAGATAATGCAAGCTGCACGACGTTGATAAGTTTTTTCAGTGCTATTCTTTCTCTATGATTAAATTCTGTATTTTACAAATCTCATCTCAACATTGTTGCAGGTTTTTTTCTTCCAAATTGTGGCTTGATTTGAAATGAAGTAAATGGTTTCATAAGGTTTTTCTGAGGATCAATGTTCAAATATACCTCATTGTGAAAAGATTGCTTTTGAAAATTTTAACGTCTGATGATAAATGAAAGAAATAAGAGAGTTCAAACAGAATAAGATTGGATCAAAGGGAAGATTATTCATATGAGCGGTACTCCAATCAGTGCAAACCATCTGTACTTCCATACAAATTGTGGAAATTAAGTTAGTCCATCCACAATATTCTTTGTCGCCCAATCTTTCTCACAATTTTTTTGAAACCAGCTTTCTCCGACATTCTCAGCTCTCATTTATATAGATAAAAATGTGTAAAGGTATTTAATCCAGGGTACATTGTATACTTTGCATTTAGCTTGTTCTTAAATAAAAGTATCAGGGTTCTTCTCTTTCAATTTATATGTTGTAGTAAAAGGAATTATCTTATCAAGAAAGAGTGGGGAGGTTCTGTTATTTACATTTTCACTTCAATATTCAAGGTCATCGCCCAGACAGACAATGACAATTCCCTTTACAGTGTTGCCAATTCAAAAAAATTTTCACCATAGATCAAACTCAGAAAAGTGTCAAAAATACCAAAACAACCTAAAAAAGTAGTTAGCCAATCTATGGCCATTTTCCAAGCTAAGAATGGCTAAATTTATCTTCTAATAGCAGGGAAATAGTTTGAATTTGGCCTGAATTCCAATGCTAAATGGGCTAAAATACTACATGTTGGATTTCTGCACTGCAAATATAAGAAATGTGCTAAATTTAAGACGAAAGGAGCTAGATTGGCAACACTACCCTTTTTAGTCTGTTTTGTAAGAGAATAAACTATTGTTCTAAGCCCTAAAGTACTTTCACTTTATATAAACTGACCACAATATATAGTTTTATATGCTTATAAACTGCACCCATGGGTGAGGTCACACAGTGATCAGGTAAGAGATAAGAGTTCCAAATTTGTTTATTTTTACTATTTTATTCATTTTTTTTCTTTCCAATTGGCATTTCCTACTGTCTCAGACATGTTACAGGTGCTCCCCAATATTTAACGCCCTGGGCGACTACCCGTGAAGTCAGAATCTAGGGCTGGCCCTAACAGTAGCAGACTCAATGATTTACTGTCAAAGTGGACGTGCAGGTTTCAACTTTGCTGACAAAGTGGGCGTGCAGGCCAAATAAGGAAAGCAATTTAACAACAGAAAGAGAGGGAGGTTGCAGTACACACACCCCTCTCTTTGGTACACCCCTGGGCATTTGGCAATAAAAGTTGCTTTGTTTGAGCAATACAAATGAATTTCAGAAAAAACCTTAATGTTATGGATTTAGAGTAAATGTGAGTAAATATTTGACCAAATTATATTTGAAAGATACGCATTTAGAATCTTCAAAGAAAAATGATTGATTAAAATTTGGATTTAATCTATTTTCCATAGAGTGGTCTTCTGAGGATTATATACTATTAGAAACCGTCTACTAAAACTGTCAAGGTCAGTTTCTTCAGTTTCTAAGTTGGTCTGGCTGGCCGGCTATGTATGTATTTATGTATGTACATATCATACCATGAGAGCGAGAAGGGTTGAAAATCAAAACATTTACTTCTAACTATGTCTACAAAATTTTTATTTTTGTTTTACTAAATTTAGTTGGAGGGTATCGATTTGCAATGTAAGTTTATGCTAGATTGATAATTAATCACACCTTTCTCCAACTTTTCAATTGATCCTCCCCAGCACAGTATGAGAGCAAAAGACCTTGGTCACATGATGGTTTCTATTGATTGATTAAACAGACTTGCATAATTATAGATTATTTATAATTTCCAATTATTCACCACTCTAAAATCCAGAATTATCCTCAGATTTTTTTTAAAATGACCACAAAGTTTTATTTAATTATTTTTGATTGAGACTTAGCTGAAATTCAGTACCATTAATCACAGTTCCTATCCAAATCAAGCTAGTTTCTAAATTTCTGAATAAGCGTTTCAAATTCCACCAGAAGATAGATTTCATGTAATCTTCTTCCTTTATTTTGAAAAAATGTTCTCAGTTCTTCCCATACATCAATCATTTTCACTTCTTTTACATTTTTTAATAGATTCTATGATGTCTTGGACTCCCGTTTTCTACCTGATATACTGTGCCGTCTTGTGATCTCCCCATGTAAGATTGAGCATGATTCTCTCATGCACACGTTGCATCCTTCTCAGTTTGCAGATCTGTCTGTTGGCAAGGATCAACTAGGATTAATAATAAGAATTGAGCCAAAATTTGATATACTCAACAAAACTTTTCAAAATAAAAATGAAATATTCAGTTTTGGCAAAGAACTTTTTATTTTCTATTTGATTCGAAATTGGAAAAATACATGCTTATCATTATCATACAACTTCAATTGACTTGAAAAGGTAAAAAATACATCATTATCATATGACTTTTTACCATACAATGGTAAAAAAAACACATTATCATTATACAACTCTAACTGACTTGAAATTGACATTATCATTGGTGGTGGTGGTTGGTTATTTTTTTCTTCCACATCAGTTGCCTGGTGGTCACTGGTGAAGACTGAGTGACAGCTTGTCTCCTTCAAGTCTCCAACCATCCTTTTCACATTCTCACAGTCCACAGCAGTGCTGCGAGTCACTGTTTCACATCAGTTGCCTGGTGGTAATCATTGGAGGTTGAGTGACAGCAAGTCTCCTCAAGCTCCAGCTCTCCTTTCATATCATCCTCACCTACAAGAGCAACAGTGCTACCTTTACTGTCTCTACCATACCTTTTTCTAAGCTGTTTGGCCATTGCTACCAACTGGGAGTCATAGATCTCATATTTCCAGTACTTTCCTCAGTTTTCATGCAATCCCCAGCAGTACCATGATCTGTATAGTCTCAATCCTCCCTTTTATCCCCAGTTCCTCCAATCTTGATTTCAGTGTCATTGGTCTGGTTATGAATACACTTACTATTACTTGAACTACCTTGACTTTCAAGTTCCAGAACTTCTTCAATTCCCTTGCCAGGTCAAGGTAATTCCCTAGTTTTTCATTCTCTTTCCTATTTACTCTGTGATCCGCAGGCACAGTCATTTCTTTTTATCATCATCATCATCATCATCATCATCATCATCATCATCATCATCATCATCATCATCATCATCGTTGTTTTTATTTCTGTGGTTATTGTCCTTGTTGTCATCGTCGTAATAGTAGTAGTAGTAGACATAATAATGATACAACAAATCTACCGCATACAATGATAAAAAACACCACATAATTATTATACAATAATGTTTGCGCAAAAACAAATTCATAACAATATAGTTTCATTAAGTAAGGAATATTGTCAAAGAGCCAAGAAGAGATCTGAGAAGACAGCATCCCCCAAAATGAAGAGAATCCTTATTGCAAATCTTATGATTGATCATGCTTGTCATTTTATTGGAATGTTTGTCAGCAGGAGGCGACTGATCATGAATATTCATGAGGAGTAGCAGATCAGAATCTGCATAAACAGGTTGCAAAGACGAAAGAATCTCTTGTTGAATCTTAGAATTGCATCTCTTGTCGGCAACTTTTTACGTTTGACGCCATTACAAGACTGACGCGTCTTTAATGATTTCTTTCGTGACCTGATCTCATGGACTTTTTCCTCCTCTCCCTCTCTCTCTTTTCATCTCTCTCTCTCTCTCTCATTTCTTTTAGTTTTTTCTCTTCCTTTGCTCTTTCCCTTTTCTCTTCCTTTCATTTTCTTTGCACTCTCTCTATTTTTTATTTTTTCTTTCTCTTGCTTCTTTTAATCTCTTGCTTACATCTCTCTCTTTCTTTGCTCTCTCTCTATTTTTCTTTTCTTTATCCTTCTTTTCTCTCTTTCTTTGTTCTATCTCTTCTCCTTTTCTCTTTCCTTCTTTTCTTTTACTTTCCTTTTCCCTCTCATCAATCTATCTCTCTTTTTCTCCTGCTTTGAAATCCTTCATTTAATCTCCCATCTTCACTCAATCAAATAATTCCTCCGTAAACATTTCAAGTCGGCACAAAAGGCAAGAACAGTAACTTATTCCAACTTTTTAATTGTTATCCTCAAACACGGCATGTTGACAAAAGATGTTGGTCTCATGACGGTTTCTATGGAGTGACTAACCTTAAAAGAAAAAGAAAATTCAGGCATTAAGATAAAACAATTTACTAGTGCAGGATGGAACCAAACCAAAGATGGTTGCTCAAATGAAGATCCATGCAAGGTGCTCAAGAAAGGAGCAGATGGAAGGATCACAAGAATGTCAGACAACCTCTAAACATCAGAACTCACAACATGGATCCCCCAGAGATCATATGTGAAATTGTGGCAAAAGATGATGTGATGATTCAGACAAGTTCACAAGATATTGGTGCCATGATGCCCATCATCGAGACGTCTGGCTGAAGATGATGATGAAATAGGTTTCTGTTGACTAAGAATACCAGCTATTATAATTTTCTTATTCTCCTGGATCATGAGAGAATGGTCCCCAAAGTAAGCATTGATTGTGTGGGTTGATGAGCCTTACATTGCCTTGCTGAGTGGCTGAGTGGTTAACAGCATGAAGAATGAGATAGGCAAGCCAACATGTTGTGGGCCAGTGTGCTAAGGTGAGGCCTATCAACCTCACTTCAAGCTTTCCAGACCTTAGGGAAGGGCTTGTTTCCAACAACAGACTTGTAAGAGAGGAACTGATTAGATTTTTTTTTTAAAGGGAATGGTTAACCCAAGTGTTATTGGATATTTTGTCTGAACTGGCCTTGCAGCATTGAAGGACACACAGTTTGGTCCAAAAAAATGTCTAGTTGATCTCTCAAGGGATCTCAACCCATAATTACCAATTTTTTTTTCAATTTGTTGATTTATTTGATTATGTTTCGACTTATGATGAATACGTATTGACTGGAACACTCGCTGTTATTCAAACTTGCCTAACATTGCTTAACTTTGGTAATATTGCCACTAGAATAATTCTCAGTTATAATTCGATACTTATGGAATTTTCCACCAGACACGTGATTGTACATCTATGACAAATGTCACGTTTACACTCAATGCAAAAGGTCACAACTGAAAGGTCACTCGGACAGATATGTAGTTCCAGTGTCAGTGAGTGTAAATACCTTCAACCATCTTCCAAATCGCACTCAAAGAAAATGATGCCTGGATTAAACTAGACCAGGGTCTCTCAAACTGAGTTCCACATCATATATTTTTGGTTTGTGGCAGATTTTAAGCAATAAACTTTTCACTGTTTTGAATGAAATGATGCTTGCAAAAACGTACCTAGTCTGTAGTCAACACCCACTCAAGTTTAAGAAAAATAAAATGCAATTTATAATCATTTCTGTTGGACTATACATACGTTTCTTAATATACATAAATGATTATCGTCTATCAAGGTGACTAACTTTGTAATATTTTTAGTTAACTTAATAAAGCCATGACCAGACATCCTGATTCCTTAAAACTTGACCATAATGAAATAATGAAGAAAATTGAAGAATATGTCTATGAAAGGATAGGAAAAATAATAGATGAAATGAGTAGAGAATGTTGTATTAAAAAAATTATATTAATATCTTTAAGGGTGTTATGTGGCCAAAAAAGATGGATTTGGTTCTTACCAGTGTGAAAGATCATTAGATTGGCTAAAATTAGGGAGAGGGGAAAACATTTGACTCTGGTCCATTTGTCTGATTGATAAGCTGTTGGGCAGGGTGGGAGATTTAACATCTATTACCAAATAACAAATGTCAGAGGTGTATTGATGGAATTGTTCATACAGTGTTAATAATTACTAGAATGTTATTTGGTTTTAACCATATATAAAAAGTTAATTCAGTTAGAAGAAAATCAAAATATTGATGGAAGTGAGATAATCTGAGACATGCAAAAATTCAGTCAAAGGTTAGTGATATTTTGTCAAATTCTTTGTTTGAATATATTGGTAGAAAATCAACCCAAAGAAAATTTTGGTGTAATTAGTATTCTTAACGATAATGTATAAATTGATCTGCGTGCTGTGCAAGATTAAAAGCACCATAACGGATTTAATATTCACATGGGTGAACTCTCAACAGAAGTGATACAAACAAGTCATGCCTGCTGTTATACTCATTAATCCTTCATGGTCAAATACATCTTGGGGGGAACCAATGAATGTGAGCCTTTTGTTTCAAAAAATTAAATTTGTTACAATACATAACATCCATATACAATATATCAAAATCATACCTAAAGGGGAGCTGGTGTTTGATCAACTGCTTGAGGGTGATGTCAAGATAACTGCTTTGTTTTTTAATTCCGATTACATGGTATGCAACTGCTGATCCCAACAAGATTCACGCATAGTAATACAATATCTAATTATGTGTAGAACATAGAATCCAATGAAAAACTTACATAAATTATATTAACAGATATTTGGAAACAATTGACTGAGATTACATAAATTTTTAAGAAGATCTTTTTGATATATTTAGTATTTAAAGCCATAAAGCTTTCTATGCTATATATTTTTTTTTTCAAAGATTTTTAGCTCAATGTCAGAGATTCCACAAGTTTGAAAAGTTGGAGAATCCCTGAACAAGACCAGAATGTAAGATGAGCAGTCTCAAGACTATCTAGCAACATAAAGTTAAATTGGAGCTGGCTTTATGCCGATACAAATTGCAACATAACCCCAACATCACATTACAGGTTTCACAGAGAACAGAAATGATTTTGATTTTCACCAAGGTTCTTGAAAAGTCTCTAGTGTTTGTTCGCACAGTATATGATTTGAAATTTTTTTTCACTGCACTTGAATTGAATATTATGTTAAATAGTTATGGAACTGCTTAAAAATGTATTTCTCAGAAACTTTTGAGCTCACATTTTGATTGCTTTCTATTCTACCATAAAGATATAAAGTCTTTTATAAACTTTATTTATATCTTTAAGATTCTGTAGGCCTTTGCTGTGAATCTGGGTCTCCCAAAGAAAATATTTCCAATCATGTCCTACAGCTCTTAAGGCCAGCTCTGATTTTGTGGAAGATAAAACCGGATTGTTGGGAGATCTCATTTCATTATTTTCTGTACATATATATGAAATATATATAATCATTTGGAACATGTTTTATAAACTGTAAATGAAAATCATTTCTTTTACCAATATACTAACTCAAAAATTACAAACATGGGTTCATTCAAGTTGGATGTTATAAAAACTGTGGCATCAGATTATTTAGAATAAATGTGGAATTTGGTTGAAAGGAAAATTGAAGATTGTTTGGGTCAGTAAATGAAACTAGTTAGAAGATAGAGAGTCAAGATAGTGAAGACTTCCACCATGTTATCCCTCCTCTTGTCCTTGTGCCACATTTTGATGATTTTTAAAGTACCAATGAATATTGATATCAGACTGAAATTTCACCAAGAGACAGCTAGTGAGTAAACGTGTTAAAATATGTGCAAATAACAACGAAAAAGAGATGAATAATCAAAAATTGAATTTTCCTTGAACTCATTCAGGGACCTGCCCTGACCGAATTGGAATGTTGACTTCTTTTTCTGTCACTTGACAATTTACAAGAAAAATCAACTTCTGCATGTTATTTTTTTCAAATCATGAACAGTCACATGTTTATTTGGGTCTGAATGAATATACATCCCCTAAGAGTTTAAAACCTGTCAACTGCAGATGATGTGAATTTCAGTCATTGCACTTCTACAACTAAACTGCAATTGATAAAAACTTCCGTTATGTTATTGTTAGCTCACTTAAGAGAACTCAGTGTATATATCATATTTGTTTCAAGTTCTCTGGACAAGGAAGGCAAGGAGAAGACAAAAGAGCAGACACCTTGGTGGGTTGATCTAATGACTTGATGAAAGAATGTGATGGATGACATTTGTTTCTTTCCTGTTTGGAAAGGCAAAGAAGGCGTACGTACAACAAAGAGGTTTAGGTAAATATTTACATGTCATGGTATCTTATGTTATGCAGTGCGTATTTTCACTTCACCCTATAATTGCTGACTTACACCCATATTACAAGAATGTAACCTGGATGCAAATTGATGCATGACTGTATCATAATCTCATGGTTTGACTTCATGAAAGAAGATTTAAGAGGGGTTCTCTATGTCTGCTGACAATCTGTCTTTGTCTAAGAAGGGCCTACAGGGAAGAGAGTTCTTCCATTGCAGGCCTGGAAAGACTATCAACTGGAGGGAGGACCAGTTTTATGACATTGCCTCTTCTCTGCAAATTGAGAACATGGTTATCCTTCAGGTTTGCACATTGTGATTTTTCCCTGGAGATGGAGTGAGATGCGTGTGTGTGTGTTTGTTATTGTTCCCACCCATCAAACCTAGTGGACACTTGTTTAGCCAAGCATATGAGATGATGATAGTAAAGTCCCTAAGTCATAGGTTAGCTGATGGAGTTTCCTTCTCCTAGTCATTTAGTCAATCTAGTTTCAGAAGTCTACTGCCCAATAAAGGTGTCACCAATAGTAAGGTTAGCTAGAACAGATCATATCATCTGGTCCCAGACTTTTTGCTTGAAGTTTTAATTGGGTCTAAGTCCTCATATTCTACTTTTGGTACATAACAGTATTTATTTTGTCTTACAAAGCACTGATGCCTTTTCTGATCATAAGTGAAAATGTTAAACATAGATTGACTACTATGCTATTCAATTTATGCTCATACATGGATGAGATTTTGAACAAAGTTTTTATGATAATCATTATCTTGAAGTATGAACAAAAAAATTTGTAACTGCACTCTAAAATAACTCTCAAATCCTCTTCTTCTTTCATTCATCAACTTTTATCTTTTCCATGCTCAATAAACTTCTGCCTAAAATGATGATATGGCAAAAGAATTCAAAGAATAAAGCTTTAAAATGAATTCAGAAGCCATTTTAACCACATATTAAATTGAGTAGAGTGCAACGTTCTAGAAAAATATTTTAATATTGTCTGCAAGCAAAGCATCATGGGTAATTTTAAATTTTAGAATAAAAGATAGAAAATCTGATTTGCATAAAGTGTTCTTTGGTTTGGTTCAAGACAAAGTTCCCAAACATTCAGGTTTCTTTTCAAAGATTTCATGAAATCTTATTAGTGACTTTTTATCATTTTTTTTATTTTAAGGAGTTTTAAGGACATTTAACTCAGCTAGGGAGACAAAGGGCCAGAACAAAAATATTTTAGAGTATACAACAGGAAACATAAGTACCAAATGCTTATGTAAGTGATAACAGCTGCACTCAATGAAGAGAAGAATGTTCATTTAAGTGAACGGAACGATGCAACATAAAAATTAAGCTTGGATAATTGCGCAAGAATTTGGTGAATACAAGATGGCCATCATGAATTTTTTAAAAATCAGCCTTTCAATACAAAAAAAAAAGGTGCATGTAAGTGCATAAAGCTAAACAAAAAAGTTGGGAAAAATAAATGAAAGATGAAGGAGAAAAATAAAACATACTTTGGATAAAAAGAAAAAAGGCTGTAATAATTTATATAAATACACACACAAACACAAAAATAAACATTTATGCGTGTGTATCTCCGTGTTTTGAAATCTTATATCCTTTTGGTTTCTTGATAGTATGGCTACATTTGCGTGTCTGTTGATTTGTTTGTATGTGTATGTATATGCGTGTTGAAATATTATACCCTATTGGTATCTGAAAGGGCTCTGTGTGTGTGTGTGTGTGTGTGTAGGCATCAAATGTTACGTCTTATTGGCTTCTTAATGGGAAGGCTGTGTTTGGTTTAATGTGTGAGGATTCAATCAGTGTGAGTTATCTTGAGTGCAAGAGTTCTCTCCCCTTACACCTTTTTCCCTTTGCATCCATTTTACAATGCACTTAGGGCCTGAGATGAATTGCATTTAATGTATTCTTCAGTTCTTTTGTATCCCCTTATAGAAATAAATGACATTACGCCTCATTTTTATCTTTTCTCTTTGTGACAAAGATTTAAACTTTGTTTAATGCAATGTTGATATGTACTAAACACACAGTGAAAAACACAACCTGGCAATTTTTTTCTGCAGGATTTTTTTTCCAAGTTATGTGCAACTCTGACTTTTCTTCTATATAGAAGAGATAGATATATAGAAATCTTTGCTATCATATGTATATGTTTGTGGAGTGGATGTGAGGTGATCCATCAGAATGTAGGTGATTTGACAAACACCTCTCCCTTCCACTCCCCTTAAACAATCAAAATTGCACAAATCTCCTCATTTTATTCCTCAAATCTTAAAAATGTAAACAGCATACAGTTTTCTCAGCAACTGCAGCACGTTTTTTGAAAAAGATGGTTGGCAACCACTGAAATGCATCAAAAACATGCCGACATGATAATGAAAATTCACTACATGTAACGCCTATCTTTTTTCTTTCTTAAATTTCTCTTCACCTAATTGTCAAGTTACCAATATATACATATATATCAATAGCATCTAGGGGCCTCTCATCATAAGAGACTTCTTAAAAAAAAGCAAAAACAGATCACTCAATTCAAAGGGAGGAAATGCACAAGTTCCCCGATAACACAACCCAGATGTTCAAAAAATAGCTATGATGTTTTCTGAGCATGCACTCCAAGATGTGATTCTACATTCTAGAATCAACAGCACCTGACAAAGGCTGGAGAGTTCACTGCCGGAATGTGAAAAAGTGAACCCACAGACAAGGAAAATAATCAAACCATATCAAAACATAATGATTATTACATATAAATCTGTTTCCTGGTTCAATCATTTGTCAAGAGTGGTGGATTATTTTTAGTTTAAATCTAATTATTTTTGAAGTTACCATTAGAATGCATTATTTAAAATTGACCTAAATAGATTTTATCACTTGGATTTTACTCATGAGAAGAATGTCAAAATGATATCATCACAAGAGTGACAACATTTTTCTCAAATTATTCAACGCATTTAATTCAGTTTGAAAAAATTGTTATTTTGCTATTTTTAAGTTGTAATTCTCAAATTCTAAGGTTAAATTTTATCACTAAAGATAAAATTATTATATTGATTTGTTAACTTTCAATTTTGAATTAGATTGAAATTAATACAATATTTATATGATAAATAAATGAATAAGTAAATATTAACTCTATCATCATGATCAGCCTCTTAGCATCTGTCGTTGGACGTAGACCTTCCCCAAGATTCACCAGACCTCTCCATCATAGGTATCATGGAATACTTTCTTGGTTGTTTCAGTTTAGGTGCAAGAAGGAGCTAAAAGGGGCAAAATAATGAGCGCAATGTTTAGTTGCAGTATTTGCATTTAATAGCTATAAAGTTCTTGTGAATACTCACATTGAGGAAAATGAATGACTAGTCAATATATATATAGTCACAGTCAAAGAAAAGAAACTATGCTGACCGCAAGTTAAGAGAGAGGTAAAGCAAGATTACCAGTTTGAGATGCCAAGGTCAAATAAACAATTGACCATGTGCATCCAGGGTTTTTATAGGGATTCATCATAAGTACCTAACTAAAAGAAGGGTTTCATGTTTAATTCTTGACTAAAAATTTAGGGGCTGCCGTACCTATATTCTGTGTCATAGGTTTTAACTTGAATTTTTCAGTATGACAGCATTTCGAGAACATTTCACACCTTTGATTATATTTGTAGATAGATAGATGCACAGAGAGTGAGAGAAATACATACACACAAATCTTTGCTATGGCACATAAATGTACACTCACATACACACACACACAGTCACAGTCATATAGTCTTTATAAAGTGCATAAGGAAAAATTCACCAGTTGATTTTGGTACATCTGTATAAATTTTGTACAAAATAAATATTGATATCAATGTGCTGATAACAGTTCTTCAGTATTGTGGCAAAGAGCAAACATCAAAAATTATACAAAATAGTTGATCTCTTTAATTCAAAAGCAAGACAATAGAAAGTGATATCTCTTAAAATCTGGACAAGAACTATTGAAGCTTTTCTCTTGACTCTCTGAAGCACCAAAGGTTGAAATTTCAATCCACCTTTGAAGTGTTTGTATCTACATGGTTGGTCATTCATGATACCACCTTTTTATCTTTATATATATATAGGAGCACAAAGGTTTATATTCGGTCACACCATTTTATTTAGAACACAGACTGATCAACAAATGATGGAGTACTTCAAAGTGTAAAAGTAAAAAAAAAAGTGCCTCAAAGAGATAAGAGAAAAAGTTATTGTCTCGTTTAAGCCTGTTCAAAAACTACTTCCAAGATTTTATCAGTAGCAGAGATGAATGTGTATATATGACAGAAAGAGATAAAAATCTAAAGGTTTGTACAGTGAGTGTAAAAAGTATCCAATACATTTCAAAAAGTTCATTCTAAACTCCTTGTACAGCTTTGAAATAGAAAGAATTTGGACCAAAGATTTCTGATTTTTGTAATTATGGTTTCAAAGTTCAATATAGTTTCAATATAAGGAACCAGCAACCAAAACTATCCATATAGGTTTTCTCAGTCGTTAAGTTAGTCTGGCTTGCTGGCTGACTGGCTATGTATGTATCATGTGTAAAGGCCACACTTTATGTCAAGAAAATGGTTTTTAGTGGAGAGGAGGGTCAAATTACAATGCTAAATTGGTCCCTAGAGTGTGACCAGGTATATTCACACTTGTTTTTTTTAAATTCAGACTTTTTCATGTCCAACTAAAGATGAGAGCAGTAATTTCTTCATTGATCACCCCTTTTTACAAATTTCAATTCACCCTCAACTCAGTATGCTGCCAAAGTCATTGATTGATGGTATCTATAGAGTAACTAACCAGACGTGTTGCTTTATTTTTTAAATTTTTTAATGTTTAATCCACCGTCAATTTTGTATAAGAATGTTGAAATGAACGTCCAAAATCTAGGTAAACACTGCTTCTACTACTGTCAGCAATCCTACATTTCAACACACGGTAAGTTGAGAGCCTTCATCACTAATCTATATATATGTAATACAAATGATAATGATTGTCTGTGTGTCCCCACCTCAAACATTGATTAAACATTTTTGCAGCTCAACCAAATTCGGTATACATAGTTGGTGGAAGAATACAGACTACTTGGTTTTCAGAGAGAACATTTTAAGGGGTTTTAGAGGGGTTCTATTTATGTGTAACCCTAATGCAAAATTTGAACTCTTACTTTCCATGCAATATGAATATAAGCATTCTATTATGTTAATCGATTTAGTTTCAGTTTCAATCGATTTCAGGGTCTAAATTTTACGCTTCCATGTTAAAAGTCTTAACTCTCTGATTCATATAAAGAAAATTAATATCATCTCCCTTTAACCATATGATGAATTTCTTTTTTATTCAATTCACGGAAGGTTTCTATTAGAAACTGTCAACAAAAACTGTCACCAAAACAGTCAGCATAGGCTTTTTCAGTTTTCAAGTTGGTCCAACTGGTTGGCTGGCAGGCTATGTATGTATATATGTACAATAAGTACAAGTCACACCAATGGAGCTAAAGGGCTGAAAAATTGAACATTCACTCCTTAATATGTCCAGAAAAAACTGTTTTTGTCTTTTTTTTATTTTCCTCCTCAAAATAGGTTGTTAGTTGGAAATTCAATTTGCAATGCAAGTTTATGCAATATTGAAAATTCAAACAATTTAGTGATCACT
>OY735206.1:15997299-16282299 GCA_963457665.1 Thysanoteuthis rhombus | reverse complement strand
AAGAATTCAAACAAAGGTGTGAATGTTCAAAGCTCCATATAAGTACTTGGTATCCTACCTCAAGAGAGACAATTCCACCACAAGGATGTTTGCAAGTTAACTAATGGAGACAAAACACTTCATTTAACTTTTTCATGGTTTGTTTCAAGAGTGAATAAGAAATGTAAAGACTTTTTTCTCAGAGGAATAGTTCACTAAGTAAAAGGTTCTGGTTTGTCACTTGATAAAAACCATCGTGTAACCAATATCTTTTGGCCGTATGCAGTGTAGAGGGTGATCAATTGAAAAATTGGAAAAAAAAGGTGATCAATTAAGGAGCTACTTTTTCTAAAAATTTTCAAGAAATAAGCATGAATGATGTCAGACACAAACTGCAGACCAATTTAGCACATTTCAAAATGAACTCCTCATATGAAGCCTATTTAGGGGGATGATTTTCAAAAAACCAGAAAAAAAGTTTTTTGTAGACTTAATGAGGAGTAAATGTTGAAATTTCCAGCCCTCCATTGGTGTAGCCTGTACTAACAATACATACATACATTCATAGCCAGCCAGACCAACTTGAAAACTGAAGAAACCCATCTTGAGGTTGACAGTTTTGGTTGATGGTTTCTACTCAAATATTAATTTGCCATTACTGATACAATTTTTGGGGGGGTGGGGGATCAATTAGCCATATTGGTTCATGCTAAGTTGGTCCCTTAGTTTGCGTCCACCACTGATCATGTTTGTTTTTTTAAAGTTCAGAATTTTTTAACAATCAATGCCACTGTAACTTAATCCTTCCTTTTTCCAGTGTTTTAATTGATCATTCCCAATACTGTATCCTGCCTGAAGACATTGGTCACATCTGTTTCTATTGAGTGAATAACCAGACCAATTATATTTATTTATCTATACCTAGACAACCCTGTGTCCCCACTCTTTCGGAGGGAATTTGTTCAATCTGATGTTGCCTGAATGAATCTGGATTTTTTACGCATTTGCAATTGGAAAATAAACTCAAATTCCAAAGGAAATCATGGATGACCATCACCCATAAATTGCTTCTTTTTGTTCTTCTCTTGCCTTTTGCACAGCAATGATCACCAACCAATGACCGATTCAGCAAAAGCTCATACTGCAAACTGACCCCTCCACCAAAAAGTGATATAGAGGCAGAATTTTGAAAAAATAAAAAATGTTTTCTGCAGACGTAATAAAGAGTAAATGTTGAAATTTTCTGCCCTCTAGCTCCATTAGTGCAATCTGTATGCATGATTCATACATACATAGCCAGTCTGACCAGCTTGAAAACTGCATAAACTTATTTTGACTGTTGTGGTAACAGTTTTAGTTTATATTTTCTAATAAGAGGGACTACTTAATAATTAGCATTTAATAGTTATCTCCCTTGAGAAATCGATCATACAGACAGTAGGGTGTGAACGTAGACCCACACTATTATCCTTTACTTGCAAATCATCCGGCACTGCTTGTTTTTATGATAACAACCCTGTTCTCTCAGAAAACACCAATTGCAAATAGAGTGACTTAAAAATTTTTTGGCTTGATGTGTAATAACAGTGAAAAGTTGAATGTTGTGAACCATCAACTAAGATTGTTACTCAAAGTGTCGGCATAGGTTTCTTCCAGTTTTCAAGTTGGCCTGGCTGGCTATCTATGCATGTATCTGGCGTACAGGCACTAGAAAGCTGAAAATTTAAACATTCATTCCTTATTATGTCTAAGAAAAATTTTTTTTCTTTTTTTAGATTCTTCCCCTTAATACTCTTTTATTGGGCATTCAGTTTGCAAAGTAAATTTATGCTAAATTGATCCCTTTGTTTTTGAAAATTCAGACATTTTTCTGTGATCACTATCCATCAAAAGGTAAGAGAAGTAACTTATCCATTTTGCAATTTTTCTTAACCCCCAACGCGGCATGCTGTCGAAAGTCATCATTTCTTATTTCTTGGTGTTTACATTTTTTTGATGGCTGCAACAAAGTAATGTTATTTCTCCTTAGAGCTCCTACTTCGATAAGTTGTGCAGTTTCTCTTTTTAGATGCATCTATGCATCTCTATAAGACACTTTTCAGTCGGTCAGTTGGTTAGTCGGTTGATCCTTATATGTTGAATATTAATTTTTCTTCTCCTATCACTACTACCACAGGTATTAATGCTAAACATCAATTTTTTCACTTGCATCATGTTAGATTGATATGAAACTTGGTTCCAGATCATCAATCGAACCATCCTCATCTAACTCACTCCATCTCTCTCTTTCTCCTCCTTTTACCTGCTACTACTGCTACTAATAGTTATTCTGAACATCAATTTTTTCAGCCAAATCTTTTTGGATAGCCATAGGCGAAATAGTAGCATTGAGGAAACAACCAGTCTAGGAGAAGGACAGCTTTGATTCCAAACCAGGGAGTGGAGCCCTCTCAAAGCAATCTGACGCACAATTTGACGTTCATCTGACAGTTCCTGTTTCTCCTCTGGACAACATCAACAAAGCCGTGAGGAGGGTTATGACGACTGAGCATCTGAGGATCTCCATACACTTTGTCCAGGCATGTGCCCTGGACGAGACATTCCATTGTCTTTAAAGACAGAACAAAGCCCATTCATTCATCTTTTCTTATGAAACTTGATCTAGACCTCCAGGTGAACCAAACTCATTTTCCTCTTCCTCCTGGTATTGGGGATGGTGAATGCATTGTTGAACTTATGGTTCTTGTTTTCTTACTGTTTGCATTAATTCCTGTTTTCTTTTGATAGTCTGAGAAACTATTTCCAGTGCTTCAGTAATTATCATATAATTAGTTTACCCTTGCCATCAAAAATTGACAACACTATTTAAGTAACTTCACAATTGCAATTACGTAAAAGCTCAGAATATAAAGAGAAAGTGTGAAGCTAATTCAATTAAGAAATTGTCACAGAATTCTAATATCATTGTGTACGATCATCTTTCTCTCACAAATAATGAAACAGTAGACTTCTAAGGGAAGTAACTCTCATGCAAAATATGAATATAATTATCATTAATGTGAAATTTTTTTTTTTAAATCAGATTCAGATTGGAGTAACTCATTCAACTGTGCTTGTTTACCCTAGCCATCAAAATTTAACTTCAATATTTAAATAATTTTGCAATTACGTAAAAGTTCAGAATATAAAGAGAAGGTGTGAAACTAATTTGATTGGGAAATTGTCACAGAATTCAAATATTGTCAAACTCAAGTCCAAGATAGAGTCAATACTTTCTGAACTTGTCAAGTTCGTCTCTCCATCTTGTATTCTGCCAGCCTCAATTTTGCATGTGATCTCTGGGGATTTATGTTGTCTGCCATTCTTGCAACATGACCAGTTCATTTTTTTTCCTTTGATGTATAGTGCTGTCTTGTGATCTCTCCATGTGATGTAGAGCATAATTCTTTCATGTGCATGTTGTGTGGTTCTCAGTTTGAGGGTCAGTCTCTTGGTTAGGTTCCATGTTTCAGCTCCATAGGTGACTATTAGGAGGATGCATTTGTTGTATACTCTTCTTTTTAGGACTAATGGGATTTTCTTGTTCTTGAAGGTTGAGTTGGCTCTAGCGAAGGATCACCATTGTAGAGTGGTTGTTTACTTTGAGGATTTCATGGAGATTCGTTGTCCTTGGTAGATGTAGTGGTCTACTTTCTTTTGTTCTGCATTCATAATTTTGATCGTAATGTGTTTGTTTCCAACATGATTGTTGCACACAACCTTTGTTTTGCTGAAGATCGTGTGAAAGCTGACTTTCATGCCTTTTTCATTTAGTTCATCTAGCATTAGTAGGAGGTAGTGGAGTTTCTCTGCAAAAAGGACAATGTTGCCTGCAAATCTAAGGTTACTCAGATATTCAACATATTCTGATTCCTTTATTTTCCAAGTCTATGTTTCACAAGATTATCTTGAGGCAGGCTGTGAAGAGTTTGAAAGTGCTGGTATCATCTTGCCTTACCCCTTTTTGTAGCTGAAAAGACTTTGAGTATTTATGTAGCCTGATAAAGGAGCTGCTGTGACTGTATATATGTTGCAGTACTCTGATGTATATTGGGTCAATAACCTTAGGAATTTCCACCGAGTCAAAGGCCTTCTTGAAGTTAGTAAATGTTACAGCGAGTGACATTTTATATTCTGCTGCTTTCTCTTATAATTCTAAGATTACCAGGTTATTTTCTTGTGTTTGGTATGTAAACAGGTGTATTTCACTACATTTTTAAGAACTATTTTGTTTAATATATGAATGGCCTCCATTCTGTCTCCACAGACAATGGATGTCCATTTCAGGAATCGTGCCTGAGAGAAGAGTATGGGGATCCTGGGATGCCCAGGCGTCAGAATCCTCCTCTCAGGCTTGCTGATGTAGTTTAGAGGAAAGTAGGAAGTAATACAACTGGCATCAGCTTTATTGCAGGAGCATTTGGAAAGATGTTCAATTGGGCATCAAACTACCTTGTATGGGCTTCACTCCCTAGTTTGCAATCAGAGTTGTCTTTCTGATTGCCTTCCCAAGAGAGAGCCCAATCTGCTTAGCATTTTAACCATGGCTGAATTTTGTCCTTTGGAAATTTTTCCACACTTCTGACCCATACAGGGAATTGAACATGCGACTTTCTGCATGTGAGGCAGACATAACTAACCATCACGCCATCCAAGCGGAAATTTTGTTTAGTTTGTATCATAGATATATACTGTGGACCCATTATAATGCAGCTTGATATAACACGATATAATCACTTATAATGTGCTTTGAACATGGACACCAATTTTCAAAACATTGGTTAAGTATAAAATTAGAAAAAACCCTACTGAATCAGGTTTCACCAACTGTAAAAAAAGAAATAAATGAGACAAAAACATTATAATAATTAATGAAATAAACCCATCACCTCCTTTCTTATCCACCTATCTCTTAAAAGATTACTGACATGTTGTCAAATTCCTACACTAGACATTCACTACATATGTATCTAAGTTTTGACAAAATTTTATTTCTATCTTCCTGTCAGACAAACCCCACCCTGCCCTTACCCCCATGATTTTCACTTCATTTCTGCGTAAATAACAAGGACCAGTTATGAAGAAGTTGGGTTTGGGGAACTTGGATCAAGGTGTGCAAAAATTAAAAATTTGTTACAATGTGGACTCACTTCTGCTTTATAAAAAGTCTACAGTGTAGATTTATTATCAATATACCTAGATATTGTTTTTTGTGTGTATCCTCTGTGTATCATCATCATCATCATCATCAGTCTTTTAGCGTCCGTCGTTGGACATAGACCTTCCCCAGGATTTGCCACACTTCTCTATCATGGGCGTCACGGAGCCAGTACTTCCTGAACTTGTCTAGCTCGTCTCTCCATCTAACATTTTGCCAGCCTCGGTTGCGCATGTGGTCTCGGGGAATCCATGTTGTGAGTCATGATGTCCATCGATTGTCTGCCATTCTTGCAACATGGCCAGCCCTCCACCATTTGAGATTTTTTATGGATTCTATGATGTCTCTAACTCTTGTCTTTTCCTGGATTACTGTGCTGTTTTGTGGTCTCTCCTTGTGAGGCCCAGCATTATTCTTTCATGTGCACGTTGCATGGTTCTCAATTTACGGGTCTGCCTCTTGGTTAAGTTCCATGTTTCAGCTCCATAAGTGACTATTGGGAGGATGCATTGGTTATACACCCTTCTCTTTCGGATTAGGTTGAGCTAGCTCTGCCAAAGGCTTGCCATCCTAGTGTGATTCTTCGCTTGATTTCTTCTTCTTTTGAGGGTCTCATGGAGATTCATTGCCCTAGGTAGATGTAGTGGTCTACTTCCTCGAGTTCTGTGTCCTCGATTTCGATCTTAGATGATCTTCAGATGGCTAGACTGGGAGAGTAAAGGAATTAAAATAGACGGCGAGTATCTGAGCAACCTCAGATTCGCAGACGACATAGCCCTTTTCGCAGAGAACCTACACGACCTCCAACAAATGATAGATGAACTAAATGAAGAGAGCAAGAAAGTCGGCCTACACATGAACTTCAGCAAGACGAAGATCATGTGCAACATCCTCTGTGTATAGGGATATTCAAATCCTGCTTGCTCATCTATTTGGCATTCTTTCAGGTTCAGATGGAATTTTGTTTGCCAGCAAGTTCATATCTACATTTTATGGTTCAGGTGAGTTAATTACTTCTCATTAATCGGGCAGGTGAGTTAATCAAATCTCTTCTATCAGGCAGCTGAGTTAATCACTTATAAACTAAGATTAGTCCTGGTGCAATAATAAGGTTTTGTAGAAATTTTTAAAATGACAAATGAAACCAATTGCTTGTGCTAGAGGAACCTTCTGTGAGTCAAAATAACTTGGGTAGACATCTCAGATCTTTTAGGATAAAGTTATAGGGCCTTTTTTCATATTGGTGAATTTTTGCTGAGGTATCCTGGTGGAAAAATTTCATCAAATATGGACAAATTGTATATTGTTGTAAAAGAAATTCCATGCTGAGTGAATTTTTATAGAGGAACAATATGCCTCAGAGCAAGTCATTTTCATTTTTCTGATGTCATGAACTCTTGCTTTAAAAAGAAACACCCATGTGGACTGATAGCTGAGACATAAATGCCATGATAGAGAGGATCAATAAAAATGTGGGAAAAAAGGGTGATCAATGAATAAATCAGTTCTCTTAATTTTTGTTGGGTAGTGATCACTAAAAAAGTCAGAATTTCCAAAAAACAAGCTCGAATTTTGCAAGACAAAAACTATGAGACCAATTTAGCGCAAACTTACATAAAATGTAAATTGAATCTCCACTAAAAACAGATATAACAGAGGTGAATTAAGCTAATAACATATGACAGGTCTGGTTGGTTGCTCAATAAAAACCTTGAAAGATTGGAAAAAGGGGTGATCAATAAATGAGTAATTTCTTTCACCATTTTCAGGATTACCAAAAAATCCAAGTTTTAAAAAACTAGCATAAACACTTCCAAACACAAACTAAAGGACCAATTAGCATAAACTTACATTGTAAATCGACCCCTCACACACTCGCTGTAAAAAAAAATAGGTGGGGGTGAAAAAGCAAAAAAATTTTTTTATTCAAACATAAGAAAGAGTAGATGTATAGATTTTCATCTCTCTATATCCATTGGTTTGGGCCTGTATGCGCAACACACACATAAATAGCCCGCCAGTCAGAATCACTTGAAAACTGAAGAAACCTCTGTTGACAGTTTTAGTTGACAGTTTCTGATTTATTAAGAGCATCTGAGTACATTGCAGATAATTCTCTAACCTATCATGGAAATTCAAAGAAGCTTGAAATGACAGTTTGAAGACATCTCACCAATTAGAAATTCTCCTGACTCGTTGATATCTTGCAAGCCATCTGGTGCTCGCAAGAGTAATCATCTTTAAGAGGCTCCTCCTCACCATCGTGAATTAATTTATATATTCTCACCTTGGAGAGCCGATCTGCTAAAATGGTGATAAGTTTCTCTCATCATCAATTAATTTTGGGAAGTAATTCTTCCGCAGCTTTGTGATCATGCAAAATAAACGGCAAATACCCGACACATATTGATTGTGACAATTTTTTACCTTTAGATTAATTAGGAACCATCAACCAAAACTGCCACCAAAGTTTTTCAGTTTTTAATTTGGGCTGGCTGGCTATGTATGCATTACATATAGAGGCCACATCAATGGAGCTAGATAGCTGAAATATAAACATATACTGCTTATTATGTCTAGAAAATACATTTTTGTTTTTTAAAAATCCCCCACCATAAATAGGTTTTTAGCGTAAGATTCATTTTGTGATATAAGTTTACGCTAAATTGGTCTCTCAGTTTACATCTAGCAGCATTTACGCTTCTTTTTTAATTCAGTCTTTCGTGGTGATCACTGCCCATTTAAAGGTGAGAAGTAACTTATTCATTGATCACCCCGTTTTCAAATTTTTTAATTAACTACCACCAACTGTCAAAAGAAATTGGTCAAATGACAGTTTCTTTTGAGAGACCAATCAAACCCCTCTTCAATTTTGACTACTTTTTACCTTCATCTTAATTTTGAATTTTTTCATAAGAATAAATGATAAAAACAGTGAAATAAATGTTATTAGAACTGATTTTTTTATATCCCTTTTTCATGAATGTATTCAAAAAAGATTCATTTTCATAGATTAAAAACTTCATCAGTTGCAAAAAGGAAAACTGTTTTGATATTAACCCATTTACTGGAGATGACAGAAATTCACGTCCTTGCAGTTCTAACTCAATAGAATTTTCATTTTATTCTGATCAGTTCCATATGTGAGCCAGGGCTTTTATCTCGCAATAGATTACTTAAATAACTTACAATTGATCATCTTGCAATGAGCAAGGACTTTTATCTTGCAATGGGTAATTATTATACTTGCCCAAAAGTAGTTTTACAGTTCAATGAAATAATTCAGCTGAAGCTTTTGTGATAATGCACAAAGGCGGGGAGGGGAGGGGAAGGGTTTTGCCTACCTTTAAATTCTAAGTATTTGTAACAGTATATATATATACAACAACATATTCAACTATATCTGATATTATAGCAAAAGATATCTATTCATCTATGACAGGTTGTTCATATCTATCTATTTATCTGTTTATATGAGCTTATTGATATCTACGTCTGTCTGTTCATATCTATATATCTCACATTACTCATATCAAAGTACTGCAATCAAAATTATTGCTCATAATGATAAAACTATAAAATACACTAATAGTTTTTACAATACCATTAATGACAAAGACAATGTTATTTCTATGAATCATGTGACACCTTACAATGATTTCTTAAAAATCCTCAAAGTGAAAGATAGCATAACCTTAAAAAGTTGTTTATTAGTTCATGATTATACCAATCAAAAAGTTCCTGATGGTTTTTTGTTTTTTTCTGAATTCATGTTTCAAATTGGAAATAGCTCTATTAATACTAGAAATTCATCAGAGGGATCTTTATTTTCAGAAAAAAATGGAAGAAATCCTATTAAACATGAGGCAATGCTTGCTTGGAACAACTTTCGTAAAAGCTTTTCCAAAAATGGATCGAATGAACGTAAGTAAAAGTGGTCTCAAAATAACCATCAAATAATATTTCATGGAATCTTATTTATGAATTACTGTCAACTCAATTTGATTTTATTGTCTGCTCTGGGGATGCAACTCACATTGGCTGGCTACTCTATGAGTTGATTCCACTAATCAGAAAAATATGTATATAACACAATGTACTGTTTTATGAGAATCCACAAAGGTGGGTTGAACTTGTGAGGCAATAGGCTTAATTTGTACCCTCCCCACCAACTAAGATGTACAAAAACAAGGGAAAATTGTATTTGACATGTCATGTTTATTAGTTAAATAGAATCATCATCATCATCATCATTCACCACCACCACCACCACCATCATCATCATCATCAGCAGCAGCAGCAGCAGCAACAGTCTAACCCTATCTATCTATCTGTGTTGGTCTGGAAAATCTATCTTTCTGCAAGAGTTTCATATCACAATGCTGTAAACCAAGGGAGGCAACGTAAGTAACAGACATCTGATTAAAATCTTTGGAAAAAAAATGTTATCAATATGCAAACTCTCCAATGACCAAGGATAATAAATTATAAAGATGGTGGTAGATGATATTCAGGAATCATTATCTGCATTCATTTGCGACCGGATCGGCTGTTGCTTAATTTTGAAATTAATCAAGAAATTTCTAATATGATACTGAACCTTTTTGCTTTCCTCAAAGTGAAACGCATCGAGGAGATATTTGACACTTTAAAATGCATTAGGTGTCTTTTCCTCTGAGTCTCTGTTTGGTTAAATATGCTGAAGACAATGACAACAGGTCTGGTTAGTTACGCAATAGAAATCGTCGTGTGGCCAATGTCTTTTAGCAGCATGCCATGTTGGGAGTGATCAATCAAAAAATTGAAAAAAGGTGTGATCAATGAATAACTTACTTTGCTGCCCTTTTGTTGGGCCGTGATCATTGAAATTAAATTGGGGGATATTTTTTTTTAATTTTTTACATTTTATCTTGACACAGTAAGGGGTAAATGTTTAAATTTTCAGCCCTCTAGCTCCATCGTTGCAGCCTGTATGCATGAAACATATTTATGTAGCCAACCAGCCAACCAGCCAGCCAGCCAGCCAGACCAATTTGAAAAAGAATCTATGCTGGCAGTTTTGATTGATGTTTATTTATTAGAAAATGTCAACCAAAACCATCACTAAAACAGTCAACATAGGTTTTTCTTCAGTCTTTAAGAGGATCTGGCTGGCAATCCAGTTATATGTCATGCATATAAACTGAACCAATTGAGCTAGAAAGCTGAAAATTTAAACATTTTTCCATTATTATGTCTAGAATAAATATTTTTTTGTATTTGAAAATTCCTCCCTTCTCAACTATGTTTTTAGTTGAGGTCCAATATACAATGTAAATTAAAGCTAAACTTGACCCTTACATTGTGTCTGACAGCATTTACACTTGATTTTTTGAAATCTTGGACTTTTTAGTGATCCAACGAATGGCAAAAGAAATGATTTATGCATTGATCCTCATTTTGCAATCTTTCATCACCCCCAACACGGCATGTTGCCAAAAGACATTGGTCTCATGACAGTTTCTATTGAGTGACTAACTAAACCTGTCTTATGTCATTAGCATTATTTACGACTGCTTATAAAGTTGGAAGAGGTATAAATATTCACTCATGTCTATCGTTCTGCCTGTCTCTTTGACCATCTGTCTATCTGTCTGTCTGTTTGTTCCCACAATATCTCAAAAAGTTCTGCGCAAATTTTGATTCAGTTTTGTGGAAGATCATGCTATGAGCAGAAAAAGAAGTGATCAAACTTTGGGGTGGATTCAATAATTTGCTCTTGATTGAGAAATGGTTTTATCATTCCACAGAAAAAGAGGTTGAAAATGACCAATGGGCTGGGGATGTTGCAAGAATGTCAGATAACCCCTAGATATCACGACTCACCAATATCATATGTAAAACTGTGGCCAGCAAAAAAAAGATGGTTTAATGATTTGGACAAGTTCATAAAATATTGGCTCTGTGGCACACACAGTAAAGAAATCTGGCAAATCCTGGGGAAGGTCTATGTCCAATGACTGACATTAAAAGGCTGATGATAAGGATGATGATAATGGTAATGACGTCAGAGATATGCGCTCTCTGAGTGCTTCTTAGTTTTAATGTGGAACAGTTGAATGCAACCATCACTTAGCAAAAAAAACAAAATGGCCAAGGGAAAACAAAAATCACAATTCAAAAAAATTAGTACTGAATGAATAGAAATGGAAAAAACTCAAAGAAGAATTTTTTTTATTTTTAAAGAGGCTTCTAACAGACTTAGAGAGGGAAAGAGCAGACATTAAAAGAAAGAAAAGGAGTTATTTGAAAAAAAAGAAGTCTAGTTAGTCACTCAAAAGAAACCTGCCAAATGAACAACATCTTTTGGTAGCACACTGTCATTAGCAAAAATATTGAATGATCAATGAATAAATTACATCACTCGTTTTTGTTGGTCAGAAGTCCGAGATATAGAAACAATCAGAAAACTCAAATGGTAATGGACTGGGCACGTTGCAAGAATGTTAGACAACTGCTGGACATCACAACTCCTAATGTGGATCTCTAGAGATCATATGCAAAATTGTAACCGATAGAAAGTAAGATAGCGTGACAAGCTAGATGAATTTAGAAAGAATTGGCTCCACAATGCCCACAATAGAGAGGTCTAGTGAATTTAAGGGAAATTCTATGAATGACAACAGAAGCTAAAAGGCTGATGATGATGATAACTAAAAAGGTTCAAATTTAAGAAAAAAACAAGCCCAAACACAGTCAGACACAACCAAAATAATCAATTCAACACAAACTTCAACTTAGGTTACAAAATGACCCCCCCCCCCTCACTGAAAACCTATTGGAGGGGGGGATTTTCAAAGAATTCATAAAAATATTTTTTTCTGGACATAATAAGGAGTAAATGTTGAAATTTTCAGCCCCCTAACTCCATTGGTGCAGCCCATACACATGGTACATAGCCAGCCAGACCATCTTAAAAACTGAAATAACCTATTTTGACAGTTTTGATTGACGGTTTGTTAAAAGGAAAATTTTTTTTTAAAAAACAAGACAAAACACAACAGGGAGAATAGAAATAAAACTAGCATTCCGAGGGAAATTATGAATCATCCCCCACCCAATATAGCTGTGTTATGTGTGATCAATTAAAAAGTTGGAAGAAGTGGAGATCTGTGAATAAGTTACCTCTATCATGGACCCCCAGAGATCATATGTGAAACCAAGGCCAACAGAATACAAGATGGAGAGATGAACTAGACAAATTCAGCAAATACTGGCTCCATGATAGAAAATTGAGGTGAATTCTGGGTTTTGCCACACTTATCTATCGTGGGCGTCGCAGTGCCTGTTCTTCCTGAATTTGTATAGCTCATCTCTCCATCTAATATTCTGCTAGCCTTGGATCTCGGGGGATTGATGTCATGAGTCGCAATGTCTATTGGTTTTCAGTCATTCTTGTAACATGGCCAGCCCACTGCCATTTGAGTTTTTAATGGATTTCATAATGTCCCTGACTCTTGTCTTTTCTCAGATGTACTGTGCTGTCTTGTGGTCTCTCGATGTGAGCCCCATCATAATTCTTTCATGTGCACTTCGTATGGTTCTCAATTTGCAGATCTGTCTCTTGGTTAGGTTCCATGTTTCAGCTCTATAAGTGACTATTGGGAGGATGCATTGGTTATACACCCTTCTTTTTAGGATTAATGGGATCTTCTTGTTTTTGAAGGTTGAGCTTGCTCTGCCAAAGGCTTGCCATCCTAGGGTGATTCTTTGCTTGATTCCTTCTTCTTTTGAGGATCTCATGGAGATTCGCTGTCCTAGGTGGATGTAGCGATCTACTTTCTCCAGTTCTGTGTCCTTGATTTTGATCTTAATGCTTTTATCTCTGATGTGGTTGTTGCACATGGTCTTTTTCTTGCTGGAGTTCATGTGTAGGCCGACTTTCTTGCTCTCTTCATTTAGTTCATCTAGCGTTAGTTGGAGATTGTGTAAGTTCTCTGCGAAAAGGACGATGTTGTCTGCAAATCTGAGGTTGCTCAGATACTTGCCGTCTATTCTAATTCCTTTACTTTCCCAGTTTAGTCTTCTAAAGATCATCTCAAGGCAGGCTGTGAAGAGTTTGGGTGAGCTGGTATCACCCTGTCTTGCTTCTTTCTGGAGCTGAAAGGGGTCCGAGTCTTTATGTAGCCTGATGAAGGAGCTGCTGTGATTGCATATATGTTTTAGCACTTTGACATATACTGGGTCTACACCTTATTAAGTGATGGCCTCCATGACATTAGGGATTTCCACTGAGTTAAAGGCCTTTTTGAAGTCAATAAATGCTACAGCGAGTGGTAGCTAATATTCTGCTGCTTTTTCTTTCAGTTGATTTATCGAATGCAGGAGGTCCATGGTCAAATAACTTTTTCTAAAGCCAGCTTGCTCTCGTGGTTGGTTATCATCAAGTGTTTTAGTGATTCAGTTGGTGATAATTTCTGTGAAAAGTTTGTATACACAGTTGAATAGGCTTATGGGCCTGTAGTTGTTGAGGTCTTTCGGGTTTCCTTTTTTATATAAAAGCATTATGATTGCAGTGTTCCAATCATCTGGGACTTTACTCTGTTTTAGACCTTGGAAAGGACGGCCAGTTTCCTAGTGATGATCTTACCCGCTTTTTTGAGTAGGTCAATGGTAATGCTGTCTGGTTCAGGGGCCTTTCTTTTCTCCATCTGTTTAATGGCTTGTTTCACCTCCCACGGGGTTACTTCTGAGAAGTCTTTAAGTTGATTGTTTGTGTCTTGCATATCCTGCTCATTATTTTGTATTCTTGTTTGGACAAATGATTTCTTACTGAACAAGATGACAACATCAACGAACTAAACAATAAAATGACAGCATGTATAATAGAAGTCACCACTATATCCAAACCAATGAGCACACAAACCATTAGTAAATTCTCATATGAAACCAGAATCTCATGGAAAAACTCAAGAAACCTCAAGACACCAACAACAACAAGAGAGAAAATTGAAGAGACTAAACTAAATAAAATAATCAGGAAAAAACAAAAAGGGAGACGGATGAAGATACACAACGGCAGTCATCAATTTGACTCTCGAAAGAGGTTGGTGCTTCAAAGCTATAAACAAAGGCCTCAACTCAGGACGGAAGCAAATAACCAGAATTCTTGAGGAAAATGGAGACCTAACCCCAGACAGAGACAGGATTATTGAACGTGCCAAAGAATTTTTTTTTCAATATTGACAAAAATGATTAAGAGTACTACAGTGTGTGTCAAATTATTATGCCAGCAAGTTTTTCCCTTCTTAGTTCTGTGGAAGAATTTTTAGTGATTTTTTACATGAATATTTGCTTAGAAGTGTATTTTGACCTTGCAGCAGCCATGTTATTCTCTTTTTTCATAATCCAGGTAGTAGTTTATAAATCAAGTTATTATTTATTTATCCTAATTATCAAAAAAAAAAATTATCATCATATTTATTAGTAAAACTTATGCTTATATAACAGATTCATTTTTGTGCCAATCTTGTTCATGTGATCTTTTATAGGAAGGCATCCTCGGTATGAAATCGGGGGAGGGGTAGCCTGTATATAAAAATAAAAATCAAGGAAGAGCCTCATGAGGGAGAAGAGAGGGCAAAAAATTTTGAGCACTATATCCACCACCCCCATCCCCATCCAGCTACTTCCTTTGTAAGAAGAGGAAAAAAGGCAGGTCTGGTTTGTCACTCAATAGAAACTTTCATATAACCAATGTCTTTTGGCAGCATATTATGTTGGGCGTCATCAATTAAATCAAATTACTTCCTTTGCATTTTGTTGGATGGTGATCACTAAAACGTCTAAATACTGATGGACACAAATGAGAGACCAATTTAGCTTTAAACTTTTAATTGAACTCCTATCGAAAAACCTACTAAAGGGGGAATTTTTTTTGGTCTACACTTAATGAGTAAATGTTTAGATTTTCAGCCTGTCACCTGCATTGGTAAGACGTAGGTGTACGATGCATAGCCAGCTAAACAAGCGCGAAAACTAAAGAAACCTATGTTAACAGTTTTGGTGTTAGTTTTGGTTGACCAAAACCAAGGAAAAAGACCACTTGAGGGAGAACTTAGGAGGGGCAAGAGAATTTCTTGTAGAATCTCCATTGCTCCCATCCCCACCCATACCCAACTACTCCACCCCACCCCACCCCCCGGTCTGAAAAGAAAAAAAAAAGAAGAAAAAAAG
The DNA here is from genome assembly GCA_963457665.1 of Thysanoteuthis rhombus. NCBI lineage: Eukaryota > Metazoa > Mollusca > Cephalopoda > Oegopsida > Thysanoteuthidae > Thysanoteuthis > Thysanoteuthis major. The sequence continues at coordinate 16,266,908 of OY735206.1, read as the reverse complement.
TGCTATTGTTATTTGTTCTTGATTTTTTTTTGTTTTTCCATCCATTTTCCTGGATATTTCTCCTTTTTGGATTCCTGGATTCTTCCTATTTGAACTGTTGCCAATACAAACGTAATCAATACTTGTCTTCTGGTACAATCAAAGAAGAATTATACTTGAACTTCTTCCTCATCTGTTTCTTTTGTTCCTTTCTTTCTCCTTTCCTTCACTGTCAGTTTCTTCTCATCTGTTTTTTCTTCCTTCCTGGCTCATTCACACTTTACTTCATTCTTTCTTTCTTTTTTTAGAAACTGTCTACCAAAAAAACCTTTCTTGTCTTCCTTCCTTTTTTCCTTCTTTTCTTTCTTTCTTCCTTCCTTCCATCTTTATACAGGGCCTGTAAGAGGGAGTGCATCTTCTGCATTGCACTGGGGCCCAGATGACCAACATAAACCTCAAGAGTTGAGCCGTATATTGAAGAGTGAATATAGCAGGGTGGATAAAAACAGGATGATTTGAGGACAGGTATGTTTTCTTTTCTCATATATATATATATATATATATAAATATATATTATGTCATTCACAGACAGCTGTTTTGATGTATTACATCTCTTCATTGTAGCTATAGACTTTCCATTATCCCAACCAGTACTGCGAGGCAGGATTGAAACCTTCTCTTCAGACCCGAAGCCCGAATTCCTACCTCTGGACTACGGAACTGGACGGTTAGTAAGGCTGAATTTAAGCAATATATATTTATTTACACAGAAATTTTTCATCCACCTGAGTGCTCTATTCCTACTGAAGATTCTGAGATAGAACAAAGTCCCATACATCATGATGACCCTAAAGAAATCCTCTTCCTTGATTTCCATTCTTGCTTCCAAAGCAAAACATCTGATGTTGAATTTATTATCTACTGAAACCTTTTAACCACTGAAAGGAACACACACACATCACACGCTGCTGAAGATGGGAATAGTCCCAAAACATGAATAGCACACCAGTTAATTGATTTATGAATTAACTAATTAATAAACAAAGTCCCCATACACTCTAACTCCTGAGTCTGTCTTACTCCCTATCGTTCACATATATATATACTATACAAATAAGGAATACAATATAATATAAAATAATATGATACAATATCCAATGTGTGATAAGTTTATTTCATAAAGTGCTCAAAAGAATAAGAGGAAGATCATATGACCAAAAAAAAAATAGACACACACACACCCACCCCTAAATGTCTAAATACAGATCCGAAATAAACTAAATCATTTGCCTGAAGAAGCCTAAATCGGGTAGAATCATAAACGCGAATCCTTTTCTTATATATATATATATATATATATATATATATATATATATATATATATATATAGTCTATAAAGCTTTAAAACTTTGAACACTCTACATTTAAAAACCTTTTCAATACTTATTTCCTAATATCTGTCAAAGCAATTTATGTAATTTTCTTCGCTGTTTTTTCTTTTTCTTTTTATCTCACAAATACTTTGTAATAATTTCACAGTGTGTAAATTGTTTTTTGTTGGAATCATCATTTACCATGTAACGGTTTGGGGGATTATAAAAGCAAAACAGTTTTATTAACATGGTACTCCAGCAGTGTTGATCAAACACAATCTCTTTTCATTATATGGTTTTTTTTTTTACATGTAGTTTGTCATTTTATATAAAGGCTTATGTGTATTGTATATTGATATTATTTTTTTTACTACATATCATTTATTTTCTGAAACAGGGTTAACGTAGATTACCACCAAAACATATTTAGCAATGAGGAATCAGTACGTATAACAACAGACATGACTCCTTGTTAGAGTCTTTTCCATTGAGTATTCACCCTGGTGAATATTAAATCCGTTGTGTTGGTTTTAATCTCAGACTGTATGCAAACCATCTTACATGTATGTATATTTATATAAATATAAAAAGAAATGGTAGTGTCCATTCTCGCTAGGTAGAGAACTATATGACTAATACCACAGTGTGACTTTTCCTTATTTCTTACTCATCTCTTATATTTTTTGGACCCCCCTTATGTGTCTGCCCTTTTGGGGCTTTAGAAGACAAATGATTCGATTCATTTGGATCCTTATTCAGGACACTATTAGGGAGGGTGTATCTATTTTTGGAGGTTAGAAAACTTTGGCTTATTCTATTTGTATTTCTTTTTTTTCCTATTTCCATTTGAATTGGGGAAGTGGATTCCTCACTTGTTATTAATTACTTGGACTGTTCCAGACACTTTTTTATCATCATCATCATCATCATCATCAGTCTTTTAGCGTCCGTCGTTGGACATAGACCTTCCCCAGGATTTGCCACACTTCTCTATCATGGGCGTCACGGAGCCAATACTTCCTGAACTTGTCTAGTTCATCTCTCCATCTAATATTTTGCCGGCCTCAGTTGCGCATATGGTCTCGGGGAGTCCATATTGTGAGTCGTGATGTCCATCGATTGTCAGCCATTCTTGCAACATGGCCAGCCCACCGCCACTTGAGATTTTTTATGGATTCTATGATGTCTCTAACTCTTGTCTTTTCCCGGATGTGTTGTGCTGTTTTGTGGTCTCTCCATGTGAGGCCCAGCATTATTCTTTCATGTGCACGTTGCATGGTTCTCAGCTTACGGGTCTGTTTCTTGGTTAAGTTCCATGTTTCAGCTCCATAATTGACTATTGGGAGGATGCATTGGTTATACACCCTTCTCTTTAGGATTAATGGGATCTTATTATTTTTGAAGGTTGAGCTAGCTCTGCCAAAGGCTTGCCATCCTAGTGTGATTCTTCGCTTGATTTCTTCTTCTTTTGAGGGTCTCATGGAGATTCGTTACCCTAGGTATATGTAGTGGTCTACTTTCTCGAGTTCTGTGTCCTCGATTTCGATCTTAGTGTTCTTATCTCCAATGTGGTTGTTGCACATGATCTTCGTCTTGCTGAAGTTCATGTGTAGGCCGACTTTCTTGCTCTCCTCATTTAGTTCATCTATCATTAGTTGGAGGTTGTGTAGGTTCTCTGCGAAAAGGGCTATGTCGTCTGCGAATCTGAGGTTGCTCAGATACTCGCCGTCTATTTTAATTCCTTTACTCTCCCAGTCTAGCCTTCTGAAGATCATCTCGAGGCAGGCTGTGAAGAGTCTACTCAACTGTGTATATAAACTTTTTACAAAGATCATCACCTATCGAATCACAAAAACACTCGATGAAAACCAGCCACGTGAACAGGCTGGCTTTAGAAGAAGCTACTCGACCATGGACCACCTGCACTCAATAAATCAACTGAAAGAAAAAGCAGCAGAGTATAGACTACCACTTGCCGTAGCATTTATCGACTTCAAAAAGGCGTTTGACTCTGTAGAAATCCCTAAGGTCATGGAGGCCATCAGTCGGCAAGGTGTAGATCCAGTATATGTTGAAGTGTTGAAACATATATACAATCACGGCAGCTCATTTATCAGGCTACATAAAGACTCGGACCCCTTCCAGCTCCAGAAGGGAGTAAGACAAGGCGATACCAGCTCACTTTTTTATCAGTGAGCTGTTAATCTATCAACTTTTTGTGGTATGTTTTGTCTCAGGAAGTACATCATCCTACTTTTATCTGTTACCCCAATGTTGGGGATCATTTTTACATGATATTAGTTGTCTATGTTTAATTCTCTTTATATTCTTGGTGGATTAGCATCTCTACATCTAAAATGATTATGTGCAGGTGATTAGATTGTGTTTAAAGTGGCTGGGGGTATAATAATACTAATAGTATCATAATAATAATACTGCTGCTACTACGGCTAATGATAACAACAACAAAAATAAGACAGCAATGGTGGTTGTTTTTGTACACCTCTATGTGGGGTGGTAATTTATGTTTTTTGATAGAAATTTTAAGGGGTTCCAACATTTTACAGTTACTTCATTTTTTCTAAAAAAAAAAGGCCCTCCATGATATCCTAAATAGGGATTCAAATAAATCGAATCATTCACCTGAAGAAGTCCCAAAAGGGCAGAAACATTAATGTGCTTGTGTAGTGAATCCATTATTTCACCATATTTAAAGCTCTACTGTAACCTAACTTAATGTTGAATGTATAGAGCATTTCATGAAATAAAGCCACCACATATCTGATATTGAATTACTGATTGTGATTGTTCAAAAACTTTTGAGCATTATACATACTCACTCATTACAGCAGTCCAATTTTCTTTAATTCTTTATTCTATTTACATTGTCTAGGCCAAATGATATATTCATTGTGTAATAAGAGGAGATCATTTCAAATTAGAGTCTCCATATAATATAACGCAATTTATAATCATATACATATATATACATATAATTTTTTCTTAATCATTACATTTGGTAATTTAAAAAGAAATAGCAGACAGAAAAACACTTACTTTTCCATCTAATAGAAAGTAAAGTACTGACATATTTTTTTCTCTCCTATCCCGTTTTATTGGTTGTTCCATTCATCTGATTTTCTCAATGACAATTTTATTAGATTGTAAAAGACTGACTGTAATGTTCCATCAAAAAGAACAGTTTGTGCTGTTCAGAGAGAAAAAATACTGGTGGGCACTTTGTACAATCGAAATAAAATCAATTTTCATTTGTATGCAAACAAGTCTTTGTTATCACTTGTATTTTTATGTTGGCCTTAAAAAGCTTAAATACAGTTATTAGAAACCATCATCAAAACTGTCAACATAAATTTCTTTTTAAGTTGGTTTGGCTGGCTGCCTGGCTGCCTGGCTATATATGTACATATGTTCTGCAGTCATCTTAGCCTATGCTTATCCGAGAATCTTGTCAAGCAACAACCTGACTGTGCAACCTGGCCTTTTTGCACCGCTCAAAGGAGAACACATGGGAGTGTGCTCTTCTAGGAGCCACCATACTCATATTGAGTGGCAGTGATCATGTATGTATTACGTATGCAGGCCCCACCCATGCAGCTAGCAGGATGAAAGTTTAAATATTTACTCCTTATTATATCTATAGAAAAAATGGTTATTTTTTTTTTGGAAAACTCCTCCCTTTTTTAGTGGTTGGTTCAATTTGCAATCTTAGTCCATGCTAAACTGATCTCTTAGTTTGTGTTGGGAGCAATCACACTTGTTTTTTCAAAATTTAGACTTTTTAGTGATCACTGCACAACAAAAGGCAAGAGAAGTAACTTATTCAGTCACTTCTTTCAACAATTCCTTAATTGATCACACTAACACAGCATGCTGCCAAAAGACATTAATAACAGGACATTTTCTACTGAGGAATCAATTAGTTTCTTGAAGAGAATCATTTTTCACCTGACCTCATCTGACCCCATCTTCTTTAAACATTTTAGGAAAAAATATATCAGTAACAAAATTTATTGAATCACTGATCAACCAACCAGCTAAGTAAGCTATTGATTTGTCTCTCTCGCAAGTGTATCTGTTTGTTGCTGTAGGCACTCATGGTCATATTTTGGGGCTCCAACCTCAAAAATATCAATGAGTACACTACTATGCACCATTTAAAGACATTCTTTTTAAAAAAAAGTTCTCTTTCAGATGGCTATGGTCATATTGGACCATTTTTAGATTATTTTAGATAAAAGATCTTTTTTTTTCAGATAATTTCAGATAAAAGATTTTTTTTTCTTTCAATAATTTCAGATAATTTTCCAGATAATTTTTGATTATTTTTGTAGATAATTAGTTCTGGTACATGCATGGGCTACTGTGATTCATTTATATGAGATACAAATATGAAATCTATTTTTGACACAAAATCAACAAATAGAGTATGGAATATAATCAGTATTTGCAACTTATACCATCATCTAAATATCAGCCTCAATTGAAGTAATTTCTTTTTTTCCAATCGGAAGATGGAAGTACTCCAAGAGTAAGGTTATATAAGCCATGATCTATGAAAAGAACATAAAATCAAGCATAGCAGGTCATATATGGAAGAAAAACAGATATTTTCAAGTTGTGTTCTTTTTGCAGAGTATCCACTCTACAAAAAGAACTGCATTAGAAAATATGCAAACAAAGAAAATTGCCACTTAGATGATAAAACAATTATATTAGTAAACTAAATGGAGACATTTATATTATGCAAGAGCCACAGATATGAAAAAAAAATCCTTACACATGGAAAAGTAAGGGGAGATAATCCAGAAAACTACCAAAAGAATTTCAAATACCCAATAATGCATGTAACAGTTCTACAACTGATTCTGTAATAAGATGATAATTTTAAAATTTTAAGCATTCTTGTTCCATTGTAACAGGCTCTATGCATGATACATATGTAACCAGCAAGTGAGACCAACTTAAAAACTAAAGAAACCTATGTTGACAGTTTTGTTGTCAGTTTTGGTTGACAGTTTCTAATAAGGTTACACAAGTCAAAACTTTATAAGTTGAAGGCCATCTTTCTCTATTTATCTTGTCTGCCAAGCAGCCTATTTGTATGAAATGAAAGAAACCAACTCTTTCACACAAAACTGAGGGAACATAGCAAACCTTCCCATGGTACCCCTGTAGATCAGGAGAGACCATTTGCTACACTAGACACCACGCCATGCTGAGTATACCTGCAGACCATGGACCGCATCCTCCGAGGCTGCTCACGGGGGCCCCACATGCTCTAACAAAGACCTGAAGCAAGCAAATGATACAGGTCTCCTATTGTAACACCGATGGCAACAGCGAGATATGAATGAATAGAAATCTTCACAATTTTTTTGCTCTTTTTTTTGGAGGGTGGGGAGTGGTAAGCAATTTTGTGAATCTCCTGTTGCACTCAGCAAGTAATCTCAAGATAATCTACATCCTAAGGGATGCTGCTTGAGTTTATAACCCTGAAAACATGATCCTTCATCAATTTTCAATAAAGGCAACAATGACAAATATTGAATATTTATCCTTCTATCTTCTTCGCAGTGACTCAGAGAAAGTCAGCTTTTTCATGAGACAAAAATCATGCTGTTTATTGCTGGAGGACAGTCTTTGCTTCTTTCATTTATTCAGAAACTGCAGGAAGGAGGAAAATCTGAATTGTATTATGATGTTAGTTTTTTTCTTTCTTTGGTGGCAAAATGAACTGAGAGGAACTTTGGGAATTTTTATGGATGATCATGCTTAACAAAACTCAATGAATATGCTTTGTAGTAGTACAGGAGTCACCCAATATAGTTCTGTTTGATATAAAGCGGATTATGATATAAGGCAGTTGATTGGTGGACCCCAACATTTTTACAAGTACATACTACCATCCATTCATTCAAAAAAAACATAAATAAAAACAGAATTTCATCAAAGGATATAATTGATATGACTAAGATATAAAATTTCTCTTATTTGCAATCAATAAAAATATAATTAGATTATGTTTTATTAATACTGTCATTTTGTGATGAAAACAACATCTCTGTTCACAGTGAACTTGTAATTGACTTTTGATAATCCACAATTCAGTAAGAACACAGTTGTCTTCCTTGGATTCCCAACATTCATGTTGAAAAAGGGTACTACTGTAGTAATAGAAAGCCAACAAAAATGAATGATTAGCATTTCAAGGGAAAATACTAATCACCATCACCCATTTATGTTGTTTTGGGAGTTATCTATAAAAGATTTTGAGACGGGGGTGACCAATGAATGAGTTAAGTCTCTTGAAATTTTGTGGTAGGGTTAGCCGCATTGTAAGGAAGAAGTGATTGTATTTTATGTTGGATCTGGGAATTTGTTTTTGATTGAGCAATTTTTTTCATACATTTCTGTATTTGCTCCTATTAGTCCATCCAATATCTCCAAAAGTTCTTAATGAATTTCAATGTGTGAGGATGAGCAATAGGTTATGAAAGAATTAAGTAAATTTGGGGTTGAATCTATGGACAATGACTTAAATTTCAAAATGGCAGCCCTTAAACATCATGTAAAAAGTGGCAATGATTTTTTTCCTTGTTTGAATGGTTTTTAGATATGATTTAATCTTGTTACCTAGGTTCTACTTCCAAAAAATGATGACTCAAAATGGTCCTGGATACTAATAAACTAGTACGCGCAAAACATACATAGTCAACCAGCCAGACAGAATCATTCAAAAACTGAAGAAACTTATGAAGACCATTTTAACAGCCTTTGTTGATGGTTTTTGATAGATTGCAAGTGACACATCTCCAACAGACTAGTACGTGGCTCATCATTATCTTCTACGATAAGCTCATGACAAACTCATATCCTGGCTTATCTTCATTTTAATAATGTATGATTCATATTTACACAGAGATTGTACGGAGGTATTGGGTGTGGCTGTGGAACTGGAGGGAAATTGCATGGCAAAGACGGATGAAATGGAAAAAAACAAACAAAACGCCTGGGGACAATCAGTGACATCACTGTCAGAAATTGGCTGAATCCACAGTACACACAGAGTATTCTAAAAAACGATATTCCAATTACCTAATGACATTTCTTGCAGAATTAATCAAACATTTCTGCATATTATATGTTGGAATAATAACAACACTGTTGTCAAAGAGTATTTGCAGATGTGACTTCAAACCTAAGTACATTACTGGTGTCCAAAAAGTGTGAGAAACATCACCCGAGATAATTTTGATTTTTTGAATATATCTTATTTGGTAATTGAATACATGATGAATAAATATCCATACCCTGCATAAATGGATCACTGAGCGTGTACCAGACTTAATTATCTGGAAAAATTATTTGAAACTAACTTAGAAAAATGGACCTTCTATTTGAAAATTATCTTTAAAAAATACCAGCGCAAAATTTGGGTATTGTTGGTCCAAAACGACCATAAAGACTCAAAAAGCACTTTTCTGAAAAAACAAAAAATTTTTTGATGGTGCCTAGAGGTATGCAGATTTTCAAGGTTGTAGCCCCCAAAATAGACACAAAGATAGACACAAACACAGTGAAGAATCTGTAGCCAACTTGGCTGGTTGGTCAGGCCATTTGTGGGGCTTTGGTGTTTTGATAAGATGGTATGGTGCCAAGATGGAAATTCATACAACCTTGGTCATATTTTCAGGCAAGAGTAAGGGGCTCATATAATACTTCCACTTCACAGCAAATTATGAGGGAAATCATTTTATGTTTTCTTTTACAAGATCTAATGAGGAAAAAAATTGATATTCTTCAGATATATACACTTATTGAAAATCCTGCCTATGGATGAGATTTTCAGCCAGATGTCAATTTTATATGAATTAACAAAAAGATAAAGATCTGGTTCTGCTAACCTGATGGAATCAATGTGAGGGTTCAGTTTAACATCACACTTACATCATAAATCAAACTCCAAGCTAAAAACTTGATGAGTTTGGGGATTTTCAAAAACTAATATACTAAATTCATACTCAAAGGTCCCATTAGTAACCACAGAAAATTTGGTGGTAAAAGATTTTGACTTCCTTGAGTAATACAATGGTAGAGAAGGGACAGACTGACATTTGGTGAATTATAATACAAATGATATTTCAGCTGTATAATCTTGTATGATATTATATTAGAGACTGTCAACCAAAACTTCCAAGTTGGTCTGGCTGGCTGGCTGGCTGACTGGCTGGCTGATCAGTCACTTGATAGAAACCGTCACATGAGCAACTTCTCTTGGTGCATACCACGTTAGGGGTGATCAACTAAAAAATTTAAAAAATAGGGTGATCAGTGTCTTGCTTTTTGTTGGGCAATAATCACAAAAAAGTCGAAATTTTCAAAAAAAGAAACGTGCATGCTGTTGGCCACATACTAAGGGATTAACTTGGCATAAACTTACATTGGAAATCTGTAGATATGATTAGGAGAAAATGTTTAAATTTACTGTCCTCTCACTCCATTAGTGCAGCCTGTATATATATGGTATTTTCATACATAGTTAGCCAGCCAGAAAACTCAAGAAACTTATTTTGACATTTTTTGTAAGAGTTTCTAAAAATGGAAAGCAACATTTGTCTATGATATAGGCGTCCCTCCCACTTAATAGGGTTCATTATAATGTAGTGTACAATATAATGCAAGTGGTTATTGGACCCCAACATTTTTACCAATATTATTCCCCACAAAACAAAAAATGAAAATGGATTTTTCCTTTAAACTTATAAGCCCAATACTTTGAGTACTATTATACAACACTGTAAGCCCATTCGAGGACAGAGGTGACATAACTCCCACCTCGCCCTCACTGAGAAATATATTTGATTCACGCTGACCAAGCAACTGTAAAAATGAAATGAATTAGATGCAAATATAGTTCAGTAGACAATGAGTTACACATTTTTTTAAATCACTTTGTACCCCCCTTCCCCCTCAGGAGTTCAGATACACAGTTTCTGAAGGTGCAACTGCTGCCAGATTGAAAGGGTAAAGTAATTGATGTAAATATGTAAATATTTTGGTTTTAAATACTTAAACTTGGTATATGTTTGTGGTAGAAACACTGTTCCACCAACCGTCCACCACTATTGAAATTGGTTCAGCCTTCTTTTTGTTAAAGAATATTTGGAATATATATGTAATCAGCTAATCACAAGGTAGCAGCAACTACAACAAAAATCTGCTTCCCAGGGGGGTTGGGATTCTTTAGGAACATTTGTAAGTGAAATTGCAATTTTCAACTTGATGAAATATTGTAGTTATTTTGGTGGCATTATCATATCATGAAAACAAACATCAGAGAATGTCTTTGTTTATTTGTTCAGATATCTTAGCTTTCATACCATACAGAATGTTTTCTGTTTTTCATTTTTCATTTTCCGAGAAAAATTGCCTTTACCCGACACCCAAAGATATTGCAGCTTGGTTATAACACAGTCGGCCCTTTGGCACCACAAAACCTGATTTATAATGGGGGAGGGAGGGCAGTAGTTCTATAGCTCAAAAATATCTCATTTCATCCCCTAAGCTAAGATAAAAGTAGTAGATCACTACCCACTGGTTCAATGAATTCACCCAGCCATGCTTCTCAATAAATACATTCTAAATAATTCTTAGTTTGCCCAAAGAATTCACCCAGCCATTCTTCTCAATAAATACATTCTAAATAATTCTTAGTTTGCCCAAAGAATTCACCCAGCCATGCTTCTCAATAAATACATTCTAAATAATTCTTAGTTTGCCCAAAGAATTCACCCAGCCATTCTTCTCAATAAATACATTCTAAATAATTCTTAGTTTGCCCAAAGAATTCACCCAGCCATGCTTCTCAATAAATACATTCTAAATAATTCTTAGTTTGCCCAAAGAATTCACCCAGCTATTCTTCTCAATAAATACATTCTAAATAATTCTTAGTTTGCCCAAAGAATTCACCCAGCCATGCTTCTCAATAAATACATTCTAAATAATTCTTAGTTTGCCCAAAGAATTCACCCAGCCATTCTTCTCAATAAATACATTCTAAATAATTCTTAGTTTGCCCAAAGAATTCACCCAGCCATGCTTCTCAATAAATACATCCTAAATAATTCTTAGTTTGCCCAAAGAATTCACCCAGCTATTCTTCTCAATAAATACATTCTAAATAATTCTTAGTTTGCCCAAAGAATTCACCCAGCCATGCTTCTCAATAAATACATTCTAAATAATTCTTAGTTTGCCCAAAGAATTCACCCAGCCATGCTTCTCAATAAATACATCCTAAATAATTCTTAGTTTGCCCAAAGAATTCACCCAGCCATTCTTCTCAATAAATACATCCTAAATAATTCTTAGTTTGCCCAAAGAATTTGCCAAGCCATGCTTCTCAATAAATATATTCTAAATAATCTTTAGTTTGCCCAGAGAATTATATCTACTGGATATGTCTCACGTGTTGGGTCAGAAGATGAATGAGTGACAAAATCTGGACATTAAAGACTCCCACTAGGTGAATATATTGCATCAAAGACCAGCATGGCATCCCTTATTTACAAAGCAGCACAACACTATCGATCAAGGGTTGCAACTCTCTTCAGTGTTAATGGGTAATTATTCATTCTGTCAGACCAAATATGTCCATTTCTTAAATACATATATATACAATAACAAAGTATTGGTGAAACAAGGAAAAACACAGAAGAAAATTTCAAAATTGCATTGACAGTTTTTGGAAATTGGTGACTGAAGTGACAAAATAATCTTTTGAAAAAGTTTTTTGATGTCTAGTGTATAAAGCTGTTAAGCTTTTTATATATATATATATATATATATATATATATATACAAGTATGTGTATATATATATATATATATACAAGTATGTGCATGTATATATATATATATATATATATATTAGATTAGTTCCTCAAACAGGGATATGTTTTTGTCTTTTCAGGCTTCTTCAGGCAAATGATCCATTCTTCTTTTCCGTGTTCATGATTGTTCCATACATAGCATATTAAGTTTTTTATTCATAGTATCCCAAGTCTTTGTTTTTTACCCCAAATTTTGTTTTTAATTAATTTTTCATTACATACATGTATATATATAACAGGGCTTTAAAATTAATATAGTGCCCAGCAATTTTCCCAGCGTACATTGAAACTACCAAATGAAGCCTTTCCCGAACTGCTGGCAATTTGATTTGAAAACATTTTGATACTATAATTGGTGTCATATCTGTACAACAACTGACTCAATGTCAAAATTAATTTAAATGTAAAATATTTTTCGAATTTCATTTTAAAAACTTCAAAATTACAATTTTTATCTAAATGCTTTTAGACAACCTCCACCAGTGATGAGCACCAAATGACAGAAGGAGAATAAATCTAATTATCATTGAAATTGAAAATTGGTATCTGGTAAAGGTGAGGAGGACTTTGTCATCAGATTGCCTTAGACAAGACTAGTTTTTAGACAAGGGGTTTTACACATGGTATTTGCTTTTATTCAAGTAATTCTCTTCTTTTTTGTTGATTCCCTGTTACACTGTTTTGGCCACTTTACACCTTGGCCTTCCTCAGGTGTCTGCTTTATTTTCAAACTTTGGTCCTTGTTCTGTTTTATTGATGTACCTATGTGTATACATTTCCAAGACCTTCTACTGCTACTAAAATGATATCTTTGAACATATCCTTGAATAGATCCACTCATCATGATGACCCAAAAGGAATGCTATTTCTGGATTTCCATTATTTCTTCCAAAACTAACACCTGATGCTGATGTTATTTTCTGCAGAAACCTTTCAGTCACCGAAAAATTCACATGTACCCCACGCTACCGAAGATGGGGACTCCTCCCAAGATATGTATAACACACTGATTAATTAATTCATGGATTAATTAATTAACAAAGTCTCTGTATACTCTTACTCCTGAGTCTGTCTTATTTCTTACTGATTATATATATATATATATCTATATATACATATATCATGATGTTGCTTACTTAGCTCCCATTCGCGGTATGTGGATTAGGCTTAGTGGCAATACGCATCCGAAATGTTGTCACTCACTTCATTCTGTGTTGTTTTACTCATAGCTGAGGGGAGATGTAGATTCATGCCTTTCTAAATGGCATTAGTGTGAAGTGAACCTAAACTGCCCCAGTCCATTTTCCATGTCTTTATTAACACATCCATCCCCTACCTCCTTTCATCAAATACAGAAGCCAAATATTTTACCTTGAGTGTAATATGAGAGGCAAGAAAAGCAGGTCTCAACAGTCATTCAGTGAGAAAACGTCACATGACCACCATTTTTTGGCATCATGCAATGTTGGAGGAATCCATTGGAAATTGGAAAAAAGGGGTGATCAATCAAAATGTTCTCTCTCATCTAGTTTGATAGTGATCCTTGATAAAGTCCAAATTTTCAAAAAAAACAAACATGTATACTTCCAGGCACTAACTAAGTGACCAATTTAGCATAAATTTACATCGCAAATTGACCCCCCCCCCAAAAAAAGAAACATATACGAGGAGAATTTTCAAAAAACAGGAACTAAGTTTTTTCAAGACCCAAAGAATAAATGTATAAATTTTCAGCCCTCCAGCTCCATCAGTGTGCTCCATGCATGTGAAACAGCCACCCAGCCAGCTGGAATAACTTGAAAACTGTAGAAATCTATCTTGACAGATTCAGTGACACTTTTAGTTGACAGTTTCTAAAAAATACTTCCAAACTAGTGTTCTTCTTCTGCAAATGAAAAACATGATGGTTGTGTCTAAAAACATTATATAACTCTAATCAATGACGGTGAATATGAGAAGCAATGTTGTAATAAGACCTGTCAATTAGTTGTTGATCAGCATGCAAGAACTGCTAACAAATAAGATAATGCAGACATGGACATCTTGTTTGTTTGTGCCGTGGAAAAGAAACCAGAGAATATGATATTCTTTTCAGGGAACAGGTCTCATTAGTTACTCAATATAAAACCTTCATATGAACAGCATCTTTTGGCAGCATGTTGGGGATGATTAGTTGAAAAAATGGAAAAAGGGGTGATCAATGAATAAGTTACTTCTCTCATCTTTTGTTGGTCAGTGATCACTAAAAAGTTTGAATTTTTTTTTAAACATCCATGAGCTCTACTAAACACTAACAGGATGACCAATTGAGTTAACTGAAGCCCTATTGAAAACGTATTTTGGGGGAAAATTTCAAAAGAACAAAAGAAACATTTCTTCTGAACATATAATAAGGAGTAGATGTTTAAATTTTCAATAAGGTATCATGAACTAATCATAAAGTTATCAGCTAGTATAGTATATCAGCATCAGTATATATATATATATATATATATATATATATATATATGTGTGTGTGTGTATGCATGTATCATGGGTACAGGCCACACTGATGGACCTAGAGGGCTGAAAATTTCAATACTTACTCCTTTTTTTCCTCATGAATTGATGGTAAGCCATACTGGTAGTATTTTCATCAAGGTAACTTGATTTTACCACCACCACTGCTTAACTCATAAGGCAAATAGCAGCATATGTGAGTAATGGTGATTCATAATTTCCCTTGGAATTCTTGTCTTCTTTAATCTAAACTTTTTTCTGCTTCCTCAGTTGGATGCATTGATTTTTATTATTTCCCATCTCGATGTTCACTAACTTGGCCAAGTCTGGTTCAAGGCAGCATGAGCGCCACTATCATTATCTACATCAACACCACTATCATTATCATCATCAACAATACCTCCAATACCATCCAGCTTTCTTTTTATTTTTCATTTTTTGTCACTTCCATTAGTTTTGCTGAATGTTTTTTTCTAATGTTTTTCACTTTTTTTCTCACACATAAGCCATTACATCCTCTATTTTGAAAACTTTTTTTTTACCTTCTCCTACTTCTCCTCTCTCTTTACCTCCTCTGTTTTCCTCTTTTAAACCCTTAATTATTCTTGCATTTTCTCCTCTTCTTCCACATCAACTCTCTTCCTTTCTCTCTCTTGCATTTTCTCCTCTTCCTTCTTCTTATCAACCCTCTTCCTCTCTCTCTCTCGTATTTTCTCCTCTTCCTTCTCCTCTTGATCTACACTCTTCCTCTATCTCTCTTGCAATTTCTCCTCTTCATTCTCCTCCTTATCGACCCTCTTCCTCTCTCACTCTCGCATTTTTCCACTTCCTTCTCCCGCTTATCAACTCCTTCTCTCTCATGTTTTCTCCTCTTCCCACTGCTCATTGACTCTTTCCCCCCCCTCTCTCTCTCTCTCTCTCTCTCTCTCTCTCTCTCTCTCTCTCTCTCTCTCTCTCTCTCTCTCTCTCTCTCTCTCTCTCTCTCTCTCTCTCTCTATGTTCTCCTCATCCTCCTTCTCAATAACCCTTTTTTCACTTCTTATTGTTGTGATTATTTTCATGCACTTCTTCACACCCAAATATTTCTTGGTTTTCTGAGAGATCAGCAGAAAATAGGTCTCCCAAGAATTCTGATGCTTAATTACTGTTTGGAACAGTTTTGAGTTCTATATTGGCTCTATCTTCACAAAAAATCTCTTCAATGCTACTTTGAAGCAGCAACCTTATCGGTCACAGCAGCCCTATTTTCTTTGATGGTTTATTCAATGTATGTTGTCTAGGCCAAATGACACATTCACCCTGTAATAACGGGAGATCATTTCAAATAAGAGTTTCAATATAATATGATACAATTCATAATCATTCTGTCGGATCATATATCCATCTCTTAGTAACATATATATATATATATATATATATATATATATATATATATATTTTTTTTTTTTCCTTTGCCAATAAATTATATTGCATTTCAGACAATATTTTTTGTTTTATTTTTGATGCAGTGATTATTCATTTTTGTTCTGAATGTTTCAACAGGGGTTAACTTGAAAACTCAATTGGATACAGATATTTTTTTAATATCACTGATAGTTTTATTTCAGAAACAAATGTTGACAAATGTTGCCAAAAATTGATAATACAATGTTGCAGGTTTTGAATAGGGTCTGTTCTGTTCCTTGCTTTTCACATAAATGACATTTATCAATTATTATTAGTTGCTGAAACCTACCCTGTGGACAGGTGTCTAGATGTGTGCTTTATATGGTTAAACAAAAAGATAAAGATTCAGTTCGGCTAATCTGATGGGTACAAAGTAAAGGTCTAGTTTAGCACAATCCTCACATTGTAATCAAACCCCTCACTAAAGACTTAAAAAGTTAAAATTTCAAAAAATGAATCTGCCGAAGATGTACTCCTTGGTCTCATTAGTAACACTCAAGCAGCTCCTCCATGATGCCCAGCTTCAGTGTCATTCCATTAATGATTGAGACAGAAGGGGGCCTTCCATAGATTCCTGGCAAAATACCCACAACGGACCGGTTTAATTACTGTTGCTGGGTTTAGGTTGTTTATGTGTCCTGACGTTAATATCTGTCTATGCGGAATTCACTCAGCCTTTACCATTCATAGTAGAAATTTGAAATTTTGCACACACACTCCTTTCAATGAGTAGGGAAAAATGTTAGGGTTTTTTTTAAATTCCCCTCCAAAATATTTTTTTAGCGGGGGATTCAATATGTAATGTAGGCTTTGCTGGTCTTTATACAAAGTTTAGTATCATAAAATTAATACAAATTCATTTATTTTAAAAAGAGACCAAGCATATTTCTTATCATCTTGACAGTTCATATATGATTTGATCCTTTTTCTTTCACAAGTATATATTCTACAATGTTTTTTTTAAGGGTGGACTAAATATTGGCCATAGTTATATATACATAGGTTTGTTAGAAAAGTTGCTCTCAGTGATTTTTTACTGTCAGTTAATTATGAGATACTGAAATATGATTCTCTGTATGCCTTACTTATGATACAAATGGATGTATAAATTGCAAAGCTTATTAGATTGTGAAAATATAGGGAAAGGAAAAGAGCTTTCCTTCAATATGTGTTTCCCATACATCACTATTAATTTGCATGAAGATCTATTTGTGCTGTCATCTGGTTTTCTAACTTGTCTCTTTCCATTTGATTTCCCTTTGAAGAAGAATCAGATAACAAAACTTAGGAAAGAATGAAGGAAAAAACAGCGGTAATACTAATATGGAAATATGAATAAAAAAGAAAGGTTTAATAATTATATGGAAAAGATCAGGAGATGTAATAACTAGCATAGTACATATAAAAAATCACAGGATTCTTTTATGTTATCTATGGATGGATTAACATTTTTGGATATTTCTATTTTTAAACATCATTTGAAAATATACATAAATTCTTGTAGGGGGCTTGATTTTTGTAATATCGTTTCAACTCAGTTGGTGCGTAGAAGAGAGAAAACTCAAAAACAAAGTTTAAACAGCAGCCAATTAGAGCTATGATTTTTTTTACTTGGTGAAATAATCATCATTGCTACCAACATTTAGTCACATAAGTCTTACTGTCGCAGAGGCAGTGCTTTCTGAATTTGTCTAGTTCAGCTCTCTAACTTGTATTCTGCTGACCTCAGTTTTGCATTTAATCTCTGGAGATCTATGTTGTAAGTCGTGACGTCCAGCGGTTGTCTGCCATTTTTGCAATAGGACCAGCCCATTGCTATTTGAGTTTTCTGATGGATTCTATGATGACTTGGACTCCCGTTTTTCTCGATATGCTGTGCCGTCTTGTGATCTCTCCATGTAAGGTTGAACATGATTCTTTCATGTGAACGTTGCATGCTTCTCAGTTTGAGGATTCTTCATGCACTTAAATGATGGCAAAGATAACAGTTTTGGTAATAATAATTAAAGTGTTTGTCAGTCTATCATCGCATAGTTCAAGGACAGCTAGAGCTATGGCCACTGAATTGTGGTTACTGAAGTTACCCAGGAGCATATTTTTAGTATATCAGTTTCTGAAAATTATAAAAATTTCAATGTTTTCAGCAAGGTGTTCGATTTGCAATACAAGACATATCCTAAAGGTGAGATTTTTAGCTATAGTGATAATTTAAAAAGATAAACTTTATGATAAACGAACTGGAATTCTCCAATAAGTCATTATACATAGCATGATGTTCATCTTTGTATCAAATATTATTGATTTGAATGAGGGAGATGACTTCTCTTTCAAAAAGATGATGGATGCCAAGCATACTCACTAGAAACTGTCAAACAAAACTGTCACCAAAGCAATCAACATAGGTTTCTTTAGTTTTTAAATTGGCGTGGCTGTCTGTCTGTCTGTCTGTCTGTCTGTCTGGCTGGCTGGCTGGCTATATATCATACATTCACTCCGTATTAAGTTTACAAAAGAAATGTTATTTTGTTTTTTGACCCCTTCCCCCAAGGTTTTTAGTGGAGGCTCAATTTGCAATGTAAGTTTATGCTACATTGGTCTAGTACCATTCATGCTTGTTTTTGCAGATTCAGACTTTTTTAGCAATCAAATCCCATCAAAAGGGGAGGTAACATTCATTGATCACCTCTTTTTCCAATTTTTTATTTGATCACCACCAACAGGGCGTGCTGTCAAAAGACATTGATGACATGAGATTTTTTTTCCTCATTGAAGTCCCTGGCTGCTAGATCTATATCTCTCTACTCTTGGATTAGCAGTTCTGGAGATCTTCACACAACCAATGGTTTTTTCCTTTCAATTGGATGACCTTTGACACTGAACAGTTTGTCATAGTTTGCAATCTCCAACACGTCTACTCAACACATGGACCTAATGAGGCAGATCAGCTCATTAGTTTCACAAGAGAAATCAGAATAATGTAAGACTACGATGCTTTTTTATCATCTCCTCTTAATATAGAATCAGTTTCCTAATGTGGCTGCTCAGTGTTACATTTAGAGGGAGGAAGTTTTATACTTATTATGTGACAATGGGGGAGGGGGAGATCAGTGAAAAGAAGTTTTTTTTAGTCTAAATAGAGACACAACAAAAGCCTAAATATTTGATCAAGAGAAAGACAGTTTGTATCATCTCCTTTCACACAAACATATTTGCATGCACACACATCAGCAGCAGCCATTACAGGTCCACTACCAGACAAAGGCTTTTCCAAGGTCCTCCCATGACGACCACGATTGTGCTAACCCAGTCATGCCCAATCTGCTGACCTTTCTGTCTCAATTTTGTCCATTTCTGTCATTTAGTTACGTTTATGATGTTAAAAACACTCAACTGAAACTGTCACTAAAACTATTGGTTTCTTCACTTTCCAAGTGAGTCTGGCTGGCTGACCCACTGGCTATCTATCTATGTTTCATGCATATAGACCACACCAATTGAGCTAGAAGGCTGAGAATTTAAATATTGACTCCTCATTATGTCTAATTCTTTTCTGATTTTTTTTTTCAAAATTCCACCCAAAATAGATTTTTAGTGGAGAGGGTTCAATTTACAATGTGAGTTTATGATAAATTGGTCTCTTGGTTAGTACCCAGCATATTCAAGGTAGTTTTTAATTTTTTTTGGCTAGTGGGGGGTTAATTCATACTTTTTTGGAGTTCACCACCCAACAAAAGGTGAGAGAAGTAATTTATTCATTGATCACCCCTTATTCTAATTGATTTCCAATCAATGGATCACTCCCAACCTGGCATACCATCATAAGATATTGGTCACTTTACAGTTTCTACTGAACAACTAACCAGACCTATTTTCCTTTCTATGAGAAAGCTATTTTACTCTTTGAGTTCCTTGTATATACACATGGATGTTGGGCTTTCTGTTTTCTATGTGGTATTGAAACTGGGGTCCACTGACAAGTGGGACCCTGTCAAATAATGATCGAAGGTCCACAGCATTGTTCCTTCTAAACCTGACTTTGTATTAGAAGAACATCATTCATCACAGAGCCATAAAAAAACCTAATTATTGAACACAGACATGTACCATGTATTACAATTCGAACAAAAGGAATCTATCTTAAATGAATATGATTTTTAAAGGTCAAAATTTGTTTTTTATTGTACTTCATTGATTAATCTAAAAACTAAATACTAAAAATAGAAAATTTCCTTCGTACGAGGGGGTCCTTGAATTTTCAAAGTTTCAGAAC
The DNA here is from genome assembly GCA_963457665.1 of Thysanoteuthis rhombus. Lineage (NCBI taxonomy): Eukaryota > Metazoa > Mollusca > Cephalopoda > Oegopsida > Thysanoteuthidae > Thysanoteuthis > Thysanoteuthis major. The sequence continues at coordinate 16,246,427 of OY735206.1, read as the reverse complement.
CACTGATCTTCATCTATATCTACTAGGGTCAGTTTGCTCCACACACAGTGTCTCATATCATATCTTCAATCATCTTTCCCTTCATGGATTCAATGTGTCCTTCAATTTTTCCATTTGAACCAGGTATTTTCTTTTCTTTCACCTTTTGGCGATTTGAATAGACTCAACACACTGATGTCTTATTTCAAATAAGTCTATGTAATATAATGCAACTTATAGTTCATAAATGTATATATATATATATATATATATATATATATATATATATATATATATATATATATATGAAAAGTTATAATACATGAAACAGCTATCAGTGAATGACCCAATAATTAACGCTCCCTTATTCAGGGTTGAGCGCTCTTTAAGTGAGGTAACTCATTCATTATAAGCTAATGCAATGCTCTTCCAATGTAGGAATAGAGCACTCTGGTGGATGGGGAATATATGCATGAGAAAATATAAATTCAACCTTATTGACCGTCCAGTTCTGTGGGGCAGAGGTAAGATACCAGCCTTTGGGTCTGAAGCGAAGGTTTTGATCCTACCTCGTGGTACTGGATGGGATAATGGATAGTCTATAGCCACACTGAAGAGTTATAATACAACAAAACAGCTGTCAGTGGATGACACAATAACATATATAAATATATATATATATATATATATACACATGAGTGGAGTCATATGTTTTAGAAAGATATGTTGGTATCTGCGTAACATTGTGATAGGCCCCTGTTGATACACAATGTGGCAAGACATGACAAAATGATTTTTTTTTGTGCCACAAGTAGACTGCAAGTAATCTTTTTGACTGAGCATTTATAATTTGTGGGCTCTATAAAGTAATTACAATATAAAACTAATTCAAATACTCTTCAGTTTTCTTCGGTATTTTAAGTCAATTAGTACAATGTATCAAAGTATGGTCCTTTTTGTGTATTCTTTCCTTTCAGCAGAAAAAAAAACCTCTCTGGATGACTGGAAAACATTGCTAGGACTTTTAAAGTATGAAGTTATTTTGACGACTTTATTTCCAGAAGTTTTTTGTCTTTATCATTTAAAAGAAAAAAATGCTGAGTCATGAATGTTGGTTTTCCTTTACAACCCAGACTTTGTAATTTCTATCATGGGCCATATAGAGGTTGGAAAGATTATGTTGGGTTAATCTCCGTACTGGGAACGGTTTACCTACCTAAAAGTAAAACCATTTTATTTCACCTGGGTACAAACATTGACCACTGGAGTCAGTTGGATATATGATACTACTCATATCATTAAGAATTTGTAGATACATACACACACACATACGCATCTACGGACACACACACACACACACACACACACACACACATATATATATATATTTATATATGCATATACATGATTATAAATTGTGTTATATTATATGGAAACTCTGTTTGAAATGATCTCACATTATTAATATGAATGTATCATTTGGCCTACGTAAATAGAATGAACGAATAAAGAAAATGGGGCAGCTGCAGGAAATGTACCTTCAACAGATAGGGTATTCGCTTTAACATGATGTTGCACTTACCATTAAGCTAAACAGTCACAGATCATTTTCATTTTTTGTTTATTCTCTTTACCTGTCTAAGCCAAATGATACATTCACTGCGTAATAATGGGAAATCATTTCAAATATAGTTTCAACATAATATAATACAGTTTATAATCATTCTGTCAGACCATATACCCATTTCTTAACAATACAATATATGTATTTACATATATTTATGTATATATATGTATAAAGGAATAAAAGAACCACATAGAGAGCCATGGAAAGTGCAATGTTCGGGATGACTCAAAGAGATAGAAAAAGATCAGCACGGATCTGAGAGCGGGCAAAATGAAAGATATTATTCAAATAATTAGGCAACAAAAATGGAGAGGGGCTGGACATTTACCAATAAAAATGGACAACTGATGGAGTAAAAAGTTAACCAATTGGTTCCCATGAGACAGTAGATGTAGTAGTAAAAGACCCAACACTAAATGGAGGTATGATATTAAGAAGTTTGCTGATAAGACACTGAATAAGTTAGCAAAATTATGGTCATCATGGAATGAGATGGGAAAGACCCTTGTCCAGCAGTCAACTTATAACAACTGATGCTCACACAACAGAAAAATGTTGAACGTCGACAGCCCCCCCCCCAATAAATCAGCAACACCCCCCCCCCAATGCAACTGCAGAGACAATAAAAACAAAACATATCCCCTAAACAATAAATGCAACAGAGAGAACATTACATAAATAGCTCTGGTATTCACAACTAAAAAAACAAACTTTAACAAATTTTACATCAGTGTGGCTCTAGGAAAATGGGGGATCATACTTCTTTTAATCAAAAAAACATAAAAGCAACTCCACTCTATCAAAATATTTTTGATTCCTGTAGAAGAAAGGGCTAGACCCAACAATCAGGTGGTCAATATTAGGACATTATAGACCCCCCGAATACCCTCAACAGTGGATGCTACTGTTGTGCCTTTTAGTTAAGAATTAAATACGAAACTCTTCTTTCAGCTAGATAGCCAAAACATCACTTCCTCCGACGACCCCTATAAAACCCCTGGACGCACAAGATCCAATGCTCACTAGCTCCAGCACCTCTTGCTGGTTCCGCTTCTATCCCCGGCCTCTGCGGCCAGCCATTCTCTCTCTTTCTTTCTCCCTGGTCCAATGCTCATTGGTGCCAGTATTTTTCCCTAAGATCGTTATCATTTCACTAACCCACTGGTCAGTCCAATCTTAACCACCATCCTCACTTCGGAAAAGACACATGGATAAAACTCCATGTTCTATGTCTTTCATAGTCTGTTCGTTGAGAGTCTTACTTGGCAGTAAGGCTCTCACACTGAACCCGGTTTCCACGTATTATCTTGGAGCTATCCAACCATATGGAATCCAAGCATTCACACAACTCTACTACAGCTCTGACACCAGTACTATCAAGACAAGAGAGCTCCCATCTTTCCCCATCACTTCTATCTCTTCGACTAACACTACTTCTCACGATCGATCGAATCTATGTTATCCTTACACGTACCTCATCTTTATTCTTGTATTAAATATTGCATGAAACTATATTTGTTAACAAGAAAAGTTCAGAATCCTGAAGTTATGAATGGATGAAAAACTGCAATTGTTGTAATATAATGATAAGACAAAAGAATTTTTCTAAAATACTTTCTAAAAATGAATTTGTTTCTTGAATGAATTATTGACCCCCATCTAAAGTCTCATCCCATTGAAAACAAACTATATAACTAGTAAATGAACATCAATAGAAAGGAGAATAAGATAAGCATCAAAATAGAATCAGAGCCTAAGTAGAACAATAACAATATACACACACACAAACAAATATAGTAAAACCAATTAAAACATTTTTTTTAATTTAATACGATTAACAAAAAATAATAATTATTGTGAGAAATAAATAAAAGACCTGAATTAGACCTCAATGTAAATCAGAGACTACACATGAGTAATGATACTAGTGATGATCGAAATGAAAAAAAGATATAACACACAGTGAATGTCTAACAATTAACACCTGCTGATTTTAGTATTGAAATTCTATCAAGTAAACAGCCTCATAATAATAAATACGCAGAGGAAAATCTCATCACATTAATAAAATAGGACCCCACCTGGGAAAATGTACAATTGCCCTTAACATAACTGGTTCAAACCTAAAAGCTACAAGTTAGAAACAAATTAGCAATAAAGTAGGTTGAGAGAAAAAAAAAACATACAAAAACCATGTGGTCCTGCCTTGCCCCTGGTAACAGCCTTGGGTAAATATGTACAGGGCACCAATCAACTAAGCTAGACACGGCCTAGTTTTCAAAATGGAGATTAGGAAAGCTGATTGGTTGATTTTCTGAATGATGCTAAAGCAACGGAAATAAGGAATTCGTTTAAAATATGGTCCACGCCTTTGTGTTTTGAAATCACTTCTCTTGGAACAGCAATAAGGCCTCTGTGTTTCTTTCTAAAATTATTATAATGCTCTATCTACGTATTATATATATATTGAAGACTCAAAATAAATTATAAGAAATCAATATTACAGCCTTTTTAGATTATTTTTTCTTTTAAACTACTACAGTAGTAGCTTGAAATTGTATACATATATATATATATATATATATATATATATATATATATGTATTGAGAAAATGAATATAAATGATTCAACAGAATGATTATAAGTTGCATCATGTTATATTAAAACTCTTATATGAAATGATCTCCCGTCATTACATGGTTAATATATCACTTGGCCTAGACAGCATAAATAGAATAAACAATTAAAGAAAATGGAGCTGCTGCAGAAATCGAACCTGTGACCTATAGGGTAGCCACTTCAATGTAGCGCTGACAATACCATTGAGCTGATATAGAATAGAGTAGATAAAGACCTAAGAATAAACAAGATGAGAATTTGGAGTGAAAACAGTCATTTGAGTCTTTGCATTACCATTCTCAGAAGTAGCAGTAAGCAAACTTGTGAGTTTGGTCTTCGCTGGGTGTCTCATACGCATGGCCTTGCACTTAACTACACCACCATTTCTACGGACTGAATTTTTTAAATTGTACAAAAAATTATGGTAAATAACAAATATCATGTTTTTCCATGGAGCAGTGCTTAACACTCTTATCTTATAAAATATTAAAACTGGAGAGAATTTGATCTCCACTTAGTACTCATTATTTGTGACTTCATGCCAGACTGATATAAGTTTACTAGATAAGTGCGTTGAATAGTGGGAGAGAAAAAAACTTTCTACTGAATAGTTTTATCCTCAAAAGAAGAAATCAAATGAAGAATCACCTTAGGATGATAAGCTTTCAGCTGAGCCAGCTCAACCTTCAAGAACAAAAAGGTCCCATTAATTTGAAAAGTAAGGTCTACAACCAATGTATCCCCTGGATAGTCACCTATGGAGTGGAAACATGGAACATTACCAAAAGACTGGTCCTCAATCAAAGAATCATGCAACATCCACAAGAGAAAATCATACTCAACATCACCATTACATGGAGAGATCACAAGACAGCACAGTGTATTAGAGAAAGAATAGTAGTCATGTATCATAATATTCGTCAGAAAACTCAAATGGTGATAGGAAGACTATGTTGCAAGTATTTCAGATGACTGCTGGATATAACAATTGATAATATAGATACCCAAGAGATCATAACCAAAATTGAGGAATTGAAAAAATAAAATGGCATGACAATTTAGATAAGTTCAGAAAATGTTGAAGGTTTTTCTATTTGCATTTAGCTATTATCTTGAGAGCCGATTGTAACGTTTTGAAAATTAGAATCCATGTTCAAACCGCGTTATAAGCGATTCCACATTGAATCAAGACACGTTATGACAGGTCTACAATGTATTCATGTAAGCTGAAAAAAGATTATTTAAATATTGATTCAAATAAATGCAGTTGTTTATTGAAAACAATTTTCCAACTTTCAGGTAGAAAAATCCTGTCCGTATCTGATATTGATGTTTTTTGATGGATTTTTAAATGCATCGAAGTCTACAGAAAAGGTAAGTTCAATACAAGGTTCAATTCTGATGGCTTCATATAAGTAACCATCAAACAAGACTGTCAATCTTTCCAGTTTTTATATTGGTCTGGCAGGCTGGCTGGCTGGCTGGCTGGCTGGCTGGCTATATTTCAAAGAATCCCACATCAATGGAGCTAGATGGCTTAGAATTTCAACATTCAATCCCTATCAAGTCAGAAAAAAATTTCCTTTCAAATCTCCCCACCCTCAACTAGGTTTTCTAGTGTGGAGTTCAATTTGCTATGTAAGTTTATACTAAATTGATTCCTTAAATTGTGTGATGTAGAATTCACAGTTTTCTTTTTTTTAAAATTCAGACCGTTTTTAATTCATCTATTGATTAGTACTTTTTCCAATTTTTCACCCCAAACACGGCATGCTGCCTAAAGACATTGGTCACATAACAGTTTCTCTTTAGTGACCAACCAGACCTGTTTTATTATTGCTTAGATTTTTCTTTAATTTACCACAACTTAATCTGAAGCTTGTGACGAAAAATTACCATACATTGCTTTTTTTTTGCTTCATTTAAAACTTATATTTGAAATCTTTCAAAATATGTCAGTTCTGAATATTACCTATAAATATATACATATAGATATACATGTGTAGATACATAGTTATACCTATATATAGGTGTGTAATGTGTGTGTATACATATATGCATGTGTGTGTTTGTATGTGTGTGTGTGTGTGTGAAAATAGTGAAATTCCTTGAGCATTTCAGTAATTTCATGAAATTCCTCATTTCATAATCAGTGTAGTAATGGTTAACAAGCTTATGATGCTGACCATTATAACTGTAACAAGTTTTATACTCACTGGGGGCCCCACTGGGGGCCCCACTGTGGGCTTTCGTCGAACTAAACTGTATATACTCTGTAAAAACTGAAGCAGGATATACTTGATTTTTGTTGAGTTTGACACAAGGCCAAAGTAGTGAGCACCCAGTGAGGCTCAAATTCGATAAAGTAGTAATGGTCAATATCACAAGCTTGATTTTATGAAATTATTGAAATGTTCAGGGATTTCACAAAATCACCAATTTCACAATCTTACTGTTTGTTTAATTTACTGAAGTTCACAATAAATTTTTTGAAGAGAATCTTTGAAAAGATTATGACAAATTTGGCATTATTTAGTGACAGATTCCAATGTCTTGAAAACAGAAAAGATAACAATGAAGAAGTTAATTGCAACAAAGAAATTGAAGGAGTTTTGTGAAAAGGGATCTTTTTTTTTTCCATTTGAACTTCAAATTAAATTCTTTATGTCAATACTTAATTAAGACATACAAATTAATCGTAAAAATTATTGAATGGAAAAGAAACATGTCTGGTTTGTCACTCAATAAAAAGCATTATTTTTTCTTCTTGGCAACATACCATGTTAGGGGTGATTGATTGAAAAGTTGGAGAAAGGGGTGATCAATGAATAAGTTACTTCTCCCCCATTTGGGAGAGCAGTGATCACTAAAAAAAGTCTGAACGTTCAAAAAATAAAAGAGTGAACAACAAACAGAAATGATGGGTTCAATTTAGCTAAAACTTATATTACAAATTGAACCTCCCAACCCCGCTAAAAACCTATTTGGGGGGAGAATTTTCAAAATATTAAAGAGTTTTCTCTATACACTTGGAAAAAATAGAAAGAAAACCTGAAAGGGAACGGGTCTGGTTAATCATTCTGGTTTGTGATCAACATCTCTTGGTTGCATGCCCTGTTTATGAAAGACATGCAGTTGTTACCCAAATATCATACTGGTCAGTCTAATTAACTCCCGGTGTTCTTTAAAAAAATAAGTTCTATTGAATAAAGTTATAGCCAATTTGAATAGAAAAATGATAACTTCAGAGGTAAGTACCTAAAGAAAAAATAGTAGAAACTTTTCCTCTTTCATCTGAACTTTGAAAGAGTATGGATTGATAGAACCCTCACAACCACAAGGTTAAATTAACTTTCTTGGTTGACAATCCATATATCCTGCATACATTCACTGGACTATACATCCTCATTGTTGTGAAAAAACATTTTGATAGGTTTCTATTTTTGTCCCATATAATCCCTGCCGCTCTATACAAGTACGGTGGCTCATAGAGGAGCATAATGCCATGTGTCTTTCATGGAGTTGTATGTACATGAGAATGGACCAGATGCATAGTCTGGTCGTGGTTCGACAAGAAACTCTCTTAATTGGCATAGGCCTGAGACAGCTGTAGAACAATCTTGTTGCTGCATACATCTGGTATATCCAGACTATTGCTCATCTAGGGAAATGACCAGACTCAACATTGCTTAACTCTGATGATCATATGAGAACCGGTGTATCCAACGTAATTTGTCCATATTTTACCATGTGCGTTTTGTCACAACAAATCTCTTGAACTCGCACAACAAACACAAGAAAATCTGTAGAACATTTGAATTCTTTTTTAACTGAACTTTTAACAAAGACTTTTATAGAAGCTTAACATTATAGAATAAACACCATCAGATTTTCATCTATTGAGCCACTGTAGCCATCAAAAGTGGTATGTTCCAGCACTCCTGGCCATACCATTTTGTCTACAGACTTGAAAATTGATAACAGTACTCAACTAGATCTCTTCTGAAAATGTTTTTTTTTTGATTTTCGGAACAAAAGTTTTTTTGATGCATTTATTTATAGCACCAATATTCTCCAGAATCTAAATGTTTCTTTCACTCTGTTTTAGATATTTTCCAGCGGAAAACGCCAGTGATGTCATAAATAGAATTTATTCTGACCATATTTAGTCTTCGATGCAATTTTTTTTACATAACTTCAAATTTTGACACTACAGGGTTGATCAATTTTTGACTGTGATGGAGAGTCTATACATCTATTTTATTAGAAACCATCAACCAACACTGACACCAAACTGTCAACATAGATTTCTTCATTTTTTAAATGACTCTGGCTGTTTAGCTATATATATGTGTATCACAAGTATGGGCTGTGCCAATTGAGTTAGTGGGTTGAAAATTTCAGCATTTACTCCACTTATGTCAAGAAAAGAAGAACTTTTATAATTGTGGAAAATTACCCCCCAGAATATATTTTTTGTGAGGGTTCAATTTACAATTCAAGATCATGCTAAATTGTTCCCTTAGTTTGTGTCCATTGGTATTCACACTTGTTTTTTGAAAATTCTGAAATTTGTAGTAACCATTGCTAAACAAGATGCTAGAGAAGTAACATTCATTGATTGCCCCTTCTACTAATTTTTCAACTGATCCCCCCTAACGTTGGTAGCTGCTTTCTATCGAGTGATTAATCAGACCTGTTAATTCTTTTTTTTTCACAGCAATTTACTAGATGGTAGTGATCAATTGAAAAAATTGGAAAAGGGGGTGATCAATGAATAAATTACTTTTCTCACCTTTTGTTTGATAGTGATCACTAAAAAAGGCTGAATTGAAAAAAAAAAACAAGCATGAATGGTGCCAGACATAAACCAAGTGACCAATTTAGCATAAACCTACTTTGCAAATTGAACCCCAAGCCAAAAACCTGTCTAGGAGGGAAATTTCAATATAACAAAAAAGTTTTTTCTCTCCATAATTGGGAGTAAAAGTTTAAATTTTCAGCCCTCTGGCTCCATTGATGCAACCTGTATATGCAACACATACATTGATTTATAGCCAGCCAGACCCACTAAAAAGGGAAGAAACCTATGATGACAGTTCCTAACATTGGGTGACAGTTCCTAACATTCAATAAAAGTGCATTGAAAAACAGGGCAATTATTGTACCATTGTACTTCTTAGTAGGAGAAATGGTTCATAATTCTATTACTGTGTGAGGCTATTCAAAGTGGATATTTGAATGAGAGGCTTATGTCATAATGACCCAGAACCGAAAAGTACATGAATACATCCCACTCTCTCTCTCTCTCTCTCTCTCTCTCTCTCTCTCTCTCTCTCTCTCTCTCTCTCTCTCTCTGTGATATCAATCAAGTCCATATGTTATGAGAATACATCTTTACTCTACATTTCTCAACATAGTGAAAAGGTTATTTATTGAATTCATTATCAATACTTCTCTGTTTTAAAAAAAATCTGCTAAGAAGGACACCCTAATATTATCTTTTTGAAAAATTATTCAATTCTATATTTTGGAAAAAAAAAATTATTCAATTCAATATTTTGAAAAAAAGAATTATTCAATTCCATATTTTGAAAAAAAAATCAGATTGCTTTTTTAATCTCTATCATTTAAAAATGAATCTCAAAATTAAAGAATATACCTCGAGAAAAATAGTTGAATTTTTTTTTAATGTATTCAATTTTTACAAAATATCAATTTACAGTGGAACAATTAACATATTGTACGTCAATTTTGATGTTTTTCTCGAACAACAGTTTACCTTTGCTGTCAAAAACTGATGGCAATATTCAAATGATTTTTTTAAGTATCAAAAGAAAGTCTGGTTAGTCACTTAGCAGAAACTGTCACATGATCAACATCTTGTGACTCCATTGAGGGTGATCGATCAATAAATTGGAAAAAGGGGGATCAATGAATAAGTTACTTCTCTCTCCTTTTGTTGGATCACTAGAAAGTCTTAATTTTCAAAAATCAAGTATAAATTAAGGGATCAATTTAGCATGAACTTACATTGTAAATTGATCCCCCCCAAAGACCAATTTCAAAAAACTAGAAAACACTTTTTCTAGATATAATGGATAAAGGCTTAAATTTTCATACCTCTAGCTCCATTGGTAGGGCCAGTCATATTTTATCAAAGGCAATTGAATGATATCAGCATAATGCTTTTTTTCTAAAATGATATGAAACAAAATTGTCTTGTCAAATCATATACAAAAATATGTCCACACTTTTATAATCTATGGAAACTGTATATATTGCCAGGCAGCCAACCTGACCTACTTAAAAACTAAAGAAACCTATGTTGACAGATCTGGTGACAGTATTGGTTGATGGTTCCTGATTCAATTACCCATTTTGCATCAAAGAATTTGAAGGTGCCAAATCCTTCTTTTGCTTATATTTAGTTTTACCATTTATAAACTTTTTTTTGCAAAAGAAAATCCACTTAATGAAAAAAAAGGTTTTCTTTGAAAACTCAGCATCAGACTGATTGCAATGATAAAGAGTGAGTCAGTAAAGAGAAATACTAGATCAGAATTCATTATAGAATCCAAACAGTTTATTGAAGAAACATAAAATTAACTTATTAACTAATGTTGCTGGTATGAATAACTATCTTAATGAATATTTGATATGAATAATTATCTAACTTTAGCATTGAGAAGTCTTTTAAATTATATCATAATATGTGTATATGTACGTGTATACGCACATGAGTTTACATATATATGTGCATATATATATTTGTATATATATACTTATTTGTATATTATTATAGCATGGCTTTGCAAATGAAGATTTGGAAGGGTTCACTATGTCTTTTGTCAGACCTCAGGTAACCAGTCATGTATATGTGGAAGATGAAGGCCTTTCTGCCATAGTTGCAGGAGACAGTCCGGTCGCTGGAGGGAGTACTCGCCTTCTTACACTGCCTCCTTTCTTCTGCTTCTGCTCTGTGTTTACTTTTAGTACAGGAGGTCTCTTGTGTCACCATGTGTTCCTTTTGACTCCTTCTTTTGTCCACCCCAGGATATGAGGGTCCTTTACAAGGAGTTCCTGTGTCTCTTCTGTGGGACACTGTTTCTTTTCTAGCTGTGGGCTAATTCTTCAAATGTTTGTGGCTCTAGCTTTCCTAAGGATCTCATTGTTTGTGATGAAGTCATGCCAGTGCACTTGGAGGATGTTGCAGAGGTAGTGATTGGAAAAGTGCTCAAGAAGACGTAAATGCCACTGGTATATGACCCAGGATACAGCACCTTATAGGAAGGTGAGCAATTTCTTTGTAGAGATTTATTTTTGTGTCCTCCTTGAGTCTTTTGCTTGTGAGGTCTACCAGAGGCTTGGTTTGCCTTGGCCAGCCTGTTTTCTCTATCCCTGTCTAGCCTTGGGAAGTCCCAGAAAGCTTTGAGTCATAGTCAGGCGGATGGAGATGGATTGCAGATGGTATTTCAGTTTTGATACAGGTTGCTATAGTATTAACATGTTTTTTATACTAACTTCTATGCCAAAGAGGTTTGTGGTTCCAATGTTATCTGTTGGATGGCTACTTCTGTGAGCAACCTGAGTCGCATCATCAGTGATATATATATATTTATATATATACATACGTGTCCAAAAGAATTGAACCACTCCTTCATTAGCCTATGGGCCATCCTTCCACTAAATACCATTGAAATCCCTTCAGCGCTTTCGCAGATATTGTGTAGACGAACAAACAGAAAGATACGAGTGAATACATATTCCATTTCCAAACTTCTTTGACATAGTAAATAATGATGCAAAACCAACTAATGACACCTGTCATTTCAGTATTACTTACCTGTGTAAGATACAGAAATGACAAGCATCTTCAGTTGGTCGTCTGTCTATATCAACTGGCATTGATACCTATATTTCTTTAAATTACTTCTTTTATATAGTTAGACTCAGTGCAGCTGAATAGTTTTGCTGAGTGCTCAATGACCAGAACTTAAAGCAGGAAAGAAACGAGAGCAAAAGTAACCAGAGAGATGTGAAATGGATAAGATATAAGAAAATATATAAGGAAAAATATTCATGAAAGAGAAAAGAAGAGGAGAATATTTTTGAATTCATAATTTAAGGATGGTTCAGAGGCAGAGATGGTGGAAGTGCTCAAGAAAAAAAGGAAAGAGAAGAATATTTTGTATTCATAATTCAAAGAGTATCATTTTTTTTTCAAGTAAGATGTTATTGGAAAACAGAAGTTTGTATATATATTTACACAGAAGTTTGTGTATATATTTACAGCTTTAAACATTAAACACATTAACAAATTTTTCCAAAGATTTTTTTTGTGTCACTTCAGTCACTTATTTCCCAATATCTGTTAATGTAATTTTCAGTGTTTTTTTTATGTTTCACATATACTTTGTTATTATGGCACTATGTGTTAATTTTCTTTTGTTGGGATCATCAATTGTTTACCATGTAACTGCTTTGGGGATTTAAAAACAAAACAGTTATATTAACATGGCTCCCCAGTAGTGTTGATCAAATACCACCTCCCCTTCAGCTATGATTCTAGTATATAGCTCATGTCATACATGTAGTTTGTTGTTTTATTTAAAGTATTGTCATAATGTATTGTATATGGATGATATTTTATACTACACCTCATTTGATATTTTTTAAATAAGGCTTACTTACATAGGTTACCCCAAAATCATATTTAACGATGAGAGATCAATGAGTATAACAACAGACATTTTTTTTGTTTGTATCAATTGATTGTTCACCCATGTGAATATTAAATCCATTCTGTTGCATATCCACATTCTATAGACTGTACAGACAATGGAACGTCCACATTTTACAGATCATGTAGACAAAAGGATGTCCACATTTAATAGACAGTTCAGAAAATGAAACCTCCACATTTTATAGACTCTACAGACAACGGAACGTCCACATCCATAAACACATGCTGGACAATGTGTATGGAGATTCTGGGATGCCCAACAGTGACAATCCTCCTCACGGATGTAGTTCACAGGAAAACTGTGAGTGATACATCTGACCTCAGATTGGCTGCAAGAGCTGTCAGAAGGATATCCAAGGGGTGTTAAACTGCCTCAAGAGGGCTCCACTCCCTGGTTTGGAATCCTTGGTTGCCTTACCAAGTCTAGAGAGCACAAGCTGCCCTACTATATTACCCATAGCTGGGTGGGGTTAGAGATGGATGCATACCTTTCCCAAGGATAGAGTGTGGAGTGAGCATAACAAGCCCCAACTGAAGTTTGAACTTGGGTCACTGATTCCATTGTCTGAGTCATTAACGACTATGCCAATTGCACATCCATTTTTTCAGACTATATATTATACAAAAAATTTGTTGAATGACAAAGTCCCAACCTACCTGCTTGGCTGGGCTAGACTGATTGATGAGCCACGTAGGGTTTCATGACACTGTTTCATCATCATCATCAGTCTTTCAACGTCCGTCGTTGGACATAGTTCTCACTAAAACCTAAAGAACTTCAAAAATATTAAAGGTAAAAAATTTGGGGGTTTTTGTCACACACTCTATGAAGAAATTTTGTATTCTTGTGTCAAATACACTCTATAAAAAAAATTTTATGCTCTATGAAAGCTGTTTTTTGTCAAAAATTTTTTTTGCTGCAAGAACAATATTGATCCCACTATGGAGCCGTTAGGGATGCCACCTATGACTGGTGACCATGATGACATCTCTCTATCAACTTGAACCCTTTGTCTTCGATCTCTAAGGAATGATTTTATCCACTGCAGCACTTATCCAATTATCCTCAAACTCTGCACTTGTTTGAGTAATCTTAGGTGAGGCACAGTGTCAAACACCTTCTTGTAGTCAAGGTATAGGACGTCAACTGGAATACTGTGTATGAAGACTTTTGACCAAATGTTTGTTGTCTCAAGTTGGTTGGTGGTTACAATTTTCCCTGTTATAAATCTGTGCTGCTCTTAGAAGTTCATATAATTGTCTTCTAAATACTTTAAGATTTTAGTGAATTTTATGTACTCAAGGATCTTGCAGATGACAGAGGTCAGAGATACCGGTCTGAAGTTTCCAGGATTATTATGATCACCCTTCTTAAAGATTGGTGTGGTAGCAACCTCTCTCCAATGTGATGGTAATTCTCCAGTCTCTAAGCTTATTTGATATATGAGGGCAATGGGTGTTGATACCACATCTAACAATTCTGTAAGTATTCTAAGGTGGATATTATCAAGCCCCGGACAATATTTGGTTTTAGGAATTGTATGGTTTTCCTCACGTCTTTGTCTGTTATTGATATAGTACTGAGGAGAGGTGTTTTTATGGTTTTATGAGGTATATAAGGTATACTTGATTGGTTGTTTAGTGTTTCTGCAACCTCTTTATCTGGAGTTGTGTAATTTCCATCATTCTTCCCTAGATAAGGAACATTGCTACACATTTCACCAGTGGCTCTCATACAACACCATATGCATTTATTGCAACATTTCTAGTTATTTTCCAAATTTTCTTATCACAGACTACGTGGCATGAGCAGCTGGGTTTCTCTTCATTTCAAGTACATATATGATACAAGAATTTTTTTCCCTTTTCTGTATATGATACAAAGAATGAAACTTGTATATCAAAATTGAACTAACTGATAAAACAAGTAGGATTTGAATCATTTACCATTTGTCATTCTCAAATTCAAAGTATCTCATCAGCTAAAAGATCATCAGGATGCTGGGTCTTACAAAGCATTTCTTTGAATAATAGAGTTTCTTGGCAACACCCGTCTCTCTCAAAGTAACATGCAATATGTTAAGCTGGCTTATATGGTTCCAGGAATAGGCAATAATCCCTGATCTGACCCTTTTGGAAAGGTGAATGTATACCTTTCCCAAGGACATTGGTGTGAAGTGAATACAAACTACCTCAAACAATATTTGAACTCAATTTGCCTATTCCATTTCCATGCTACCTTTCACTACCTTTTGATACTAATAAAAAAAAAAGCAGGTCTGGTTAGTCAATCAACAGAAACCATCATATGATCAAAGTCTTTTGGCTGCATGCATGTTGGGTGTGGTCAATGATTAAGTTACTTTTCTCAAGTTTTATTTAGCGGTGATCTCAAGAGAAAACTGTGTTTTCTAAAACAAGCCTGAGTGCTGCTGGGTAACAACTAAATGATCAATAAAGCATAAACTCTCAATGCAAATTGAACCCCTTCACTAAAACCTGTGCACATGGTACCTACATACATACCCTGCCAGCCACATCAACTTAAAAACTGAAGAAACCTATTTTGACAGTTTTGGTTGATGGTTTCTGATTATTTCAAATTTATCAACATTTATTAACATGCGATCCATACTTACAGTTATGCGATCCATCATATATAACAGTATCAATGTATGATTGTTATTGCTTGAATTATTTTGATGCTGAAAAAATAAATATGTTCATACAGCTAATTAGATAGTGCCCTTACACTTCCAATATTTCAAGTTTCTCTTTTCTCAGCTATCGATAAATGAAATAGACTTAGAGGTGAAGAGCACCTGGAGTGGCATCACTCACTTTACCATTCTTGATTATTGCACCTGGTATTCCTTAGCAGTCATCCATCCAAGTACTACCCAGACTCAACATTGCTCAACTTTGGTGATCGCATAAGAACCTGTGTATCTGATTCTAAGCCTAATGTTCATATTCTAAGTTGGAAATTCTATGAATACTCATCATACAGAATATTTCTCTATTAGGAGAAAAAAATTCTCAATCTAAGGGAGGTAACTGATATGCATTCTGTAAGAATATGTCACCTGCAGTTAGATCAGTAAAAATTTCATTTTTTTAGTCCAATTCAAATGAGAATAATGATAAATAAACATATAAATATGAATATAGACTCAAGAAATAATATAACAAAAGCTTTGGACATCAGTTGTTTTTATAAGCCTAATTGATTGCCCAGCATACTTTAGGGCATAATGAGACAATAACATTTGAATCCTGACTGAATCAGTAGAGGATAGAATATTCTATCCTCTAATGGTATCATAGAATATGGTGGTCCATCTGTCATATATTATTCTATGGATGATTATGAAACACAAAACCTGGAATAAATGGGAATAACTTTTAAGGAGTGGTAGGATGTCTCAATGTGCCCCAATACAAGGGGCACATTGAAACATCATACATGCTACTTCGTAAGACCATAAACCGAGCATGATTTCAATTTTCAGGACAGTTGGCATCACAAAGTCTCCTTTTGGCTAGCCTAGAGGGAGCTGACCTCATTAATCTGTGAAGCATCTTTGTTCCTCAACACCTTTCCATGTTGTGTCTTCCTTGACAACTGTGTTTCTCTTGCAGGAGTGTCACCCAATACGGATGTAACTTATTCATTGATCACCCCTTTTCAAAATTTTTTTCACCGATTACTTCAACAGGCTATGCTGCCAAAAGATGTTGGTCATGTGACAGTTTCTATTGCGTGACTAACCTGTTTTTTTGTTTTGTTTTTTTTTGTTTTGTTTTGTTTGTTCAAGTTTGTTTTTTGGGGGGAGGAGGGGGTAATATAGTTGTCTACAAAAAATTGGTAAAATTTGTCTACCTGTTAACTTCCCCAGAATGCTCTCAACAGATCAAGTTATTTTTCTTTTAATATATCAGAAAAATTTTTATTAAAGAAGAAGCTTCTTGTATTGATCTAAAAAAAGATATCAAATGTTATTAACAGACTGATCTGGTTGGTCACTCAATAGAAACCGTCACATCACCAACACCTTTTGGTAATGCCATGTTTGGGGATGATCAATTAAAAAAATTTGAAAAAGGAGTAATCAATGAATAAGTTACTTCTCTCACCTTTTGTTGGGGTATTTTCCCAAAACAAGCATCAATGTTGCTGGATAAGGAATCAATTTAGCATAGAATTACATTGTTAATAGAGCCCTCATCCAAGAACCTATTTTGGGGTAATTTTAAAAAAACATCTTTTTTTTTCTGGACATGATAAGGAATAAATCTTTATATTTTCAGTCCTCAAGCTCCATATGCAGCAGTCTGCGTACATGACATATACATAGATTGATAATCAGTCAGGCAGAAGCACCAAATACTAAACAAACCTATACTGACCAGTCAACAGATTCAGTTGACAGTTTCAAATAAAGAATAAAAATTCATTCACAAACCTTTATTTTGTGAATGTGAAGTGAACAATGTCAAATGTTATTAGGAGATAAAGTACTTTTTTCTCAAAAACATTTAATCTACATAATTCAAATTTAGATATAACAACTGCAGCATAATTCCATTGAGATAAAATGAATGTTCCACTTTGATCTTTACCTCATATCAGGGGCAGTGCTAGGTTCCGACTGTACACCCACTTCCCTACAAATTTTTTTTAGATTTTTTCAATCTTTCAACATTACTATTTAGATTTTTTTTAGATTATCCCAACAAGGGAATGAAACAAAGCAAAGGTTAGATATTGATATACGCCTATTTATTTCTATAAAAAAAAAAAAGGTGTCCTTGGTAAGCAGATGCATGGCTTATCTACAGAACAGGAAATTTTAAAGATATCCATGCAAATAAAACACATTCCAACGGATGTTATAAACAACAAAGAAAAAAGGATCCCGTCATTTTGTTACAAAGAAAAAAACAGTTAAAATCCTAAAAACTGAATTCATTTTATGACCATTATGGTGACTGTAGTAAAAGAACAAAAAAAACAAGCAAGCCATTTTAGAAATACCATCACAAACATTTGAATAAAAAAGAATAGGGTATATTTTATTGCACTAAATGAACTATAAATTAATTATAAAATTTTTGATTGATACAATTGGTGAGGAGGATTCAAATTAGGCTCAGTGTCTCACAGGTAGTGGAGTACCTATCTTTATATTTTCATTTACAGTATAATTTTTCATTTTCCAATTTACACTACAATTATCTGTAAGCATGATGAATATGAATCAATTTATTTTGTTGATTCTTTAAAAATAGATTTCAACATTAGTAGAAAAAGTTAAATGGTGAAGTATGAAAATTTGCTTTAACGTTGGTTACTCCATATAAATAACTATAAAGATAGGTCCCGATTCCCCTGCATTCGGTTGAAATTCTAATCATTACTGTCTAGTTTTATTATTTAGAAGGATTTTGAAACTCAACTTTTTTCATCTTGTGTGTTTCTAACTTCTAACCATTGTCAAAATTAACTACGGATAAATGAAAGGGCAAAAATATTTGGCTCTAATTCACTTCTGCGCCTTCAACTTTCAGCATGGAAGGTGTTCGTGATTGTAAATTGTAAAGTTTCACACCATCATTCTTTCAAAGTTAAAACTGTGCACAAATAAAAAGAAATAAGAGAATTCATGAATGATAAATAGAATTATGATAATCTGCTGTAACCATGATTGGTATTAATAAAAAAATCTCAATTGTGAAGTTTCACACATCTGTTCACTCAGAGTTGAAAACGTTGCACAAATTTATCCCCCCCCCCCTACTCCTACAAAATATATCGGGGCTGATTTTCAAAAACTAATTTGCTTTAATTGATATTTATAAAGACTCAAATTGAACTATACTATTTTTAAAAATCGTGGAAAAATGACACTTCTGAAAATAAAATAATGTTGTGTTCGTCACTCATGAGGATCAACTTAGCATAAACTTACATTGCAAATTGACGCCTCCCCACTAAAAAGGCTACTTAGAGAGAAGGATATCAAAAAACAATGACAAAAAACGTTTTTTTTTTGACATGATCTGTCATAAATGTTCATTTTTTAATCCCTCTAGTTTCATTGATGTGGCCTGTATGTATGATACATACATAGATAGATAACCAGTCAAACCCACCAAAAACTGAAGAGACCTATGTTGATAGTTTTGGTTGACAGTTTCTAATTAAGATGAAAAAAATGCAATTCAAGTTTTAGTTTCAAACAAATATGATGAAGTTTGTGCTTGAGTAAGTCATTTGCTATCTCGTGAAATCCTTGTTATAGAATGAACCCAACAGTCCTCGCTTCAATGCAATCAGTGAGGGAGTTCTATCAAACGCTACTGAGGCGGGGGGGTAGTCTTTCATAAAATATTTTATAAACTAGCTGAGCAACGCTTGGGGTATGCACTTGTTCAACTATACGTCTATCTCATTTTTAAAAATGTTCAGGGTTCCTCAGATGTATTATTTCCCTCGAACTCCAGTGCCCCCAACAGCTGCAGGTTCTGTGGGTCCCATGCGTCACATTTGTAAGTATTTCAAATTTCTCTCATCACTGATAGACCAAAAACTCATCTCCCTCTCTCCCTCTCTTTCCATCTATCTACATATACCAATCTATTTGTATGATATAATGTCTAAATATATAGTCTGGAAAGTTTTATAGCCTTAAACACTAGATAAGTAAAAAAAATTTTTGTTCAAAAATTTTTTGTGTGATTTCAATCACTTATTTCTTAAATCTGTAATACATATGTAATTTACATAATTTTCTTCTGTCTTTTCTATGTTTTAACACAGACTTTTATATCATGGTGCTATGTGTAAATTTTTTCTTGTTGTATACCATGTAATTGTTTTGGAGATTTAAAAACAAAACAGTAATATAAACATGGCTCCCCAGCAATGTTCATCAAACATCACCTCCTCTTCAGCAATAATTTTAATATGTAGGTTATGCCATACATGTAGTTTGTTATTTTATATAGAGTATCATCACAATGTATTGTACATGGATGTTGTTTTTGTACTACATATCATTTAATTTTTTTGAAGCAGGGTTTACTTACATAAGTTACCCTGAAAATATTTGACGATGAGGGATCAATAAGTATAGCAACATACATGACTCATTATGATTTTTATTCTATTGAGTGATCACCAATGTGAATATTAAATCCGTTGTGTCAGTTTTAATCTTGGGCTGCATGCAAACCAACTTATGATATCATCTTTAAGAATACCAATTACACAGAAAAACTTCTTCATATGTATTTATTAAAACATATACACATAAATATGCATGAATACACATATGTAGACACATACGTATACGTTTATACATGAGAAGACATAGCTTATATCTTGCGTAATAAAAATTTGCCTTAAGTGGTTGAAGCAGTTTTTTTGCCTGATAATTGCGTTTTAAGCCAAGTCTTAAGCAGTCCAAATTTCTTAGATGAAGCATTTATCATTATTTCTTCTTTTCATCTTAATTTTGTTGCTTATTCTCACCTAGTAGTAATAAGACATAATAGTCTTCAAGTTGTACTTAATTATGATCTACTTATGTATCAATTTTCTTAGTGTCTATGTTTTTCTTCATTTTTTATTCCCATCTTCTTTCTATATTAATAAAGCAGGTTCAGAAGTAGAGAGAAAACCTACCAAAGTCACTCAAGCACAATCGATGCTTCATAGAACCAAATTCTTTCAGACACAGTGCCGCCAAACCCCCCAAAACGAACCAGCTGGTTTTAATGCATTACTAACCTAACATTGCATACGCTACTTCATTGAAAATAAATATGGGGGAAGGTCTGCAGGAGTTAGGCGGATGCCTACATCTTAATGTCCAGGTTTTTTTGTATGTTCAATGTCTACTAATGGATACATTACCATACACCTCATTCCCCAAATCCAGTCTTGCTGTATACCTGGTTCCCAAAACCCGGGCTTACCATATACGTAGTTCCCAAAATCCCAATTCTCCATATACCCAGTTCCCAAAACCCATTTTCATCCCTGAGAATAAACATCCGTGATCTTCAAGCAGGAAGGAAACTCCTCTCTTGTAAATAGCTACTGAACTGGAACAAACTCGGGAATCAAGGAAGCAACTCCTGCCATCTTTGGTAGATCATGTTTAGAAACAGAATCAAGACAAGGAGGATTAGAGAGTGGTTATTGTTGTTCTTGTTGTTGTTGTTGCTACTGGTAGTGAACATAGTGGTGGAGGGAGGAGAGGGGTTGGTGAGTTTGGTTTTCCAGGATCTTTGATCGGTCCAAAATTACATCTTTGTTACATAACCTACTTGCCATGTACACCAGAATCAGGTATCATGAACTAATCATAAAGTTATCAGCTAGTATAGTATATCAGCATCAGTATATATATATAAATATATATATACATATATATATATATATATATATATATATATATATATATATATATATATATGCACTGATTTACTGATACCATCAAAAAATGACTGCTGCAGGTTCAAACTCTACTCTTATGTCTATTTCGACTGAAGATAATCATTGCAACTTATATCTTGTATAAGATATAAACAAATATCAAAATGTAAAATTATATATTTTTTTAGTATGAATGTATTATTCATAAATATGAATTAAGCTTTTGCGTATCAGAGAGATAAATTTTGTTGATATGGCAGAATTGTCTACTTAGCTTCGTCAGTGAGACACCAGCCAATCAATCAATCATGGTAGGGAAGTATTAATTCTATAAATGTATTCATTTATTCAGATGAAATAAGCCCTCGTATATTTCTTACATAAGTTTTGGTAGATATGTAAGATTTGTCAGTTTAGCTCAGTCAGTAACGGACACAACTACCAATCAGTTTGCAATCTTAAATCACTGTAGGGGAATATCAATTTTTACTCCCCTAAAGTATAAGTAGCAAGAAAGTTAAGAAGCCATTGGCCCTTTTCACTTAGGAGGCCCAGATGTAAATGTATGTGTGTGTGTATGTATGTATGTGTACATACAGGGTGTTTAATAAAGGATACGACCCTAAGATTAATGTAAATCTTATGCTGTAATATGAATCACATTGCAAGACCATACTCAAAGACAACAGTATTTAGCAGTTGCAATAATTGCATCATACACTAGCTTCATTCAAGCCTCCATTTCTTGATGTTGTCAGTTTTGTCATTTTCCAGCGTAATTTAAACATTTATGAGATGAAACAGATACAAAACTGTATCCAGGTTAGAGGAAATCACTTTCGACATTCATTGTAAAGTTGAAATGTTTGTATAAATAGTATCTTTTTGTAATCCTATGATTTGTATCTTGAAAAAATCTTTTTAGATTTAAAAGAGTTTAACCCTTAAATTCATAGACTACTCATAATTGATAATGGAGCTCTTCAATGAATAGAATAAAAAAATAATGAGACTCATCTCTGAATTGAATAGAATTTTTTTTTTCAAAACAGGTCTGGTCAGTCACTCGATATTAACTGTCATGTGACCAACATCTTTTGACAGCATACCGTGTTGGAGAAGATCAGTGGAAAAAAATTGGAAAAAGAGATGATTAATGAATGTTACCTCTCTCACATTTTGTTGGGAAAAAAAATGTTGCGAATGCTTCAGAATACACACTAAGTGATCAATTTAGCATAAACTTACATTGCAAATTGAACCCACAACCAAGAGCTGATAGTGATTCATACATAGCCAGCAAGCCCTGCTATATCAAAAACCAAAGAAACCTACGTTGATAGTCTCGGTGATAGTATTGATGCTTTCTAATTCACTAAGTGGTCAAGGAAAGATCATTTTAATCAAGAGTTATTTCCCTTGATAATGACAATTTTTTTTTTACTTTTATGAATTTGAGAGTTGAACGCAAATTGTCAAAAAGATAGTTATGTCCTTTTTTGCATACCCTGCATATATTTTCAGACATCTCTCTTTTATAAGCATACATATCCAAGAAAGAAGAAATTCCAAATTCTGTTGATTCCAATCTTCCAGACATTCTAGTTGACTTTCGTCTCCAGCTGCCATTAAAAAATTTCTTTAAATGTTGGGAGAAAGGAAAAGCAAAGAAAAAATAAACGGGAGCAGTTGGTCACTCAATAGATACTGTCACATGACCTCTTTTTGGCGGCATGCTATGTTGGGAGAGATCAATTGAAAAATTGGAAAAGATAAATGAACAAGTTACTAGTCTCCCCTCTTGTTTGAGAAGTGATCACTAAAAAAAAGTTTGAATATTAAAAAAGGACAAGCATGAACACTGCCGAACACAAATTAAGGGATCAATTTAGCAAAAATTTACGTTAGTACTGCCTGTACACATGATACATAGCCCATCAGTCATCTGGACCAAATTAAAAACTGAAGTAACCTATGTTGCCAGTATCAGTGACAGTTTTAGTTGATGGTGTCTAATACTTTCCGAACATTTGAATTATCACTCTGTCAATTTTCTTTACCACTTAAAGGTCATGCCTCGAAGAATTAATTTCACAAATTATGTATTTGTGAGAATCAAGAACAAAAAAATTGAATAACCAACATTTTGTTAACATCATGACCAGAGGCATAGCTGAGGGAGGGGAAGAAGGAGGCAGATCCAGGATTTTCAGCTGGGGGTGGGGGCCATTTTTTTTCTTTCACTCCATCTGTCTAATTGTGTTTTAAAGGTTAATTTATGATTATTTGGTATTGTTTTGGTTTTTCGTTTTGAAAATTTTCTTCATCTTGACAAGGTATTCCCAACCTTTTTGGCATAACCGCCCACTTCCACATTGAAAATTTTTCCACTGCCCACCTGTGTAGTAAATATTTAAAAGGATACCAAACTATCTTTAACTCAATAAAAATGAACAAATTCTTTGATATACATACGCCAACATTTACTCTTTTCTCCATGCACTTACTAAACATAAGATATCACAATGCTGTTGAGGAAATCAATAATGGAAAATGTCACTGTTGACTCATTTTCTATTGTTAGTTTCAAACTTTAATTCTCAAAATCCTATACCATCCGGAAGAAAAATCAAAACGCCAACCATTTCCAGCTCTGTTGCTCACCACCCATCCAAAAGTTGAAATCAACCATAAGTGGGTCAGAGAGCTCAGATTGAATAACCCTAATCTAGACAATTTTTCTAAAAATTCTTTTTGTGCTTAGCCAGAGTGCTGGAGGTAGTCTTGAATCTGTGGAGGGAGGGGTCTATCTGAAAATGATGCCTGGACCCCCAAAAAAACTTTATAAAAAGCAGTTCACCTACTTTAGTTCCACTGACAGTATACATTAGCAAGGATATATTTATACATACATGAATTGCATGAGTTAATTTTCTGAATGATGATGGTCAATGGTTGAGTATCTTATTCTGATGCCAACTTGTTACTGTGGTTGGTTTCCATCTAGTGCTTTTGTGATTCAGTTGGTAATTACTTTAGTGAAAAGTTTGTATATGTAGTCAAACAGGTTTATTGGCCTATAGCTGTTGAGATCTTTCAGGTTCCCTTTTTATATCATGATTGTGGTGTTCCAATCCTTTGAGACTTTGCTTTGTTTGAGGCATAAGTTGAATAAAATGGTTTGTTTCCTAGTGATGACTTAACCAGCTTTTTGCTTAGGTCAATGGTGATTTTATCCAGTTTGGGGGCCTTTAGTTTTTCTGTTTGCCTGTTGGCTTGCTTCACTTCCCACAGAATGACATGTGGGAAATCCTCAAAGTGGTTGCTTTTCTGATCATTTTTTTGTTTCTTTTATGTATTGAGACTTTTGTTAATAGCTTTGAAACCACTGATTGTTTCAAGAATTATTTCAATGTCTGTTGTCATGTATCTTTTTTTATCTTCTCTTCATTTCTCTTTAATGCTTCAATTTTATTGCTCTCAGTGGTTTGAGATTTCTGCATTTTTTCATGAGATTCTTGGTTTCATCTGAAAGTTTACTGATGGTTTGTTTGCTCTTTGGACATATTTGCAACTTCTATTAGAGTGCTTGTTATTTTGTTTTCCTGAGTTGGTGCTAATTTGGATTTTATATTTTACCTACATTGACTTAATTTTGGACTAGGATATCTCTGAGCCACTCACAGTAGCATTTGTTGACTTCAAAAAGTCTTTTGAATCTGCGGGAATCCCTTAGATTATTGATGCTATCACTCAACAAGGTGTAGACCCTATATACGTCAAAGTATTGCAACATATCAACAAACATTAGTTCACCTAAACTCTTTACAGCCTGCCTTGAAATGTGCTTCTGAAACCTAGACTAGAAAAATTAAAAAACCAGAATAGATGGCAAATGCCTTGGCTGCCTCAGATTTGCAGATGACATTGTTCTTTTTGCTAAGAACCTCTATGACCTCCAATAAATGCTAGACAAACTGAATGAAGAAAGTAAGAAAGTTTGTCTCCACATGAACTTCAGTTGAACAAATGTCATGTACGGCAAACGTGTGGAAGACATGAACACAATGTAGAACAGGAGAAAATAAACCACTACATCTATCTTGGACCATGAATCTCCATGAAATCCTCAAAAGAAGAAGAAATCAAGCAAAGAGTCATTCTTGGATGATAAGCTTTTGGTAGAGCAAGCTTAACCTTCAAGAATAAGAAAACCCCACTAGTCCTTAAAAAAAGAGTATACTTCCAATAGTCACCTATGGAACTAAAACATGGAATCTAACTAAAAGATTGACCCTAAATCTGAGAACCATGCAGCATGTACATGAGAGGATCATGCTCAACATAACATGAAGAGATCACAAGACAGCACAATATATTAGTGGAAAAATAGGTATCTGATATATCATAGCATCCATTAGACAAATCAAATTGCAATGGGCTGGTCATGTTGCAAGAATGGCAGGCATCCACTGAACATCATGACTCACAACATGGATCCCTAGAAATCACATGAGGAACTGTAGTCAAAACATAAGATGGCGTGACAACATTGACAAGTTTTAAAAGTATTGGCTCCATGATAGAGAGGTCTAGTAAATCTTAGGGAAAGTCCATGTCCAATGACAAACACTAAAAAGCGAAGGCAGCAGTTACTGCAGCTGAAGAAGGAGGAAAGCAACATTATTATTATTATAATTATTATCATTATTATTATTATTGTTGTTGTTGTTGTTATTATTGTTATTACTATTATTATTATTATCATTATTATTATTATCATTATTATTATTGCTGTTGTTGTTATCATTATTGTTGTTATTATTGTTGTTATTATTGTTATTACTATTATTATTATTATCATCATTATTATAATGATAATAACAATAATGATGATAATAACAATGATGATGATAATAATAATGATATTAATTTCGATGAAAAACTGGAAAGTAGACTTGACAGCCACAGGGGACAAACTAGCAGAGGTAGGGATAAAAAGGGGAATCTTCCAAGGAGACTCGTTGTCCCCACTATTATTTGTTCTAACAATGATACCGCTCAACAGAATCCTGAAGAACAGCAAAGGGTACCATTTCTCTGAAACAAAAGGAAAGGTCAACCACCTAATGTACATGGACGATGTAAAATTGTTCGCTAAAAACAGGGGAGAGCTTGAGACTCTATTCAACTAAGTAAAGGAATATAGTGAGGACATCAGAATGGAGTTTGGAATAGAAAAATGTGCAATCATGGTAATGCACAAAGGAAGGCTTACAATGACTGAAGAAATTGAACTCCCAGACAACAGCAAGATTAGGGCATTGACCGCACAAGACCGATACAAATACCTAGGCGTCCTTGAATGTGATACGATAAAACGGGAGGAGATGAAGGAAAAAATAAAGAGAGAATACCTTAGAAGGATAAGGAAAATATTAGAGACCAAATTAAACAGCAGAAATCTAATAAAAGAAATGAACACCTGGGCTGTGTCAGTAGTTAGATATACAGGACCATTCCTAGGATGGACAAAGGAAGAACTCCAATCAATGGATAGGCGAACTAGGAAACTTATGACAATGCATAAAGCATTACACCCTAGAGATGATACAGATAGACTATACGTTAAGAGAAAAGAAGGTGGCAGGGGGCTCATCAGCATAGAAGACTGTGTCCAGAGAGCTAAAGTAGTCCTAGAAAGGTATGTGCAAATGAATAGTGAAGAAATCATAAAGAGTGCGAGAGATAGTGCAACAAACAACAAAGTAGAAAACAATGGAACAGTACAGCAAACAAGAAAAGAAAGATGGGAAGAGGAGAAATTGTATGGCGAGTTTAAAAGGCAGATACAAGATGTAGCAGACGAGAAATCATGGACGTGGTTACGAAAAGGAAACCTTAAGAAAGAAACGGAATCGCTCATCATGGCAGCCCAAAACAAAAGCACAAGGACAAACTACATAAAAACAAAAATCGACAGAACACAGACAAACAGCAAATGCCGCATGTGCGGTGAAAGAGATGAGACAGTAAACCACATAACTAGTGAATATAGTCAACTCGTCCAGAAGGAGTATAAGCATAGACACGATAGAGTAGCAACGATGATACACTGGGAACTAAGTAAAATTCCCGCCTTCAAAGGAGTAATTGCATGGAGAATGGGATCAGCAAGCTGAGTTAAATCTTTGGCTGAGACAGTTTCCATTCAGTTTGCATCAATGCCCTTAGGAAAGGCGTGTATTCATCTCTTCCCCCTACCAAATATTCAATACATTAATACAAAAAATGGTCTCTGATCTCCAAGCTAAATTGGCCTTTCTATTACTGATAAAAAAATGTGAGCCAAGAGGATAAAATTTATTACATCAAAGTTCCAAGGGATCATTGAGTGCATATGGGTTGCTGGGTACATCACTCAACCAATCAGGTGGGGTGTCAGCAAATGGTCACACCTATGACTGCAAACATGAGTGGTTCTTAACATTATTCTCTACAATGTTTCTCAATCGACCTGAATTGTGGCTGAAAAATGCAAAGCTGCACTCAACGCTCTGCTCTCTTGAAGATGATCCAATTAATTGGATATGTCGACAACTGAGAGCCGCAGGCAAATGCGGTTTATGAAGCATAATGCTGAATCTTCTCATGTTCTGTGTCCAAAAATATGTGTGCAACAAAAACAAGCTCTTCATGTATAAGTTCCTATTGTAGGCTCCATAAGCAGAGTTTTAAACGGTCAAGAGTTTAGATTTGTTTTGTTACCTTAAGATTAATACAACAATATCTCAAATAGGGCAGATCTTGATGTAGTATAGTCAAGGAATTGCTGAACAGATTCATGTAAATTAGTGTGAACTGAAAAAAAAACACATATGATGAGACCTTGAAAAGAGCAATTTTGAACAGTACAAACAATTTTTGAATAAATGAACTGCACTGATCAAGTAATATCTGTACATAGGTTCCTATATTATGTTTTGAGTAAATCATTTTATCTTTGGAATAGGTAAGATTACAACAAGTTTAGTTTGTAATTTGAAAGCCAGATAAGAAAGGCTTTTCTAATAATGTAAATGCCTCCAGCAAATTTCAAAAAAGTACGAGTAATCTTCTTTCATCTGAGACATCACCTTATAACAAAAGAAAAATCTCTATATGCAAAGTTGTAACTACCTTAAAAAAGACACTATGTTGTTTCCATCTCCGAATTGAGCAAATTCCACTGTACGTGTATATTTTCAAGAGGGGTTATAGTTTTATTCCTTGTATTATTTTGTTTAGGACATTATTTTTGCTTGTATGACATGACTAACAAATATTGGAGTATTAAGAATATCATGTCTTACTTCTTGCTTCTTCTTCATTTTCTTGTCTTTTTGGCCTTCCATAATTGAAAAATAACAGCCAGAAAAGAAAAGAGGAGGGAATGAAACAAAAAGTCAAGGGAAACAAAGAAAAAAAAGGGCTGTAATGATGGAAGGACAGAGAGAGCAAAATAAGGTAACAAGCCAACAAAACTGGACCAAACTAACAATCAGTACATTGTTAACATGATTGGCTCAACTCTGCTCCAATCAGAATAAAGAGTGAACGGTTGAAGTGAACTGACTGATAACGGCTCTTTATGAATACTATTATTGTTATCATTGTTATTATCATTATGAACAGAACGAAGCCAGATCACGGCAAAATCAATGTTGATTTTTACTACATGCAAAATATGAATATGAAAAGGAAACAAAAAAATTTCTAATTAGAAACCGTCTACTAAAACTGTCATCGAAACAGTCAACACAGGTTTCTTCAGTTTTCAAGTATGTCTGGTTGTCTATGTATGTATTGTATATGTCTTGCATACAAGTTGCAGCAATGAAATTCTAGAGGGCTGATAATTTAAACACTTACTCCTTATGTCTAGAAAAACTTCTTTTTTTTTAAATCTACCCCCAAATAGGTCTTCAGCTGGGGGGCGGGGGTCAATTCATAAAGTGAGTTTTTGGTAAATTGGTCTCTTAGTTTGTGCCTGGCAAGATTCAGGTTTGCTTTTTGAATATTTGATCTTTTTAATGATTATGACCCAACAAAAAGTGGGAAAAGTAACTTTTTTCTATTGATCAGCCCTTCTCCAAATTTTCCAATTGATCACCCCCGATTCAGCAAGATGCCAAAAGTATTTGGTCATGTGATGGTTTCTGTCAAGTGACTAACAAGACCTGTTATTGTTATCATTATTATTATTGAAAACGAAGGCAGATCACAGCAAAATCAATGTTGATTTTTACTACACGCAAAAAAAAGGAATACGAAGAGATGGGAAAAACTGAAAAAATGAACAATTTCCTAATTCCTTTGTTTCCTGAGACAAAATCTGATCACGTCTTGATGATGTCAGAATAAAACATTGGGAGGAAGGGAAAAAAAATGTTTTCTCTTAAATTAATGATAATTTATTAAGAGGAAAAAGAAGTAAGAAAAAATATGGAAATGTTTTTTTTTGTTTCTGTTGTTTGCTATTTTTCCTTTGAATTCGCTCTTTATTTTTTTCCTACAGCAGCACAGAAGTTCGGAAGTCAGCTCAATACAAGATGGGAGCTTGGAAAAAAGAAAAAGATTGTGCAAATGAAAGACAGCGGGAAGAAGCAGTGGTTCAATGCTGAAAAAAGATGTGAGGGAACATAGGGCTGACTATTCTATTGCATGCAATTGAAATTTAGCCAATTTCAGTGACATTTTAAGACTACATGGAATAATTATTTGGACTTATGAATTTGATTTATAAATTCTCAATCTGAACAATTCACTGCTTAGCAAAGATTAGCCAATATATCTGGCTAATTTTTCTTATCAGTACAGATAGGGAATTTTAGTAATTTATAGATAGTGAGGGCATAGCATCAACCCCCACCCAAGTAAAGGAACGCTGTTCAGATGCATTTCACGGCTTTACAGTGCTGAGAACAAGTGATGCAATGAAAGAAGAAAATCTCGTAGAGAGAAAAAAAGGAAGTTGGAAGGAAGAAAATTCTAAAAAGAATGATTAAAGAAAGAATGAAGAAATCATAAAAGAGAGAAAGACAGGAAGGGAGAAAGAAAATGAATTAAGAAAATATGAAGAAGAAAAAGCTAAAAGACACCATTTAAGGAAAAAATATGAATTCTGAAAGAAGGAAATCAAAAGAAAAGTGAATAGGTCCAGTTAGTCACTTAATAGAAACTATTTTTGGCAGCATGACATATCGGGGGAGAGGGTGATCAATTGAAAAAATTGAAAAAAGGTTAGATCAAGGAATAAGTTACATCTCTTACCTTTTCTTGGGCAGTGATCACTAGATATGTCAGAATTTTCCAAAAAACAGGGATCAATTTAGCATGAACTTAGATTGCAAATTGAACCTATCAACTAAAAATCTATTTGTTAACTAATTTTCATTCAGTTCTTTATGACAACAGTGTTGGTAAGAAATGATAATTTTAAAGAAACATTTTAATCTAGAATAAAATATAAATTTTTTAAAAATATAAGATTTGTGAAGAAAATGAATGAAAGAAACAAAAAACAGAGAAGAAAATAATGAAGAGAAAAAAAAAAGTCATGAAGGAAGAAAACTGGCCTCCACCCCAAACAAGTCTGAGACCAGATTATTTCTCAAGATGTTCAAAAATGGAGGTTGCTTTTCTCAGTAAAACTCAACTTTTCATTTTTCAACACGAAATGTCTGACAACTATTCTGTTTGCAAATAATAATTACTCAAAGCCGTGAGGCACTGACTAATGAGGTTCTGCAAGAATTAATTTTTCTTTCATTCTTTAATTGGTCATCATTTCCATAACTAGAAAGCACTCAGAGAGTGCACACCTCTGCAAATTCCATTTTAACTAAAAACTGAATAAAAATCAGTTCACAAATAGTTATGATGCGGGGGATATAACTGTGAAAAAAATTCCAAGATCCGTCCCAAGATTCAAGCTAAGCTGAACCCGTTTTCCGATTCCTTTTCTAATAAAACATTTTCTCTCTGTGTGATTCAACATTTCAATGAAAAAAAAAGAACATTTCCATTTTAGATTGTTTGAGGATGATCATTAATGATACTGAATAATTCAATAGATATTCATATACAATTTTGTAGTCATGTCAGAGGATGAGCGTTGAATAAGGATACTGAAACTGAATCATATAAAATTCCAATACAGGGATGTAGCTGAAGGAGGGTAGGGGGACAATTTTAAATCATCCTCTGGTCTCCCTATCAAGGAAGGACCTCCAAAAGCTTTATGAATAGTAGTTGACTTAATGCATTTCTACTAACATTATGCAATGACAAATCTCACAAAAAATTGAAGGGAGCCAAGCCTCCGACCCTGACCCTCAAATCTCTTTCTATATATCTATATATATATAGGCTCCATAAAAGGTCTGCCTGCTCAACATGCTCATGGAGCCCAGGCTTATGAAAGGTTTTCCCTTTGTGTATTGTCAAGGATCCCCAGCTCCAGGTTGGGAACAACTTCACTGAATGTTGGAGGACAGGGGTCCCTCTAGGGGCTAACTCTTCTTCTATTTACAAAGACTCAAATTATGAGATAGATAAAAAAAACAACATTTATGCTTGCAGATTTTACAAGTACACAATCATACTCTACAAGTAAAAGATTGTGTTGTACCAATCTCCCAAGCAGAAAGTAATCCTGGGTTTACCTCTTCTCAAACAGCCACTGCAGATATCAGAGGGAAATTAACTACTCTCTTGACAACTAAACAAAACTTTATTTTCATATTTATAGGGATATAGGTTGGCAGATCAGCAGAACGAGTGCCCATAACTAGTAATATATGAACTAATTGTACAATAAGAAACATGATTATTTCCAATAAGGTTAATTATGGCAGTCTTGAACGACCCACACTCTGTTTCTACAGACAATGGAATGACCCCTTCCTAGTGCAGTCCAGAGGAAAGCAGAGAGTGATATGTCTGGTATTAGCTTGGTTGCAGGAGCAACCAGATGTAAAAATTGAGCACCGATTGCTCTAAGGGAGCTTCACCCCTGTTTTGTAATCAGAACTGTTTTTCTCCTCGACTGATTGCCTTCCCAATGCTAGAGAGCTCAATCTGTCCCACTATTTTACCAATAGCTGGGGAGAAAAGATGTGTTCATGCCTTTCCCAAGGACATTAGTGCAAAGTAAACATGGAGTTTGAACTCATGTCACTGATTCCATTGTCCAAGCAGTTACTGGCAACTACAATTACGCCTCAAAAGTCTTAATTTGAAAAAAAATATTTCTACCTCACTTCTACCTCACTTTATACATCATCATCATAATAATCATCATCATCATCAGTCTTTTAAATCAAAAGTTTTTGTTTAGCACAACAAATATTTCAGCATAATCTCCTTCCTGTATGAATTTTGTTTGGTGGGGTGTATTAATCATTATGTATGATATGATCAGACTATTTCCCTGTCTATAGGTTCATTTATTCACAACATTTCAGTCGTGTACCCTCCAACATCTTTTGGTTGTTGTTGGTTTTAGAATACAGAATCACCCCAACCAGTTCATACACTCTGAATAGAGATTCCACATTCTAGAACCAACACCCAATAGAGAGCGCAGGCAACACAGCCAAAACGTTGCAACCAAATGAATTTGTAGACAAGGAAAATAGTCTGACCATATCATACATAATGAATAATCTCTTTCCTTGTCAATGCACTTAATTCAGTGGTGGATATCAACCACATACATTAAACATTATACTGTGAAAACATCAGACTGAAATTCAGTTTGATAACCACGTGTCAGGCTATATATATATATATATATATATATATATATATATATATATATTACAATAGGAACATCAGCTGATCAAAAAAAGTGGAAGTAAGGAGATTAAATCTGTTAAAAAGTTTTACATGATTTTCAAAGAGAACCAGTCATGTTGAAAATTGGAGATTTTGGCATTAGCATCACAAGATCTGAAGTTGGAAAGGCAGAATCAAATAACGATAACACCTTATAAATTAGCTATTGGTCTGCTCAGAAAGTGTAATGGTTAGCACGTCTGCCTCACACACAGAGGGTCCGAGGTCTGATTCCTGGTATGAGCGAAGAGTGTGGAAAACTCTTCATTAGGACGAATTTTCCTGTGTTCTCAACTGCAAATTGAGTTCACTCTAAACTGTGTGATCAGGGTACAGGTATCCCTTTGGTGAGATTGTTGGTATAAAGTCCTGGTCTAGACTAGAGATGGGCTGGACATATAGCAAGAAGGAAGGATAACTAATGGTGCAAAAAGTTAAATGATTGGTGTCCAAGGGACAGCAAATGCAGTAGGAGAAGACTAGATGTAAGATGGAGGAATGAAAGAGAAAAGTTTGCTGGTAAGACATGGCAAAGGTTGGCACAGTCATGGTCAGTATGGAAGGAGCTGGAAAAGACCTTTGTCCAGCACTGGACTTTTGTTAGCACATGATTATGATGATAATGATGACTGAGGGTGATGGTGGTGGTGGTGGTGGTGGTGATTTGTTCAGGAAATACCAAGTGAGAAAATGGAAATCATAGAAAATTAACCAAGAATTAATAATTGTCAAGAAATGAGAGAAATAAAATGGTTTTTAACTCTCTTTCTATTTCTCTCTCTTTCTCTCTTTCTCTTCATCCCCCTCTCTTTCTCTCTCTCACTTTCTCCTTTTCTCCCTTTCATTCTCCCCCTCCTCTCTCTTTCTCTTTATCTACCTCTCTTTCTCTCTCACTCACTTTCTCCTTTTCTCCCTTTCATCCTCCTTCTCTTTCTTTTTATCTCACTCTTTCTCTCTCACTTTTTCACTTCCTCTCCCCTCTCTCTCTTCCTCACTCTGCCCCTCCCTACAATGCCTGTGCATCCAACAACATCACCAGCCCAGCATCTAATTAATGATGTTGTCAATGACTGGATGAAGGTGAAGAAAGAAGAGAAAATCGATGGAAACTTGCAATCAGCAAATTGCCAATCAACCAGAGTTCGTTCGTTCTCGTTCTACTCGTTAACTTGATTAGGCCAAGCACCAGTTTTTAATGCAATTAATTACGATAAACACAACATTCAGAGAGAAATTCTGGATCAGGTGCTTGATATTGGATAACAGACTTAATTTACCTCATGCACATGTTTTACAGGAAGAAGTCATTCACATCCTGAAGAGTGGAAAGGCATTTAAGAAATAATCACTCTGAGTCACACAAAGATCAATGGAAGGAGCAATGCTAGGAATAACCCGAAGAGGCAGAAAGAAATCAACATGGATCCAAGAGCAGACCAGGGAAAAAGATATCATGGAACTAGTCAAGCGGCAAAAATGGAGGTGAGCAGGACACAGCCAGAAGAAAGGGTAATAGATGGTGCGAATGGTTGCTCGAATGGTGCTGACAGGATAGTAATCACAGTAGGAGAAGACCAAGCAGAAGATGGAGAGATGAGATAGAAAGGTTTGCCAATAAGACATGGCAGAGGTAAGCACAGTCATGGTCAGCATGGAACAAGCTGGGGAAAGGCCTTTATCTAGCAGTGGACCTGGAATGGATGATGATGATGATATCTGCCATTCATTGAGTGATTACCATAGATTGATTGTTAACTTATTAGTCCTGTAAACCATTGTCCGTGAATGAAGCGGGCCTTGTGCCAAACTTGGTTTAATCCAACCAATATTATTTCATAACTGTTTGAGGCTCTTCATGCCCTCAAAATATTGAGTTGTTCAATGTCAAATCGCAGATGTTGTTTTATACAAAAGATTTTTACCATTCATTTTTCTAAAAAGATAACTTACTTTTAATTGATATCTAATTTCTGAATAATAAATGAGTTTTTTTCATTTTTGACTAGCTTTTCTTTTGTCTTTACACTCTACAATCATTGAGTCAGTGGAATTACCTAAATCAGTGATCTTCTAATTTCAACTGCTCGGAGAACCCTTTTCAATAATAAAATTTTCTTGGGAACCCCTTCAAAAAACATATTTCCCTTCCACAAATATATACATTTGCGTAAGTACATAACTATAAGGTTTTGGCCATGTTTATGAAATTATCCGAATGTGTGTAAATCCAAATAAAAAATATACACTTGAATGGAAAAGTATGACCGAAGCTTACCGAGGAAAAATAGATATATAGACAACTACTGACTGAACAATCTCTGCTTCATATAAATAACCAAGATGTTCTTAATTTTAACGTAACTGTTAAATTTGATAATTGTGCAATGAAGAAGTACAGAGTATATTGCGAAAATGTCACTCTGTCTTACGTAACCCCTAGAAAGGTTGCACAGAACCCTGGGGTTCCATAGACCATAGTTTAAAATACTGCTGGTTCGAATGAAAAAAGAATTTGATTCCCTGGAAGACTTAAAAGCTCCTAAAGCTATTCTTTGCTGGGAAAGATAAAATATTCTGCAAAGATGGAATTACAGAGTTGCCTGAAAGGTGACAGAGAATAGTTGAACTATTCTGTCAATATGCTGCCCAATGGAGTTATTGCAGAAAATTTCAAAAATTGTCTTATATTTTTTCAATAAAGAAACCAAGCAAACTTTCAATGTCACCCAAAAGTAATTTTCATTTCTTAGAAAGTATGAAAAATTCTCTTTCCATTTTTCACTCAATCATGAATAGATATTATTCAAAACAGGTCTGGTTAGTCACTTGATAGAAACTGTCATGTGACCAATGTCTTTTGGCAGTATACCATTTTGGAGGTGATCAATTAAGAAATTAAAAAAAAGGGATGATCATGAATAATTTACTTACCGAGTACAAATTAAGGGATCGATTTAGCATAAACTTACATTGCAAACTGAACTCTCCACTAAAATCTATCATTGGGGGGAATTTCGAAAAACAAAAAAAGTTCTTTGTAGACATGATAAGGGGTAAATTTTTCAATTTTCAGTCCTCTATCCCTATTGGTGCAGCCTGTATACATGATGCATACATAATCAGCCAGACTAATTGAAAAACTGAAGAAACTTGTGTTGACAGTTTTAGGACAGTCAAATTGCATTTGATGCAGCGGTTCCCAAAAGGTCATCAAACTTAAGAGATGTCAAGCCAGGTCAGTACCTAGATGGGTCACCATCTTGGAACACCGGATGATATAATCTGTGAATCATGTAGAGATCTCATGAGCCAGCCAAGATGTTATAGGCCAGCCTTGCAGCGTAAGGCCTATCACCCCCACCCCACCCTCTGTGTCTTACAACCTGGGGCATTGCAATGTCACAAATGGTAAATCCAACCGAGGGAAGAGAATATGGAATATCCAAACTTCAAAGTTGTCCCAGGAAACGTGGGTGCCATGTATGAGGCTGTATACCATGATGCATCAAAAGGTGGTAAGAAACCAACTTCAAAAGGATATACACCCTACTCAATATCATGCCATAGTCAGACACAGCACATAATCACTGTGTCATTCTATGTTGGAAGAAGCTGAAAAAGAAGAAGGAGATTGAAAATGAATGATATCTTTCTCTTTGGGATGGCAAAAACCAATCATGAAATAACTTCATAGAGTCAAAGAGTTTTCAGGCAACAGATCTCCTTATTGGTGTATTTTTCGTATAACATTTCAGCCAATCCATTCTATAGCCTGCTTCAGTTGTACTGACCAAATCCAACTGTAGTAAACAGATATTTTTCCTCCAGTGGTAACAATGCAGGATTCTGATGCTTTCCTTTCCTTGTTGAAGCTTGATTTCCATACTTTGTTCCAGTTCAGTAGCTGAGCCACATTGGGTTGATACTCCACACTGGTCTGTCTTATACACTCAGTTGACACGTTGATATGTGTTTTAATTTTTCTCAGTTTCTTACAAGAACAGGAAAACGCTTGAATCCTACATTATAAGCATTGCTACCGTTAGAGAAATAAATTCTGTTTAGCATTATCACATTCGGATAGTACATCCAAATCTCAAATTAAAAGCATTGCTACCACAGGAGAAAAAATGCCTGTTTACCACCTGTAGAACGCCATAGAACAGATTGGCCAAAATGTCAGGTTAACAACACAGGCAACAATAAGGAGTTGGTCTGAAAAACTCTTTGAATGTTAATGACCCTTCTCAAAACTACAGAGAGTAAGATCTATGTTTTATTCCATTACTGAAGTGTCTGTGCAATGTTTCTTTTGTACTGCAAGCAATATTGTTATTTCAGAAAACATTGCTAAACTTTTTGATATCACTAGAAACAAAATATCATTTCATTTAAAAAGGCTTTTTGTATTCGGATTCTTTCAAGAGTCAGAATCTCGGGAACATACTTAGCTTATGGCATAATGAACTACAAAGATCTTCATAGATGAACTAGGACTGACACAAAAACATTGCAATCACTAATGAGACATGCCTGGAAGAAAACTATCTATATTCTCTGATTACATATTTGTATATATGTATATATATATATATGAATACATATATGTATATGCATATGTATATGTATATATGTATATGCATATATATATATATATATATATATATATATATATATATATATATATATATATATATATATGTATATACATATATATATATGTAAGTTTGAATCTCACGTCCTATTTTTCACATATATAGATATGGGTATATATATATATATGTATAAGTATAAATGTATGTGTGTATATATATGTGCATATTTATGTATATAAGTATGTATATGTGAAGATATGTATGTGTATATATGTATATGCATATATATATATCTATTCATATGTATATGTATATGCACATATATGAATAGATATGTATATATACATGTATATGTATATATGCAGGTATATATGTATATATATAAATGTATATATATATGTATGAATACATACAGGTATGTATATATGTGTAAGCATAGACATATATGTATATGTGCATATACATATATATGTATATGTATATATATGTATATTATATATATGTGTATATATGTATATATATATATATGCACATATGTATGTATATATATATATATATATATATATATATATATATATGAATATATAACAAATGCCTGTAAAATCTTCTTGGATCTAGGTAAAAAATATTTCCCACCGAGCAACAGATTACACCAATTTTTCAATTCAAACAAATTAAAATTGTCTTACAGCTGTATGAATAACCTGGAAAGAATAATCTGTAACTACAATGATTAAATTCTAAATCAAATAGATGATATAAGATCAAATAGAAATCTAGATAAAAAATGTAATTGTAGAGAACTAAAAAAATATATGCTACAAAACAATTGCCTAACACCAGGAATTGTATATAGATTACAGATATTTATACAGACAGATAAAAGTTATAATAAATTCTTCTCTTAAATCTCTAAATCAAATTTCTAGAGAGGATTAGCTAACTTTAATTCCTCCTTTAATCTTGAAAAGTACAGAAATGACACCTCACTATCTGTTCATTTCTGGAAACTTACAAATAGGGGAAAAAACTCAGCAGTAGAATAGAAAATATTGAAAAAAACATCCGTAGAAACTTTAATTCAAGGTACAAGTTGTGCCTAAAAAAACTACAGATTTTTAAATTTAGGCATGAAAATAAATTACTTAATTTCAAGTCAGAGATCAGGTTCAAATGTAGGCTCAGGATAAGATTTACTCTAGAAAAAACTAGAAGAATTAAGAAAATGAAACCATAAAAAAATAGAAAAGGAAATAATACAGATTAAAACATTAGAAAATAACTAGTGATTGGAATTAAACACAGAATAAAGCTTGCTCAAAAATGATGGTGAAATACTTTTCATCAATTGTTTATTCTATGTACATTGTTTAGGCCTAATTCAGTGGAAAATATAAAAACCAATGAAAACAAATTATATAAATTACATATAGAGATATTGGGATATAATTGACTAAAATGACATAAATTTCTGGAAATTTTTTTTTATATATGTTTAAAACAGTAAAGCTTTCTAGACTGGGGTGGGGGCTCCAAACCAAATTCTGCTTCAAGCCTCATCAAGGCTTGAGCCAGCCTTGTAATTGCACTCATTCTCACGTAGTCTCTCAAATATGTGTGTGTATGAATATATGAGAAACAAGTCTGGTTAGTCACTCAGTCGAAACCATCATGGGATTAACGTCTTTTGGCACCATGCCATGGTGGGGGTGGGGGTCAATGAACAAGTTCCTTCTCACATATTTTATGTGGGCAGTGATCAAGTCTGAATTTTAAAAAAAAACAATCATGAACGCTGCCAGACACAATCTAAGGGATCAATTTAGCATAAACTTACTTTGCAAATTGAACACCTGACAAAAGAACTACTGGAAGAGAGTTTACAAAGAACAAAAATACTATTTTTTCTGGACATAATGCATAATGAATGTTTGAATTCTCAGCTCTTTTGTTCCATTGATGCAGTCTGTATGAATAAATAATCAGCCAGCCAGACTTGCATAAAAACTGGAGAAAAATCTATGATCACAGTTTTGGTTGATGGTTTTTAATACTACATATATATATATATATATATATATATATATATGTTTGTGCCTGTATGAATAGAAGGCTGGATAGGTATCAATATATATCTACATGAGCATAGTGATAGAAACTGAATGATTGCACTTTGACAGAGAATATCAATGGGGTAGATTTCAAGTGAAGGAAGCCAAGAATCTATTGTTATTATTTGGCCCAAGTTCAACGATCCAGACAATTGTTCCTTGCAGCTACCTCAACTCCCACCTCTTCTCAAAACGTCCCATCCCGATCCTGGCTCAGAATTCTTCTTGATTCCCTAAGAAAAGACTCAGTTCTTTACAATGAACAATGCTGGGTCAAATAGTTCCAGGAGAACTGAAGAGTGAAAGAAGGAGTGATAAAGAGAGAATTTTCTAAGAGACTTGCAGGCTGCTCCTCTGTAGTTGATCTCTTTGTTCAGCACTTTTCGTCAAAGAAAATTCTTTCTAAACAGACAACAACCTTCCCCACTTCACTCCATACATAATGCTTCATTATATTCTGTCTTGGAGGTTATCTCTCAAACAATGATGGTGTCCAACAATTTCTTATAAAATCTCAAGAACAATACACTATATACAACACAAGATACTCAAGATGCAAGGGGCAGCGCGCTCGGGGCATTTGAAAAGAATAATTTTAAGTCAGTCATTTTTCATGTTATTGAAAACCGTGAACAAAATCTGTCATCAAAACTGTCAACCTAGGTTTCTTTAGTTGGTCTGGCTAACTGCCTGGCTATGTGTAGAACACATGTATTGGATACATCAACGCAGCTAGAGGGCTGAAAATTGAAATATTTACTCCTTATTATATCTTGGATGAACTTTTCTTTTTTTTTTAATTAGTTTTTTTAGGAGGGGGTCAATTTATGATTTAAGTTTATGCAAAATTGATTTGATCAACTAGTATCTGTCTAGCAGCATTCATGCTTATTTTGGGGAAAATTCAGACCGTTTTTGTGATTACCATCCAACAAAAGGCAAGAGAAGTAACTCATTCATTGATAACCTATTTTCAAAAGTTTTAATTGATTGCTCGTTACGTGGCAAGCTACAAAAAGACATTGGTCCTGTGGTGATTTCTATTGGGTGACTAATCGGACCCGTTTTGTCTTGGAGGTTTTCTTCCCATACAATGGTTGTGTCCAATGATTTCATAGAAAATCACAAGAACAATGTACAATATACAATTCAAGATTTTCAAATTGTGAGGGGTTGGCATCCAAAAAGAAAAATCCATTCAATTTTCAGATTATTTTGGTAAGCTGCGTTTTTGGTAAAGGTGCTGATGGACAAGATATTTACAGCATAGAAAATGGAATTGTCATCTTGAGGGTGTTCGGTAAGATAAGCATTATATCTCCAGGGCTTTGGTTCAACTCTTTGGGCACCCCTGACAAGATCAGCCACCAACTGCCTGGGGCTAAGCATACAACAACTGCAGCTGCAATCTATGACAATAGCTACCCTCTGCCTTGATCTTGAAAACTTGTGATTATTCATGGAATAAACAACTTTACATCGACCAACCAAAATTGAACTATGATATTTATTCTTTTGCTGACTGAAAATGTTACAAAAATGGAATGTTCTTTTTACTTCAACATTGAAAGTTTGTTGAAAATGATGAGTGAAGTATTAGTTAGTAAGTTTATGTAAGCTTTTGCCAAAGAGCAACATCCTCTTTCATTGTCTTTGATTGATAGGTTACAGAAACAGCATCCATTTGGCTATTATCGTTTCTGTTTTATGTTGATACGACAGAAAATACAGACTTTAAAATCTAGGCTTTAAATCTAATTTGTGAATTCTTTAAAATCATTTAGCCTAGTGATACTTTCTGGATCAGATTTGATATTACATCCTCTTCTCCAGACTCCTGTAATCATTTTAGATTTTCATTTGACTCATAAACAGGGAGCCTTGTAATATATAGTGATATATGTGCTGATATATATATATATGTATATATATAATGCTCTTCCAACATGGAATGGAGCCCACTGGTGGATGGAGAATATATATTCGTAATTAAATACATCACTTAAATTCAACCTTACTGACCAGTTCCGTGGAGTAGTACTGAATGGGGTGTTTATTCGCTGTCCAACTACA
Source organism: Thysanoteuthis rhombus (assembly GCA_963457665.1). Classification (NCBI taxonomy): domain Eukaryota; kingdom Metazoa; phylum Mollusca; class Cephalopoda; order Oegopsida; family Thysanoteuthidae; genus Thysanoteuthis; species Thysanoteuthis major. The sequence goes on along the minus strand of OY735206.1, from coordinate 16,204,350 downwards.
GCAAAATATGACACAAGGTCGAGGCTTAACATGGGGAGAGCCGAAGGACAAGTCCAAAGGCCTCCAATGCACTTAGCAGTGGCAGCCTCAGTCAAACCTCATTGGCTGACACACTGCACCGGCACACTCGGTCTTTGACACCATCTTCAACCTAATCTCCGGCCCATTCGATGGGCAAGTGTCAGTAACTGCAGCTCTGCCGTAAAACAGATACTACACTTTGATCTCGTCGATAAGGCCTGAAAAAGTGGTAGTGGATGGCATAATCAACAATGGATAGTCTATAGCCACACTGAAGAGTTGTAATACAAGGAAACAGCTGTCTGTGGATGACATAATATATATATATATATATATATATATATATATATATATATATATATATATATATATATATATATATATGTTACATTTAGTAAGTATTGGCATGTGTATCATGAAAATCTTGCATTCTGGGGATTCAAATTGCTAATGGGGTACATCTAATGCACTGAATGCAATGCATTCTGTTTGATGTACATATATGTGTGTGTGTGTGTGTGTGTGTGTGTGTTCTGTATGTGAGCACGATGTTGAACAAATTATCATTATTACCCAGAATAACCCTGACACGTCTCAACCGATCGCCTCAGGTGAACTGTACCAGTAATTATCCATTGCAGCTAAAATGTCTTCCCATAATTTTTTTTTTACTTTCACTGGGTCTTTTTTTGTAAATTCATATTAGAAACAATCAACCAAAACTGCCATAGGTTTCTTTGGTTTTTAAGTATGTCTGACTGACTACATACGCACAGACCACACCAAGGGAACTACAGAGCTGAAAATTTCAACATTAATCTCATGTATAGAAAAAAATTCTTTTGTTAATTTGCTTTTAAACTGGTTTTTAGCTGGGGCTTCAATTTGCAATCCAAGTTTATTCTAAATTGGTTCCTTAGTTTGTGTTTGGCAGCATTCATGCTTGTCTCTCAAAAATTCTAACTTTATAGTGATTGCTGCCCAGCAAAAGGTAAGAGAAGTAAATTATTCATTAATCACATCTTTTTCCAATTTTTTAATTGATCACCATCAAGACAACATGCAGCCAAAAGACACTGGTTCGGTGATAGTTTCTATTGAGTGACTAAGCAGAGCTGCTTTCCATCTTTATTCTTTCATTTTTCTGTCTTTATTTATCAATTCTTCAGACAATACGAAATCCTGCAAAAGAAATAATCGATTGATCATCTTTTTCTTTTTCTTTTTCATTCTTAATTTCCCTCCTTACCTTCATTTGTTCAATTCTTCTTCCTTTCACTTCTCTCTTTCCCAGAGCTTTAGCTAAGCAAGCTGGGAGGGGTGGGGGGGCTATTTTAAACTGCCCCCACCTCCAGGTCATCAATGGAGGGAGGGTTCACCAAAAATTGACAGATAATAGTTCACCCAGTGCATTTCCAGGAGCACTGCTGAAAGGGGCCCCTCCATCATTTAAGGAGATTTTTTATTGTTCAAGATTCAAGATTATTGAAATAGCTTTAGGTTAACTACTATTCATAAAGCTGTGGGGGAGCTCCATTTAGGGGCCTAGGGGGCACTTTAAAATCGCCCCAACCACCCATTCATCCCACAGGTACATGCCTGTGCATTTCTACTGACAAATCTCACTAAATGTTGAAGGGATTCCTTATCAAGCCAAGACCCCCCCTCCCCCCCGGCTCCCAAGTCTTTAGCTGCATCTCTGTTCTTTTCCTTTGTTTTCCTTAGATTGCAAATTACCTATCCCCCTACGCACATACTCACTAAAAACCTATTACAGGGAGGAATTTTACAAAAAACAAAAAAAATTTTTTCTAGACATATTGCGGAATGAATTCCGAGTTTCCTCTCTGGAAATTTTTCAAACATTTTCTTTTCTCCCTTTCTTTGAGAAATTTCTTTGGGGGAATGATCTCTTTCATTTGCTTCACCAGTGAAATAGCCGTGTCTTCTGGGAGGCTAAAGGTTATTACTCTTTTTATAAAAACAAAAGGAGGATACTCAGAAATCTATTTTATTTTAGCAGCAGATATATGCATGAGCGCTGGGGGGGGATGTTTGAATTCATCTTTAGAAACATGACTCAAAGGTGAAAATAAGCCTGGCTGCTGTAGGATCAAACTCCACGACTACTTCTATTCCAACTGAAGATGATTACTGCAACTTTTGCTTTGTACATATAATGAATAAATTTGTGGATATATAGGACTTTAGATGTATAAGAGTTTGGCTCAGTTTGTAAGAGAACTGCCTTGCTATCACTTGGTTGAGATTCTCGGTGCAGGAAATTTTGATTTTATGTATGCTTCAACTTGACAGAATAGACAAACAGAAGACAGTTCACACTTCTATAATCCGTGAAGATTATCCTTGTTGCTGTTACAGGGGAAAAATAAAGTCAACTCCAACTCGGACTGGGGTTTGACACAAAAGATTTGTGCAGTTTATGGAGAAGGCAATGGGGATGATTGAATGTGTCAAAAAAAATTTCATGCGGAGGGTTTTTATCTGAAAAATGCACCATAATGGAATAAACAAGTTGAAGACATAACTTGAGAATAATCAATGTTATAGGATGCAGGAGATTTTCAACATGCTGAAAATATCCATACCAAGCGTTGGAAATCATCTGCACCAGTTTGATTATGTCAGTAACTTTGATGTGTGGCTTCCACATTAGTCAGATTTAGTTCAGAGTTTTTTTTTTACCTTATTCGACAATACTTTCCTGTGCAATTTACGAAAATTGACTTAATGGATCACCAAATCCTATCTTCTCATTTCAGATATTCACAAACAAGACAGCAGGAAAATGTGCAGGTTTTTCATGGTATGGTTTTAGCAAAAATCTCAACAGTGTTGCAGTCTTTTTGAATTCCTTATAATTAGAAACTATCAACCAAAACTGTCACCAAAACTGACGACATGGGTTTCTTCAGTTTTTAAGTTGGTCTGGCTGTCTTCCTGGCCAGCTATGTATGTACACAGGCTGCACTGATGGAGCTAGAGGGCTGAAAAATTGAACATTTACTCCTTATTATGTCTAGAAAAAGAAGGTTTTTTTTCAATTCCTCCCCATGAATGGTATTTTAGTGGGGAAGGCTCACTTTGCAATCTAAGTTTATGCTAAATTGATCCCTTAGTTTTTGTCTGAAGCATTCATGTTTGTTTTTTTAAATTTTGACTTTTATTACAATCATGCCCAACCAAAGGCAAGGGAAGTAACTAAATCATTGATCACCCCTTTGCCCAATGTTTTAATTGATGGCATGATGCCAAAAGACATTGGTCATATGATGGTTCCCAGAGAGTGACTAACCAGTCTTGTTCGCTTATTAAATATTACAAAAATTGACTTGATTGGTTACTCAATCATACCTTCTCATTTCAGAAACCCACAAGTAAAACAACAGAAAAATGCTATCTATCTGTGTGTCGCACGCACAACCCACACCCATGGAGCTAGAGGGCTGGAAATTTCAACATTCACTCTTTACTATGTCTGTAGAAATCTTTTTCTTAGTTTTTTGATAATTCTCCGACTCCTCATAGGTTTTTAATGGCGGGTTCAATTTACAACATTATTTTACATTTAGTTGATCCCTTAGTTTGTGTCCCTCTGTTTTTGAACTTTTCTTGATGATCACAGCTCAACAAAAGGCAACAGAAGTAACTTATTCATTGGTTACCTCGTTCTCTAATTTTTTGATTGATCAACCCCCAACATGCTGCCATGAGACATAAGTCATGTGATAGTTTCTACAGAGTGACCAAGCAGTCCTGTTTTCATTCTTTTCTGCTTCATGTTAAATTAACAGCTTTGTTAAGTATGAACTGAGCACAAAATTAGAAAAAAAAAGGAGAGAAAATTCCACCCTGGGCAATTCCAATTAACCCTACTATTTATCAATACTGCTTCTCAATATTTTATAATCATGAAAATAAAAAATAAATAAAATCAGTTCAAATGAAACAGGTCTGATTGGTCACTCAATAGAAACCACCATGTGACCAATGTCTTGTCAGGGAAGATCAATTAAAGAATTTTGAAAATGGGGTGATCAATGAACAAGTTACTTCTCACTCTTTTTGTTGGGGGATGATCATTGAAAAAGTCTGATTTTTCAAAAACCAATTGTGAATGCTGCTGGACACAAACCAATAGACCAATTTAGCATAAATTTATATTGTAAATTGAACTGTCCGCCCCAAAAACTATTTTGAGGGGTAATTTTCAAAAAACATGTTCTTACTAACCATAATAACAAGTAAATGTTGATATTTTCAGCCCTCAAGCTCCATAGCTGTAGCCTGTAGATAGCCAGCCTGTCAGCCCAACTGAAAAACTAAAAAACCTAGGTTGACAGTTTTGGTAGATGGTTTCTAATTGTCTGTATTCTTTGAAGGAACTGAGATTTCAAGACAAAAAGTCAGTCCTAATCAGTTATTTAAAAATGAGATCATGGCTAACGAGGCCAATCGATTATCCATGATTTCAAAATACAACCGAGACATTGATATCATAGAAGCCATCAAACAAAACTGTCACCAAAACTGTCAACATAGATTTCTTCAGTTTTTAAGTTGGTCTGGCTGACTATGAATGCATTATGCATACAGGTTGCTCAGATGGAGATAGAAGGCTGAAAATTGAAACACTTACTGCTTAACATATCTACAGAAAAACATTTTTTTGCTTTTTTTCAAAATCCCACCAAATCAATTTGCAATGTGAATTTATGCTAAATTGGTCCCTTATTTTTTTTTTTGAAAATTAAGACTTTTGTAGTGATACCCAACAAATGGCAAGAGAAGTAACTTATTCATTGATTACACATTTTTTCAATTTTTTCAATTGATCACCCCCAACACAGCATACTGCCAGAAGACATTGGTTTTTATTTGATGACTAACCAGACTTGTTATTAATATCTTTTCACTGAGGACAAGATCTAATTAGTTAATACATTCATTATCATACAAAGAATCCATTGACAAATATTCTTCTGTTAAACGAATCAAAACATTAACGATGCTCCACCCTATGACAATCTATGATTAATTATTTTACAGGTCTGGTTAGTCACTCAGTAGAAACTGTCACACGATCGATGTCTCTTGGCAGCATGCCATGTTAGAAGCAATCAATTAAAAAATTTGGAAAAAGGGGTGACCAACAAATTATTTACTTCCCTCCCATTTTGTTGGGCAGTGATCACAATAAAAGTCTGTATTTTCAAAAAAAAGCATGAATGCCACCAGATGCCAACTAAGGGACCAATTTAGCATGAACTTACATTGCAAATTGACACACTACCCACTAAAAATCTATCAAGGGCGGAAATTTAAAAAAACAAAAGAGTAGGTTTAGAAAAGAAAAGGTTCGGCATAATAAAGAATAAATGTTTAGATTTTCAGCCCTCTAGCTCTATTAGTGTGGCCTGTTTACATAGCCAGCAAGCCAGCATGAGAACTGAAGAAACCTATGTTGACAGTTTCAGTCGATGGTTTCTAAAATGACAATCGATGATTAATTATTTTTGAATGAAGCTGTTTTATTATGGAAATTACAACAGAAATTTGCTTGTAATTTGCATACCTCTGCTTACGATGTGGGCAATTTTTTGGGTGTTAATTAATTAATTAATATTCGATTTGTTTTCCTTTAATCGTTCGCAGAAGGAGGAAGAAATAATTGAATAGAGAGTATCAGTCGGCTTTTAACCTCTCAGAGGTTTGCATCATTTTTTATCATTAAATGTTATGATAATGCATTCATTTTTAATAATAATTAGAAAAAAGAAACTGTGTGTGTGTGAGTCTGTCTGTCTGTCTGTCAGTCTGTGTATGTGTGTGTGAGTTTACATCTATCTCTGTTCATCTCTATAGATTAAATGCTTAGTCCAATCCTGTAGATGAGGTCAAACATACACATACAAACACTCACACATATACATTCTCATGCACGCATACACACACACACACACACACACACACACACACACACACACACACACACACACAGAAACTAATAAACCTTGCAATGTGTCCAACATGGACATCAGCTGACATTTTTCCAGGGGGTGAGAATATATACTTGTTACGAGTGAAAAATAATACTATGGGTTCATTGAGTTGGGGTTACATAGAACATTTGTACAGCACCATTATCCTTCATTGACAAAAAACTTCCAACTTTCAAACCTACTCAAAGCTACAATTCCTAACTTGTTATTCCATCCTTAGCCTTGCAAATCATCAGGAAAAGTAAAGAAAACAGGTCTGGTTAGTTGCTCAATAGAAACCATCATGTGACCAATGTGTTTTGGCAGCATGCTTTGTTGTGGTTGAACAATTAAAAAGCTGGAAAAGGGGGTGATTAATGAATAAGTTACTTTTCTCGTCTTTTGTCAGATCACTAAAAAGTTTTTTTTTAAATTTTGAAACTGAATGCTGTCGGATACAAACTAAGTGACCAATTTAATATAAACTTACATTGTTAATTGAACCTACTTTAAAAACTTGTCTGTAGGAGGGCCGAAAAGGTATGCTAGAGTGCATAGACAAGCAGAATCACTTAAAAACTGAAGAAAGCTATGTTTACCATTTTGACAGTTTTGGTTAATGGTTTCTAAATAGTTCCAAGACGATATTATCACTAATCAAAATACTTGTTAGACAACAGAGTCCTTTATTTTCGAAAATTCCTGCTGATTTGATTTTAGAAGGTGCCTAAAAGCATGTGGGAATTAAGACAATTAGCAAATTCTAATGAATACATCAGAGGTTCTTTTATCCCCAAATCTACCTGAGAGAAGAATACAGCGGAGAGATATATGTCACTTATGGAAGGCTTGAATGACAAAATTTTCAAAGAAAGAACAGGATTAGACTTACCATGTTATTATGAGCTTAGAAACCCTCAACCAAAATTGTCAGCATAGGTTGGACTATCTGGTGAGCTATCTGTGTATAAATTGTGAGTGTAAGCTGCCCTAATAGAGCTAGAGGACTGGAAATTTTAACATTTATTCATTATTTTGATTGATCACCTTAATATGGTATGCTGTTTGAATCAATCAAAAACTTACCTCTGAATAGGTATCAGAACAACTGCCCCCACCCCAGGATAATTGCTACCAAGAGACAATTGCCTTCATAAGAACTGCCCCCTAGATTGATGACCCTTGACAATTGTCCCACTGGACAATTACCTGTGGGTTTGATCATTTATATGGCCAACTACCTAATTTCCACAAACTTTGAATTATCAATGGTGAATTATCCAGGGAGCAGTTGTTCTAGAACCTTTTGAATAATAACAATTTTTTCAAATACATATAGTACTGCTCATAAGTAATCTAACCTCAGATTTCGTTTTTACCGAGAATCCTCATGATCTCCAAATAATGTTAGACAAACTGAATGGAGAAAGCAAGGAAGTTGGTCTTCACATGAAGTTCAGTGAAACAAATGTCACATATAGCAAACATGTTAAGGACAAAGATACAACAATCAAAATTGAAAATGCAGAGCTGAAGACCAATATATCTACCTGAGACAACGAATCTCCATGAAGTCCTGAGAAAAAAAAGGAAATCAGGCAGAGAATCATTCAAGCTTGGTAAGCTTTCAGTAGAGCAAACTCAACCTTCAAGAACCAGAAAATCCCATCTGTCCCCAAAAGATGAGTATACAATCAATGCATCCTCTAATAGTCTGAATATCATAGGAGAGAATCATGCTCAACATCACATGAAGGGATCACAAGACAGCACAGTATATTAGAGAAAAAACAGGAGTCGGCAATACCATAGAAATCATTAGAAAATTCAAATAGCAATGGGCTGGTCATATTGCAAGAATGTCAAAGAACCACTAACATCAGAATTCATGACAAGGATCATTTGCAAAGTGTGGCGGACAAAAAATAGATGCTGAGACAAATCAAACAAGTTCAGAAAGTATTTGCTCCACAACACCCATGATAGAGAGTTCTGATGAAACTTGAGGAAGGTGTACATCCAATGACGGACACTAAAGAGATGATGATAACTGCTCATAGATATTTGAACAATCATAAACTCTGTATTCTTTGCCTATGTTTGCAGCATTTCCATATAAGTATTGATCTGCAAGTGTTTCAGACATTTTTTTAATCTTTGTTAAAACATTTGAACACTCTGCTGTCAAAGTATCTTTTCTTCTGTGGTAGGCTGAATTTGATTGAACAACTTGTTTCCAGTGGCAGACCCTAACTGGGAGCAAAGCTGCACTTTTTTACAAATACTGATTTGAGGCTCTCTAAAAAGCAAGCCAACTCTTCTAACAATGTTAGTTAGCCTTTCCGATCTGCTTGCTGATTGAATCTGAACAAAATTTTAGCAGGATAGAAAAAAATGCTTGGTTTAATTCATTTTTGATCTAATTTTTAAATTATTTTCTAGAATGCAGCATTTAGAAAAACAAAACATTCCTAAATGCATGCCTTGTTGTACTAATTGCAATGAAGTTTGGTTCTTCTTGTATGAAGTTCATGTTTTAACTCATAAAACCAAGCCATACTTGTAAAATTTCTGTTCAAATACTTATGAGCAGTATTGTATATTTATTATTGGTTCATCTGGAAAAGAACATTCCTTCGAGAGAAACACATCAATGGCACCGACTCTTAATTTTATGACCAGTTTTTATGAATTTATATCAGATATAAAATAACATAAAACATGAAGTTTGAGTTTTCCAATAAAACCTTGCGTAATAAATGTTACAGCAACTGGTTTATATTGATTAAAGAAAATTTTCAAAAAACATAAAGTCCGGATTTAGCAAACTTTTGTCTCATTTTAACTTCTACGAGTTTCCAAACAATGTTATGCTCTACTCATTATTATTCCTTTGTACTCTCATGCTGACTACGGCCTCAGCCACCCCTGATTGGGCTCTACATATAACATTGATATTCACTCAGTCCTGGTTTACAATATGCAACAAACACCTGAAGTGGAGTAACTTACTTCAATGTGTTTTATTTTCCCCAAAGACATTAGTGTATTGGGGACATTGTCTCAGCCAGGATTCTAACATCTTTTACCGTTGCTTGCTCAGCTACTTCATACCTCTTTTATGATTTTATAAAATATGAAATTAAAAGAAGCAATTTTAACCCATTCATTTTCTTCCCTTATTCAAAAAGAATAATTGAAGACAGCATTCGTTATATTTATACTTTCAGGTACAATGCATTGATTATGGCCAAAATCTCTGTAAGCAATGCTAAGTCCCAACTCCAAAAAGTATTCTATTAGTTTTGATAAAAGAGGAAAAAGCTGGAACCAAATGTACCCTGGCCAAATCAGTACTTGGAACAGAAAAAAAACTGATTTTTGAAACAATCAAGTATTTGCTATCTTCAGCTGGCTCTGGGGTCCTACCTACTAATATAAAACCAGAATTTCAAATCATCTCCACTAACCATCTTCTACAAGCACTTTCTCTCTTTCCCTCTGCTTTTACAGCTTATCTCAATGCAGAAGTCATCTCTATTCATCTTCTGAATAGGTACATCAAAGTCTGTCAATATGCATTGCTCTGATCTCCTTGTGGACTTTCTGACTCATACCAGTCAAGTTGTTACCATGACAACCCAGTCAAAGACAGAATGTTGATACTACTTCAACACATTTATGAATAGGAACAATAAACCTGTTTGTTAATGTTATTGTAATTGCTCATTTCTTCTTGGCCACCAACTCCCATGTCTTTGACATAGCCTTATTCCCATCTATAAATTGATATACCAAAGAGAGAAAAAAGCTTTTGCAAATGATGAAATTTGTTCCAAAGTATATTATTGGAGTTTATAGTTGGTGGAAGAGAAAGAAAGGAGACAGAATTGAAATAACAATAGCAATTGATTCTATTTGTAAATATGCTTTAAATAGCGGAAGCATCCTCTGATTGTGATGTTATTGAAAAAACTCAACCGATGTATCCAAGTAGGCTCAGCAAATCCTAGTAAGTGCAAGGTCAAAGTTCAGACAAAGGTCAGAAGGAACATTTATTCAAAGTTGATGAACCAGATGTAGCTGCTTGCAGATGACAAGAGCCCACTATGTTTATTAATGTGTTGTGTCATTTGTATGAGCAATCTCTTCTGAGTTGGGGTTTTGTTTTTTGCCTGTCGATAGAATCCCAGCACATTGAACACTGATTGGTTGAAAAATTGTGTTTTTGCCAACTTCTGATGATCCCGAATAATGGCTTATTTGGATTAATATTTTTGCATGAAAATTAAGATAGAAAAGAAGACACTTTGTAGGGTCAATAAATATTTCAAATATCTACATGATACGAATGAGACACGTGAAAGATAATCCAGATTTCCTGATTTCCTCCCTTGAATTGTATTTTTTTCTATGATGAGTCACTTCTGGATACTGAGAGTTCATATAAATTCTAATGCCAGTGCTCCCAGCATCATTTAAAGTTTAATTACAAAGGAAGTCTCTCATTGTGTTCACTTTTGGGCAGGGTCTTTTAAATAACAATAATCAGCTGATACCATTAAGCAAAGGATATAAAAATTGGAGCATTTTGCATTCAAAGTCATAAACTGTAAGTTTATTAAATCCATTGTTATAAACTTTAAATTATGAAAAAATTGTTATGAAATTTACATTTTATTATTTTTAATCTATTTCAATGGCAATGGATTGACCGTGCGAACATTACAACTCACAACATGGATCCCCAGAGATCACATGCAAAATCTGGGCCAACAAAATATGAGATTCAGAAAGTACTGGTTCTGTGACGCCCACAAGAGGTTTGGCTAATCATGGCGAAGGTCTATGTCCAACGACGGATGCTAAAAGGATGATAATGATGATGATAAATAAGTATTTAAGACTGACTGATTTTGATAACAATAACCATTCGATAACATCACCTGTTATTATAATAATGACTTCTTCTGTGTATGTAGAATGCAAACAGGGAAATAGTCGGGGACCACCACTCAAGTAGCCTCCTAAAATCTCCAGCTCTCCGCTGACTTTTTGTAGCATTAGAAATTAAGATGAATATTTATTCTGTTGAATAATTCTATATTGTTTCTCGGATGGAAAATTGGAGGATGAATCCCAAAGACACCAACTATATAGCCACTGAAAACATACCATATGCAGCACTGTGTTTACCATGAGTCATTTAAGCCCCAGACTCCAAAGGGACTCAAAGGAGGACTTTGAGTAATCCATGGCCAACAAGAATTCTTTTTCTTCTCATCCTCTCTCAACAACAGAGTGTACCAGTAAATGGAGAAGCAGAATGTGTCTTACAGATCTATTTCATATAGATTTCATAAAAGTTTGTATTTCCTTTTGTATTTGACTCCCATAACTTTGGACAAACATTTTAGAACCAAATTCTTAGCTTATATGCCAAGTTTTAAAGTAAATAGTTATAATCAATATTTTTTTGGTCTTGTTTTATATATATATATATATATATATATATATATATATATATATATATATACACAATACGAATTGAGAATCCAATATCATATATGATATCTGATGTGTGATGGGTTTATTCTATAAAGTGTTCAATGCATTCAACATTGAACATTAAGTTGATTTCGAGCAGAGCTTAAAATATGATGAAATAAGTATTTGCTACTTGAACACATTAATGTTTCTGCCCTGTTGTGTAATGAATCCTCATTTCATCATACATACATATATTAATATATCTTTAGACTAGGGGACCCCAAGTTGACCTGTGCTTCTGGTCTTTATTAAGCTTAATCCTGCCCCGAGATGCAGCTGAATGAGGCCAAAAGATTTGTGGATATCGTAACATCAAGATTGTTTTCAAAAACCCAACCATTCTTTATAACCTCTTTAATGGAATTGGCCCTTAATGAAAGAAGAGTTTAACAAAAGTTCGCTTTTATAACATCCCCTACAAGTGTGGGAAAGAATATAAAAAATGGGGCTGGCTGTCTCCTTAAAGTCACACCAGAGAAATGTAGAAAGGTTATATTAAAAGGGAAAATGGAGAATTCTGGTGTGGCAGATCATATCTGGAGAGTGAGAAGGCCATTGGAGAATGAGGTTAGATGTAGAAGTCAAACTTGAGTTGATTCCAACATGGTGTAGCATTCATTGCTCAACAGGTGCACAATATAGAAGCCTTTATTTAGCAAAGAAAGGATTTTGAAAGATCCCCGTATAAATTATGAAATAATCTATCCAGCACATCTTACTGAAAATGGAATAACCTCAATTACAAAGCAGGATTTACCACAAAGTGAAACTTCTCCTCTGCTCAACATTCTCACACCAATAATGTTTACATGAATTTTGTCATAGATTATTTTTTTTTAATTCAAAATAATTGAGAGGGAAACCTGACCATTGCAGGTATTTATCAATGATTTTAGTAAAAGGATCCAGATGGGATTTCACTGTGGGTGTTTTTTAAATCATTTTATTACAGATCAATATGCAGAAAATTAATTAAATGTTTGATGAAATTCCATCAAATATTTCTTCTTCTTTTGAAAATTTTCATTCCCTAAAGACAGTAAAATGTTTCAGAGTTCAAGATGACATACAACTGCTTAAAAAAACAATTACACAATAATTTCTATCATTTGTTGATGCAGGACTCAGTGGAAGATGATTATTTACTGAGTTTAAGTCTGGCACGAAAGTCAACAATCAATTGTTGATCCACTTGAAATTCGAAATAATTTCAAATAAGATTAAATCTATAAAATAATTTCAAATGAAATACAACTTATAAGATGATTTTGAATAAGATATCATAGCAGAAGAAATCCATTAAGAACGTACTAGATATTTGGTTTCCACCACACCAGCAACAATATGCTAATCCCTGCTGCTTACTATTTTCTCTCTCACTCACTCTTCAGAGACAAGAAAATCTGTCTGCTAGAAGAAAAATAGATATAGAAAGTGAAATTTAATTGATGATTGTGTTCTGGTGATAGAAAAATGTTTTTTCAGCTTTTGAGAATGAGTCCAATCTCTACTGGATCTTCTGTCATGAGTATCATATACTTTTTGTCTCAACATAACATAAGCAGAATTCAAAATACCATCATGTTTTCCAGAAAGTTATGGCTTTTTTTTCTCACCCAAACTCTTATCAACAAACAAAGCCATTTGCATGATACAAATAGAGTAGAACATGTCATTATACATAGAGCAGATGTTCATTCACAAGTTTTCACATTTTACTTCTGCCCTCTTCTTTATCAATAAGAAATATCAGCCTCTAAGAATAGAATGAACAAAAATGACTTTCGTACGATTTTTTTTAATAAACACTGACTTGGGAAGAAAATATCTGAAACTGCATAAGGCACCAGCCAGGGTGTAAGATCAGTTCCTGTTTGCATGTTACAGCATTGGTTTGAAAAGTTTCAGCAAGCAGATTAGAGTCTTGAATATCTCAAACATCCAGAAAGGAAGTGATCCCTTGCTGATGACACACCTTGGGAAGCAGTAGAGACAGACACTCTATCATTAAGCTTGCAGGATATATGGGAACAAGCAAAGCAAGAATTCCTACTATTTGCGTTCAATGGGAAAATAAGGAAAGATGGATGGATGGGTTACATATGAGTTGACGGGAGACCAGATGAATTGGTGTTACGACTGTTCAACCCTGTTGCTGGGGAATCAAAATGAGTGACACTTACAAAATTAAACAATTTGGGAATCAAAGGTCTGTCACGTGTTATTTATTCACCTGACTTTCTTTCCACAGACTTTCATCTTTTCAAACATTTCGATAAGTTCATAAAAATTGAACAGTTCCAAAACCAAGTAGTCACAAAAAGAACTTTTAGGGAGTTTATCATGTCTAGGAATATTGATTTTTACTGTAAAAGCATAAATGGCCTGACCAAGATTTCTATGGACCATCTGAACTCTCCTTTTCATCTTTAATAATGTCACAACATTTCAGCCGATTCACTTCTACAGCTCTCTTCAGGTTTAAAATATAACATCTCTAAGTAAAGAGAGTCTCTCCTTTTGGTCTCAAAGGAAAAAGAAATGGTATCAAACAAAAAATTTAGACATAACATGCAACACTTGTAAATACTCCATTTTAGTAACATCTGCAGTACAGCTTGTGCCATAATATTTTACATGGAAGAAGACACCAGTTTGATTTATGCCAATTTGCAATAACACTGGTTTGAAATTCACACATATTCTTAAAAACTGTCAATTAAAACTAAAACTCTCAACATAGTTTTCTTCAGTTTTTATGCCAGTCTGGATGTATGCATCATGCATACAGACTGCAGTGATAGAGACAGAGGGTTGGAAATTTGAACATTTACTCCTTATAACATCTGAAAAGAATAGTTTTGTTTTTTTCTTTGAAAATCGCCCCTCATACTGGGTTTGGGGGGGGTTAATTTGTAGTATAAGTTTATGCTAAATTGGTTCTTTTGTGTTTGACAGCATTAACACTTGATTTTGGGAAAAATCTTAACTTTTTTGGTGATCACTGTCCAATAAAAAGCTAGGGAAGTAACTTATTCATTGATAACCTCTTTTCCTAATTTCTTAATTGATCACCCTCAACATGGCATGCTACCGAAATACATTGGTCACATGATGGTTTCTATTGTATGATTCACCAGACCTGTTTTTTCTTCTTTCTGTTAATTCAGATATTTTATCAATCAACTTATTGTTTAATTATTTTATATATAAACAAATTATTGTCATACTATGACAGTGCGAGTTCCAAAGGTACCTGTTTGGAAGGTGTCAGACTTTATGGTGAGTAAAGTAGCTTGCCATAATTGTCATGAAAAAAATTTCCATCTTTCATATAAAATTGGGGCATCAAAATACTTCTGTCAATTTGGATATCTTAAATCTAAAACTAAATAATTCTAAAGAGCAGAATTCAAGGGAGATGAATTATATAGACTATGCAAATATCTATATTTCTTGGCTTTTTATTCAGTTTTATGATTTCTTGAGAATCATGAGATCCAAACAACTTCAAACTCAAGACTGCATCATCAGGGCCTTTTATGACAGAAGGTATGTTGACTGAAGAAATTGTGGCTGTTGTAGGGTCTGACAAAATTTCTGGCAAATGGAGAATCTCTGGAGATTCCAACGGAATGGAAATATTCTTGCTATCATCAAAATTCTTATTGAATCTTCCGAATTCGCACTTATCAAAACATAAAAGAGAATAATGTAAATGCTGAACATTGTCAAATCAATGTTCGTTTCAACTATTGTCAACGATGGTCCCATCAGGAAGCAAGCGATTATGAACCAGTCAGAATGCAACTTGACTTTCAGTGCAAAGAATCAAACCAGGGTTACTAAGAATAATGAAAGTAGTTTTGTACGAATACATGATGGCTTTTTTTTAGTTGCAGATAATTACAAAATGTTCTTTTAGTGCAAGTGACCTTGACAACACTTGAGATATGTGCTCAATGTAAACAATCCAAAGAGAATGGAAACGATGGTACAACTTGAACCTAAGGAAATGAAACAGACTTTTGGCCTGCAATGGATTTATAATGCCTCATGATTATATATACATATATCAATATATAAATGATAATATATACATATGTATATATATGTATATAAATGATTATATGTACATATATGTATGATTATATACATTATTATATAGGGAGATATGATTATATATATATATATATATATATATATATATATATATATATATATATATATATATATATATATATATATATATATATATATATGTATACATGTCTATATATATAATTACATATATATATATATGATTACACATATGAATTTATACATATGTATATTTCACTTCTAAGGGTTTCTCTTGGGTTGATATTTTGGCTTGATATACAAAATTCAGTTTGAGACATTCATTTTGGAAAGGGCATTAATTTCTGTTTGTACAGTTGCAATCTGGTTTATTTATGCTTTCTCCCAAAAATGTCCAAAATAGGAATCTGATATATACCAAATCATTCACCTGAAGAAGCCCAAACAGGACTGATAAATAAACGTGTTTTTGTAGCGAATCCTTGCTTCATTATAATTAAGCTCAACTCTAAATCAACTTGATATTTGATATGTATCGACACTTTATGAAATAAGCCCATCACACATTAAATATTTTATTATATTATATTGTATTTCTAATTTGTATTTCTGTATATATATATATATATATATATACATGAATGATCATATATTAAAAAAAAAAAGGAAAGCCAAACTTTTTGTTATGGTTTTGAGGTAAAATAATTTTTAATAAGCCATAACCGATTTGCACTTGTCTCCAGAACGCTGATGTGATTCTGTTTCTGGTCATTACTTTCCACTGTCGAGTAAAGGGGGTTAAATTCATGACATTTGTACATTAATCTTGATTTGAATTCAAATTCCAAGGGTGTAATGAAATCTCCAGTTGTTGGTGAGTTTTTTGAGAAGGAAGGGATGATGCTGGAACTACCTGTTAGAATAGAGGTGGAGGGCGTGAAATATTAATGTGTGTGAATATGTGTTATCAGTATGGTTGAATTATTTTGGGGTATGATTGCCAATGTGTCAAGTAGGTGATGATATGAATGTATATGAAAGGTCAGGACTGTTGATTGTAGAGAGGAGGAGAGGTTTGTCAAGGAACCCATGGGATTTTTTGGGGGCGGGGGGGACTTTGGGATTTTGAAAAAGGAAAGGGAACTATGTTTTTCAAGAAAATCAGATCAAAAAATTAGTTGGATTTTAATGCAGGTTTCAAAGGATAGGTGAAATTTATTTCCCTTTTATTTCTTTGTTCATCATTATCAGTGTTCATTCATTTCTACAAAGAAGAGGGATCTCTTATTTGTTGTCTATGTACAGTGGTCCTGTTTCTAAACTGGAATGTTTTCATTATATATTCTTTGTTGCAGCTTCTACAAATAATGGCATAGATGATGTTTTTAACGTCGCAAGAGGTCGGATTTTATTGTAAAGGATGTACTACATTTGAAAGTATATCTATCTCTTTCTATTAAATGTATGCATAAGCCGCAATTTGGTCTGTTGCATTTTGTCATTTTTTTCTCTGGTACTGTTTTCTCAGAGAATGTGGCATTTCTAAGTAGCTTTTTCAAATGTGGAGGTTGGCATATACCTCCAATTATTAAGGAATTGATAAAGATTTTGTTCATGCAGGGGTCTCTTTTCAGGATATGATGATTATGCATATATATAAAAAATGATTATATATGTACATATATATAATCATATATATACATATGATTATATTTATATATATATATATATATATATATGATTATACATACATGTATATGATTATACATATACATATAGATGATTACATTATTTAGAAATAGATATATGATCCAACAGAATGGTTATAGATTACATTATATTATATTGAAACTCTTATTTGAAATGATCTCCCATCATTAGATGGTATATGTATCATTCGGCCAAGACAATGTAAATAGAATAAACAATCAAAGAAAATAGGGATGCTACAGGAATCTAATCTGTTACTGATAGGGTAGCCACTTCAACGTAGTGCTGCTCTTACCATTGAGCTAGACAGTCACCGATAATGCAAAAGCAGAAATAAAGTGTTATTATTCAGTGAGCATGTTTAGATGCATTTTAGATGAAATTCGAAATTTCCCACAATAAGATGAACGTCCCTATTAATATTGGTCTCAAATGCAGTCGCTTGAAATTTCTTAGAACGCAACTGAATCCTATAAGATCAAGCGGGAACTTGCTGTATACACGTATTAATACAAGTAATACAAGGTTACCTCCCTTCAATGAGGAAACCACAAGGGTGATAACTTTGTCAGTCTTGAAGAGATACGTCGCCTAGGATTATCTTCTTCTGTAGTTAACTCCAAGAGTTAACTCCCTTACATCAAGGGGACGCGTTTCGTTTTTAGATGCGTTAATATCACTGACTCACTGACATTCCCAATTGGGAGTAACGTTCCTCGCAGAATACTGCCAATTTGGATTATTTCCTCTAAATATAGATGTTTTTGACTGCACCAAAATGTCCGAAATTGCTGTTCAGATGATTTTTTGATAAAATAAGTTGTATCTTTATTTGATTTAGAATAATAAATTAAGTAATACTTTCATAAAATCAGTGTTCAAGATTGAAGTAACATTTAATTAACTTATAATATGAAGTATATCTTATAGATTTTAGATATTTATCGGGAGAACTTTAATGTTTCAAGTTGTTTTTAACTCAATTTTGGATGTAAACTAGAAAATGAAGTTGATAACACTGCCTTTACTAGATTTTCTCAAGAGAAAAGAACTAGTGCACCTATGGTCTGACTCTCAAGCTAGTTTCAATAATCTCAAAGCGGCAATTAGTGATTGTGTGACAATTTTCAATGCCTACACAGACACTACACTCTGATACCAGGCAGAAATCCTAGCAAGTGACAATTTGATTCTAGGAAAAGTGAACTGATACTCTGATCTTCGGCCAAATGGCTAGTCCGTACACTAAAAAAAAATCTCATCATTTTTGATGGGCACTAAGCTGGCATTAAAATAAAACTAAATCTTCTTATTCAAACACTTAGAAAAGAACTCATTCATTTTAACAATGATTTGTATGTATGTATAAACTTACCAACCTATAATTTGTCATATTTCAGGAAGTGCTGAAGTATATTGTTGATATTTGGTTGTCTAGCAATGGGATGTGCAACATAGCCAAAAGCTGAAAAGAAAATCCTTCAGAGTTTCAATGTGAGTATTTCATCTTTTTCTTTATTTGTTAATTTATTTTTTTCATCAAATACAGAAGAGTCCCTTCCACTTAGCCATCTGCTACCTTTGCCACAATCTCCTTAATCCCATTCCTGGTTTGAAATCTCCTTTCCATAGCAATTTTAGCTTCATCAAGGGCCAAGAGTCATAAGTATTTGAATTTAGACTTTAGAGCAATAGCCAAAAAACTTGCACGAGACGTGAAGGATAGGCAGGTTGATCTACTTGCTCAGTCATGTTAATGTGACACACAGAACAAAAATTCACTCGATTGCATCTCACTACTGATTGAATAACACCATAGGGGAGTGTTCATACATTCCAAGTTGGGTCCCCTCATGATCAGTTGTCAAGTTAGATGAAGGCCACCCAACTTGTTCTCAAGATATTCAAAATGGCTGGATATTTCCCGAACAGACCTTGCACACCCCATAGGTAATAATAAACTTTAACAAAATTAAGTACTTTAATTGCAGAAGAATATATGCCAGAATAACTATGGAATTTCCATAGGTCCAGCTAGTATATGAATTAATCTTTTTTTTCTGACTTGCAAAGATACACCATGGAATTTTCACTGATCATATCAACTTATACAATGAAGAGTGACATTTGGGGGGGGGGGGTCTCAGTCTGTAACATTGGACTCTTCCATTTTAAGGTAACTATTTTGCTGACAGAAATATTGCCTACCAACCATTTGAAATGGACTCTTCCAGTAAAACAAGTCTCATAGTTGCTTTTCTAAAGAATATCGTTTTGTAGAAATTCAAACATAACTCGATTTTTTCATAGAAATAAACAAGTACAACTAATAAAATTGATATTGAAAACAAATGATACTTAGAGTTTGTACTTTTGCTCAAGAAAGCTGGCCTTGAACCCAACATTGAGATCTTTGATCTTCTTGCATGTTCCTTGATTTTGAATACAAGCAAGCTTTGTAGAATATATTTAAAAAGAGAAATATTTATCCCAACATGATACTTTAACATGTTGGAAGAAGTATACAATCCACCCAGAACAAATTCATCAAAACAGTAAGAATCTTTTTTGTTTACCATTGAAGTTTTTTTTTAATCTTATCTAACCAAATAATGAGCTTATATGCAAATTTTCTGTCTGTTTGTCACTGAAGCACCTATTTTGTTAATTCACTTTCCAATTATAACAATTACATCATGGAGTATATCTTGGAAACTCTGATCACAAATTAAGATAATTTAAGTCAAGTTCAGACTTGAAAAAAAAAATTAAAATTAGGATATTTGAATTAATGAAAATTGATTAGCAAATAAAATAGCTTCAGGCTCCTAAATGTATATAAGGAATAAATAACTATCATTTTTGACAGGTATATGTAAGTAACTTGATAAATAAAATAGGACTCATTAGCCTTGAAATCAACTATGGATTAACTCCCTTTTTTTTTCAAAAACAGAAAAACCACGCACCTACTGGATGTTAAAAACAGCATGCAAATGAAATGAATAGAAACAACCCCATTTGCATACAAACCTTTAACATTTCACACACTTACTCTCTCAGCGTTAAAAAATTGCAAACAAATAAAATAAAAACAGCTTTATTCCCATACAAAGCATCAACTTTTCATTTGCCCACTTGATGTTATGAACAGCACAGAAATAAAAATGAAAAATGTCATTTCAATACAAATCTTAGATGTTTCAGTCAACCAGTCGATGTTGAAAAAGTACACAATTACAAACAATTTGATTTATTCAAAGCACTAACAATACAATCCATGTATTTACTTCTTTTTCTTCTTTGATAAGGGAGATAATCACATTCAGCCTTTTTATGCAAGGAATCTACGAAGTTTTATTTTTGATAATTCTTCTGTACAAATCAAAGCTAATCGATCAGATTTAAATTAGATAAAATTATTTTCTAGGAGAATTCAGCTACTTCTTACAGATGAATTAAACGGTTCATTCAAATGTCCATGTAATTTTTTTCCCACTTAAGAAAGATTATGATAGAAGCCTACGATGACAGTTGATTGACACTTTTCTTGTCTCATTATGTAGACTTAGTTTTCTCAACCCTTCTCCCCCATTTTTGTTTTGATCATTTCGAAAAATCTATTGCTTCCTCCTGACCTCCACTTTTATGCCCTTGGGGGCGATATTGCCCTCTTTGAGAATGGCTACTTTATATTATCTGATGCCTTTAACCAAATAAATACTCTCATTGAATAGCCTGACTGTACATCTTCCAGAATGAACATCGCATTCAATTATGTAAGACATTATTTTGGTCAAGTCAAGTAAATTTCTTAAGTAGTTTGGAGTGGATATTGGGAATTTCAGGATGACCTACATGTGCTTGCATAATGAATAACACTATAATGGAAACAGAAATTAATATTCAAATCATTTTGTTAAAAATTCATATTGAAATAGCTTCATCTCATTTGTTTTTTCCTAACAACAACAAAATCTTTTAAAATCTTTTTTTATGTGACGATCTATCAGCCCTCCCTCAGCTCGACTTTTAACTCAATACCCTCCTTCCCCATTGTGAATGATTGTTCTACACTATTAATCTGTTCAATCATTTATCTGTTCATTTCTTCCAAAGAACTGTGGTGGTGGGTGGGGTCTGAAGCACCCCCTTCAAAACATGAACAGATAGGGGTAACCAAGCAACCTCAACAGAGATAAGGTGAGATGAAGGAGAAAGTAAGACGTAGCTGGGAGCGGATCAATAAATAAAGGTCAAGTTGGAATATTAGAAACTGTCAACCAGAACTGTCCACATAGGTTTCTTCAGTTTTCAAGTGAGGCTGGCTTGCTAACTATGCACATGTCATGCATACACGCTTCACCAAATGGAGCTAGGGAGCTGAAAATCAAAATGTTTATTAATCTTTATTATGTCTTAAAAACTTTTTAGAAAATCCCCATCAAAAAATGGGGTTTTAGTGAAGGATTCAACTTGCAATGTGAGTTTATGCTAAATTGGTCCCTTAGGTGGTGTCCAGCAATGTTCATGCTTGTTTTTTTTTTAAATTGAAACTTTTTTAGTGTCCAAGGCCAAGCAAAAAGCAAGAGAAGTAATTTATTCATTGATCACCCCTTTTTGTACATTCTTTAACTGATCACATCCTGCACAGAATACTGCTGAAAAAACATCAACTGTGAGACAGTTCCAAGTGACTAGCCAGACCTCTTCTTCTTACTCTAGAAAAATGAATAGACATTAGATTACAGTCTGTAAATGAATTCTCCAATAAAAATACAAGACTTTCACGTAACATTCTTGAATTTCTGTTGTATTTTCCACTCAACACGAGAAATGCATCTTCAGTCGATAAGGCTGTATACAACTTGTTTGCAGCCACTGACGAGATAATTCCTCTTAGTAAATAATCAGTCAAGTGACACGGTGGTGACTTGTCTTATGATAGTGTGTTATTCTTCCACAAGATGGTATCATTCCCTTTTGCAAACAAAAGAAACTTGCATATTTACTTTGGTGATACGTCAACTAACATCTTCAACATGTTTATTACCTCTGTCTTATTTAACTACAATTGAAGAAATCACTGCATTTGTAAGTATGTACAGTGATTACTCGACAATGGGACATTTCACAAGTCAACATTTACGAATACAGATGTATCAGAGAGCAGTACACGAGGCATTGCAGTGTTGAGTTCAAAATCGTTTGGATCAGCTATTCTTGAGAAATCTAATAAAAATAAATGAAAAATTATAGTTCTAGATCTTTCAGTTGAAACCATAGATCTGAATTTAGATATAAAATATCCAAATTGACGACATTGCAGAGAAGTAATCGGAATACTTTGAAATCGTATTAACATTACAATTATGGCAGGCTTCTCCAAACATCATAAAGATCAGACCCTTCCAAACACACCTCTTCAGAATGGGTATGGTCCCAGTCATATATAATTTTATACACATGCAGCAACAAAGCAACAAAAGCTGTTCAACCAACAATGAATGATGACTCTGGACTTAAGCATGGTCTCAGGACAAATACCACACAATATACAACCCTATTGTACTTATAAGTAGATTTGTATGAAAATAAAACCATTTTACACATGCTATGAAAACTTTCCATTTTCATCCATTTTTTGCAAGAAAAACCTGGTACAATAGTTACAACATTTAAAAATAAACTTGGCAGCGATTCAGATCGACATCATACCATGAACAAAAGATAACGAAAGCAGATATATTTTTGCTTTAAATTAAAAAAAAAAATGGCAAAAATTTAATTCCAATCCTTTTTTTTTCTGAAAGTTGAAAAAGTAATTACAGCCATATATAATTATATTTTGTAGCACATGTACTTGTATGTAAGGACACATATAGGTACATTTCATAGTCCTTTTATGATGTCATTGTTTATATATAAATATTCCACGGAAGGTGCAAGGTATGCAAAATGTGGAAAGGCATCTGTACAAGAAATGAATTATATACAAGCATCAAACCATGAACAGACAGAGACCCTCAATGAATTTGCTTTTTTTTTTGGAAGATGAATTTGCTGATCAATCCTACAGAATAGGAATTTTGTTTTCTTCTTTTCATTTTTCATTCTTAATTAGAAAACTTTGGTTCATTTATGTTTTCTGGTGCCTTTTCTGGGACAGCTCCAAACTTGAACTGTTGAAAAGAAAAAAAAACAACCAAGATTTCATTAATCTACAGAAAGAGATATTCAATGAAGATCAAATAATGCAGGAAATACATTTAAGTTTTAATATAAAACATTCATTTTATCCACCTCTGATTGGGGTGTATAACCAGTCGAACCAAGAACTCTGATAACAATCGAATAAATAGTGATTGCTATTATCTAACTATAATTCACCAAATGTCTGTCTATGTCATTACATAACTTATGGATGGATAGAGCTATAACCACTAAATTTTCTATGGTTACTAATGGGACCCTGGAGTTTCAAACCTTCTCAAGTTTTTAGTGAGGGATTTAACTTACAATGTAAATATTTTGCTAAACTGGACCCTTATTTTGAGCCCATCAGATTAGCTAAACCAAATTTTTATCTTTTTCCTATCTTCAAGTCAACAGATTTCTCAGAAGAATTAAACTGTGTTCAGTTCTGCTTCTTCGACCAAGTAAATGAGTAAAATAGTGAAATGTGTAATGAGTGACACCACTTCAGTGATTGTTGCCCCTAAGTCAATTTCACATATTGCAATCCTAGATAGAGAAACTTATCATAAGTGAAACTCAGGCAGGGACAACTGATGCCATAGCCAGCATAAGGACACTATTTATTTTATTGTTTTATATCATCAATAGAAGTTTGGTAACTTGAGCTGCTGACCCAGTTCCAATTGATATAGTCTACCATTGACTACAAGGTCATTGTAGCAATAGTTAATTTTGAATATTGCATCTTGAAATAAACAACGAGCTCAGTTACAATTCAGTTATCAAATTTACAATGCTATAAACATATATATATATATATATATATATATATATATATATATATATATATATATATATTTGAGAATAGTCGTATTTGCACATATATTTTTGGTATAACAGATTTTCCTTAAGAAAGTTTATATTCTGAGATATCAACTATCCGAATTAAGATTGAGAACAGCATTTCTCAACCTTTTTCTAGTCTGGGCTAGATTTCAAAATCTTTATCACTAACCATTATTCTTAAAGCTAAGAAATCAAATTTTAAAAAAGCAAAATTGGTAAAATTTATATGAAAAAGTATAAGTAAGAGAATGTTAAAATCTATCAGATGTCGGGAGTCAAGTCCAAGCTCAAAGCAAAAGAATATGAAATATCTACTTACTGACTGGAGGATTTGCTGTCCCAAGAAATTTGAGGCCACACTGCCAATTTTTTTGGACCCTAATTTACAACGGATGTAACCATAAACATTGGCACCATTCATGATTATTCCAACCACAACAACCATCTGGAAAAAAGATGATATGACTTTAAAGGAAAACACAATCACTCACTTACCCTATTATTGAAGATAGTCATACATCAACTAACTTCCAACTGCAGATACGGTCCCATAACAGTTTGAAACCCTTTAACTATGGATGATGGGAATTCCAGTCATTGCAAATTCTAGCACTTAACTGCGAATGACAAAAATTTCAATCATGATTTTGTTATCTGGCCAAAGAGAACGCAGTTTATACATCATGTTTGTTTTGAGTTCTCCAAACAGGGAAGGCAAGAAGGATAAGGTTAAAGAGAAAACACCTTGCTGGATTGAGTTAATGACTTACTGAAAGGGATGTAATGGATGACATTTGTTCTCTTCTTTTCAGAGAAGCAAGGACATTTGTACGATATAAAGGTTTGGGTAAATATGTATTTGTCATGATATCTTTGGTTGAGCAATGTGTATATATTTCACTTCACCCAAAAATGATTGACTTCCACACAGGTCGAGTTGCATCCATCCTACCAAACATATCATGGATGCAAGTCGATGCATGGCTGTGAAGAGAAGAATTTGGTTACAGAGACGAGTTAAGTAAATGAGAAACAGACCTTGTAAAATCACTTGATTAATGAGGAAAATAAGCCAAGGTACAAATTATACTGAGGACTTCATATATACCATATCTGATGGCATATTGTCGTCTTTACAGTCAAAGAAAAGTACAACCTCCCCCAGGAATGTATTTGGAACCTTGGATGGATAAAAAGGATTCTTCTTCAATTACACCACACCTGTTTTGATATGAGTTTATTTACATTTTGTAAGATCCATCATCTCCACATATCGTCTTTCCTCTTCTCACTTTCAGATATTCTTCGCCCCTTATATTCAATGTATGTCACTTAGGTTTTGCAGCCCTACCCCAAGGGTTGCACATGAAAAGGTGAAGCAAGTACACAACATAAGGAAAGTATGGTTTACCACTTTTAGTTTGAATTCAATAGTATAACTAAAGCACTTTCCTCCTGTAACCATTTGGAGTTGGATACTAAAAAGGATATTTGTCTTAGAACATCCACCTTTAGATTTACAACATCCATTTTTCAATTTAAGCATTTGTAATAATAATTATGATGATGATATTTGAGTTAGTAATATTACAGCATTATGGACTTAAGCTACATATAAGCACCGATTGTCTACTTACTGCATCTGGGTGAACATTAGTCTACCAGATACCTCAGATAAGATCTGGAGGATATATTTTGATTTTTTTCAGGGGGTTAATATATAAAAGGTAATGGGGTAAGTTGATAGAAAGGTTTTATCTGCTCATATTTTGAATTTGTCTATGAAGAGAAAAGATATTTTTAAAGATTAGATAAAAATGTTAATCAAAAGAAAAGAAAGTCTTGTCTACTCACAAACCACTCAAAGTTAAGCGTGAAGATTGTCCCAAAGAACAAAATAATCCAGATTACTTGACAAATAACTAATGACAACCAAAATATTCGTGACTCGACGGCTGTGATTTTATTCTTGGCAGAACCCTGAAAAGGAAGAAAAAATCACTTAAGAATCAAAAATTACCAGCATTACAAATAAATTCAAATCAGCAACTACACATAGGTACATCACAAAGTATGTAGCCCATTTTTCAACATAACCTCCTTCCTTATCAATGCACTTAATTCAGTGGTGGTGAATATCAACCAGATATTCTTTCTAATGTTGATTCAGTTAATCCAGAACATAACTGATTATTGATAATAAAATCTGCACACAAAGCCAACAATTATAAAATGTACACATCTATTATTTTTACAGAAAGAGATTCTATTCAGAGTTACAATACAAGGAAGTTCTCTGATGTGGTTTGAACACATCATTTCTTTTGTTAATGGTTGAATTACTGTGTAAGAACATCATCTCATAGCAAATTCATTAGAAAAAAAACAATTTACAAAATTAATTGAGAATTTTTAGTTCATGGGAAAAGAAATGGCCCTCTTATTTAATCAAAGAGCAGAGGATTTTATTTAATGTCATTTCAGCTAAGATCACATCTTTTAGAAATCCATCCAGATGGCAATCAAGAATTTGTTACATTATATATCAACTCCTATTAAAAATACCCTTTATGTTAGAAATATTAAAACAAGATAGGATTATTTTTTCTCAAAGGTTTTTGTTTTTAAGATTAGCAATTCCACAAAGCAACTAATTAAGAAAAATGATTACTTAAAAACTAAAACCTGATGTTGTTTGATTACTTTACGGAGGGGGGGGGGCTGAAAACTTACCTTTCGGGCTTCAAACACCCAATGGCTTTGACCATCCTCATCCACATAATTCCACCATCGCAAACCAACTAATAACCGACCTGTTAGCAAAGAATAACGTTAAAACTTATTGTCCATAGTTTTGAGAAGAGTCATTGATATTCAAAGAGTTTTTTGGATAATCCATTTTGTTGTTCTTGTTATTTATGTCACTCATATGACGATTCGACTGTTCCATTCTACAGCCTACCTCAGGTGTACAATCCGTACATAAAGAAGGGAACTTTATTTTTTCTGGAAGTAGTCAAATTGTATAAGTCAGACAAGTGTGGAATTCAACCCAATGTGGCTTCCACTACTCAACTGGGACAAAGTATTGGAATTCTGACCTAACAAAGAAAGGAGTTAATAACATCTGTGATCTACATTACAAGCATTGGAGTTTATAAAATTTTGATGGCTACCATCACTTGACCCAACCTAAGACAGAGTTTCCTTTTTACAAACAGTACATCCGAAGAAGGCTGGGAAATGGATCAGCTGAATCATTGGGTGAACAACAAAAATAATAAGGAGTTAAGGTATCAAAAACACTCATAGAAACTTCTCGATACAAAATTGATACAAAAAAAATAATTTCCCCTAAATCTGGCACTGGATTAACAGCGTGAATGGAAATCAAGAGTAATATTTTACCAAGACTCAAACTCGTGTCCATCTATGCCAAAGGGAATACACGTCAACGCCTTGCTGCACTTACCAATTACACTTCAAGAACCAACTGGCTAGCAGAAGTCCAAATTAAACCTTTAAACCTACCTAAAATGCCCAAGAATTTCTTAGAATTGGAACTTCAGTCCACTAAAATTAACAGCTGTAATTGAATGCCACAGAGGAAATTCCAGTTTATGAATTAGACAGTGTGCTTTCCAGGAAGTAACTGGTTAGAAACCATCAACCAAAACTGTCAGCATAGGTTCCTTCAGTTTTTAAGGTTGTTGACTAGCTATCTATCCATGTGACACACACAGGCTGTACAATGGAGCTAGAGGGCTGAAAAATTAAACATTTACTCCTTATTAAGCCTAGAAAAAGAGTTTCTTTGTGTTTTTTTGAAAATCACCCTGAAAAATAAATTCATAATGAAGGGAGGTGGCCAATTTACGATGTAAGTTTATGCTAATTTGATCCTTTAATTAGTGTCCAACAGCATTCATGCCTGTTTTTTGGAAATTTGAACTTTTTTAGTCATCACGACCCAACAAAAGGTGGGAGAAGTGAGTCATTCATTGATCCCTTTTTTTTCAAATCTCTTAATTGATCACCAACAAGGCATGCAGCTAAAAGACGTCGGTCATGTGACAGCTTCTAATGAGTGTCTAACAGTTTTTTCATTCATTTAGTCAGTTTTTTTCATTTGTTAATATGTACACACTCCCTAAATCTATATATACATTTTGCCTACCAATATACCCCTGAGTTTTCTATTCTTAGTTTTTCTAATCATGAGAAGTTTTTCTAATGCTTAAAACATAATCTACCAAATGTCTGACAATGTTTAACTTTTCAAAACATTGTTTCCTCGCGGTGGTCTCATTTCAGTCAAGTTTTTGTGTAACATATCATTATTCTACCCATAATTACACCACAGCAACCACTATAATGTTTCCTTCATACAGGATTTGCCATCCAGTTTCATGACAGAAATCATATGTAAATTCTATAAACAAATACACCCTGAGGAAATCGTTAAGTCCTGAAGATGAACAATGATTATCTGAAACATCATAACATCTTTGGTCACATATTTCATCATCACCTTGCAAGGTTTCACTTGCCTGCCTTACACATGCCAGAAGCCATTGATAACATTTGCTTTACTAAAGAGTTAATTTCACTTTTCAAATACTTTTTTTTAGATAACAAAATGGTTTCAGTGCAGTCAAGTATCCATTTCAATTTATTTCAGATTATTTATTTCTCTTTTAAATGTTTTAACAGGGATTGAATAGTTGTTATAATATATGTGAAATGAGTTATATTAGATTTCGGACACTATTTCTCATCATATTTCTGTTGAATGATATAAAAACAAACTAACCCCCATTAAAATGTCAAAAACAAAAATAAATCATTACATTAGAAATAAAACAAAAATAGCTTTCAAAATGCAATACAAGCTGAGAACACATTGTCTGGAACTCAAAAAACTGAAACATACCAAAATCCAAAACTTTTTAAAAAGACAACATGACATCATAAGAAGAAAATTCCACATTTGGCCACACTGTAGTGAGACTTGGTTAATTTCCAAAGCATTTAACACACACTGTCTACAGTAAAATCTTTATTATTTTTGTATGACTCTTTAGAACTGTAAGACCATCACAAACAGCGTAAGACAAAATGGGTCCCAATCAAAACAGATTATAGTCACTGCTAGGCCTACACGTATTAATCACTGTATTTTCTGCTTATTCTTTCCTCAATACAAAGATATGGTTTAAAATGTCAAAAAAGGCAGCAGATACCTCTGAGTAACAGTGATAAAAAAAGGAGAACATTTATGTTAACTATAACACATGAAGCCAAGCTTTTGTAGAAACTTCATAGAGGTGTAAGTGTGAAACATCTTGCAGCAGAATACACGGTTGGAATGGCCATGATCAATGAGGAAGAAGAAACAAAAGGAAAAACTGCCAAAGTTCTATGCTGAAAGTGATGAGCAGACATTAACAGAAAACAGAAAAATAATGCATAAAGCTAAAAATGAGGATCTCGATTGTGTATTGAAAGAGTGGATTCTTCATACACTACAGAAAACAACTGATTTTTTTGAAAACTATCAAATTACATATGAAAATAAATATAAAAAAAACTCAAGATTGCTTCCCTTACATTACAGGCCTCATCCATAAGATATCTTATAATGTATATTCAAACATTCAAAAATCTCAAAAAGTCCAAAATCAGAAACACATCTGATCCTAGGCATTTCCTATAAAAGCACTTAACTAGTATAATCTATAAGGGAAAAAAGTATAACGGAAGCAATTCAGAGTTTGAAATGCAATACCTTGACAAGGATTCAAAACTGAACGAAATCAAGTGCTTTTTTTCGCTCCCACAGACTCACCTGTGACATTTTTGACAGCCCAAAAATCCATGGATAGAAAGATAACAATAAGAACAAAACTGGCAATAAAACTTGAGCTGAACCATCCACAAAACAGATAGGCAATAATTGATGCACACCGGAAGACCAAATGGAAAAACACTGCAAATGGATGTCTATGAAAAGAAAAGAAAAAAATTATCATTCTTCTGTTATGCTCTGATTGGTCCAAAGGGGAGAGAATCTTAGAATGTAAATAGTAAAGAAATATATACAATACATGATCTTTTTACATCAAAGGGGAATGGCGACTTTGATTACTTTTTCATAACACATTAATTATATATATATATTCATATATATATATACACATATATATAGAGATAGATAGATAGAGATAGATAGATAGATATATATAAATTTTGCTTAAAACAAGATGGAGGACTTACTTAATTTGCATACATATAATTTCTAGCAACTTTTTTTAATTTATTATCTCTACACATTCAAATAGTAAATCTATAATGTATTGTTTTATTAAATTAATTTAATAGTAATACAGTCTAAAAAGGATTATCAAGCGAAATATTGTATTATTTAGTTGTGAAATAGTTAATCTGAATAGCAACTTATGGGCGGTAAGGGAGGAAAAAAGTTTACAGAGTGGGTAGGAAGAGAGAGAGGAGGTAGAAAAAGATAGTTCAATAAATGAGTAGGAAGGGAGAGGGCAAAAGAGAAAGGTAGTTTGATAAGAGGATAGGAAGAGAGAGGGAAGAAAAAAATGTTAAGAAATTTTTGCATAAGAAACTAATGTATGTTTGTAAAACATTCAGATAAAATCATGAAAGATTGGGATACAATGATTGGAAGGGATAGGGGAGAGAATTGAGAAGATACACATAAGAACAAGAGGAGAGCAGACGTGAGAGATAATGGAAAATCTTAGTTGTCAACACTTGAGGGATTTCTATAGATCCAGCTCGTTAATAATATTCCGCTTGTTTGTGTGTACAACTGTTGCATTTTTTTTTTCCCAGGATCAGTTTAGTATCTGTCCAATTTTCAGTCCTTCTGAGCTGAAATCAGTTAGGGTTTCTGACTGAGATACCAACATAATAATATTTAGCAGGAAGGAATTGGGAAAAAATTCAACTAAACCATTTTCTAGTGATTCCACTCACCAAATAAGTACCTAACAGGTCCAAACAAGACGGACAGGTCCAACTCATTAAATTCCCCTCCCAAAAACTATATCAACTAAAATTTGTAAAAAAAAAAAAAGCAAACAAAAAAACAAAAAACAATATTCCAAATTTTATTTCTTGTATAATAGAAAAACTCTACTCCCAAATTATATTCTAAATTTCAATATTAAGGGTTGATATGCCATTAAACCAACCAATCCAAGTAGTTGAAATGGATTAATCCATGATAAATAGTAGCAAGAAGTACTTACTTGACTTTTTTTCTCCGATCGACTTCATCCTCTTCCCCAAAATTTAATATCACATCTTCAGTTCCGTCCATAATGGCCTACAAAATTGAAGGAATGTTTCTTAAAAAGAAAAAACATTTAAAATCATACTTGCTCCTTCTTAACAATACACAAAAATAGTAGGAAAAAAAACACAGATACAATTATAGTTTATTTTCAGAGTAATATTACTTGTTTTGTCACATATTTTTCCCTTCTGTACTTCCATACTTTTGTACATTAGATATGTGAACAACTGCCAAAATTGTAGATTCCATTAGAACTTTGTACCTCACTCGAACAATGATAGCATCCAGTTTATTAATGGGTTTACAATAAGAACTGCATCTATCACACTTATAGTATCAGTATCAGTAACAGTCATCAGCCCTCTCCCTTCCTAGCTTCTCATCAAACTACCTAATTTTCTTTACTCCCTTCTCCATTATAATTTTTTAATAAAATACCCTTCAGGAGTCAAAGTTTAGGGGAAAGTTTTTTTTATCTACTTTCAAGTGTCAAAATCCAAGGGATTTTTTTCTTTTACTTTAAGGGGTTAGAATCAAGATTTTTTTCCACTTCTACAGGTCAAAATCCAACGGTCTTTTTTACCTCAAGGAGTTGAAATCAAGAAGATTTTCTTACACCCCTAGGAGTCAAAATCCAATGATTTTTTTTTATTTCAAGAGGTGAAAATTGAGAGAGGATTTTTTCTCCATTTTTTCAGCTTTTTCTCCATTCTTAGGGGTTAAAATCGGGGATATAATTTTATTCACATTTTCAGCAGTCAAAATCTAAGGGACAATTTTTTTTTACATTCAGGGTCAAAACTGGGAGGGGAAATTATTTTACTTTTAGAGGTCTAAGTCGGGGAGATTATTCCCTTTTGTGGGTCAAAATTGAGAGGTTATTATTTTTTCTATTTTTAGGGGTGAAAATGAAGGAGAAATTTTCTTTTGTAGTTAAAGATGGGGGGAGAGCAAAGACTTTTTCTACTTTTATAATTCAAAATTCAAGGGATTTTTTTATTTTACTACATGGGCTGAAAATCGTGGGCAAGATTTTATTTTCTTCCTCACTTCTAGAGGTGAAAATCCAAAGAAATTCTTTTTTACCTCAAGGGAATAAAACAAGATTTTTTTCCACTTTTGGGGGTCAAAATCAAAGAGATTTTTCTTTCATACTATTTTTTTTAACCTAAAGGGGTGAAAAACGAGGGCAAGATTTTTTTTTCCCAAATCCAAGAGAATTTCTTTTTTATTAAAAGGGGTTAAAATGTGGGGGGGCGTCCTTATTGGTCAAAATTTGGGGTAGGGATCTTCCTCACTTTTAGAAATCAAAAACAAGGATGCAAATTAAAAGGACCATTGTTTTTTTACTTTTAGGGTCAAATCTGGGAGGGAACATTTTTTTTACTATTAGAGGTCAAAATCGGAGAGATTTTTCACTTTTGTAAGTCCAATCTGAGATGTAATTTTTTCTCCCATGAACAAAATCAAGGAGA
Source organism: Thysanoteuthis rhombus (assembly GCA_963457665.1). Classification (NCBI taxonomy): domain Eukaryota; kingdom Metazoa; phylum Mollusca; class Cephalopoda; order Oegopsida; family Thysanoteuthidae; genus Thysanoteuthis; species Thysanoteuthis major. Next base: position 16,171,138 of record OY735206.1, on the reverse strand, counting down.
ATTTTTTTCTTTCTTGGAGTCAAAGTTGAAAGAGAAGATTTTTTTCCACTTGTACCCGTCTAAATTCAAGGGATTTTTTTTTTCACTTTAAGGGGTGAAAAATGTGGGGAGACGATTTTTAGGAATCAAAAATCCAAGGGAATCTTTTTTATATACTTTTAAGGGTCAAAATTGGACAGGGTCACTTTTAGCAATCAAAATTTTTTTTACTTTTACTTTTAGGGGTCAAAATCCAAGATATTAGTGGTCAATATCGGGAAGAGATTTTTTTTCATTTTTAGGGGTCAAAAGTTGAGGGGGAAGGATTTTTTTCTACCTTTTAGCAATCAGAATCCAAAAAAATTTTTTTTTACTTTACTGGATGAAAATATTGAGCTGGGGGGGGGGGGGGTCGAAATAAGAAGATGTTTTTTACTTTTAGAGGTGAAAATCAAGGGGAAGATTTTTCACTTATAGGGGTCCAAACTAAGATGTAATTTTTCTCTACTTTTATGGGTGAGAATGATGTGTGAATCAAGAGGGGATGTTGATTTTCACACATAGAAATCATAATCAAGTGGAAATTTTCTTATGTTCAAGTGTCAAAATTGAGAGGGAACATTCATTATTTCATTGGGGTCAAAATGAAGTGGGGACTCTTCCCCATTTTCAACATCAACCGCCAATGCCATCTTCTTTTACTTTTTGCCATCCCACTTTAAGAATAGTCAACTTTTTCTTTAATTAACCCTTTTTCCTAAAAATTACACCCCCATTTTCAACATTGTACCTTTCCTTCTTCCGTCATTTTGTAGTATCAGAAATTTAGAGCGATGCCTGCATTGCAGTATCGTTTCATTTTTTCTATTCAGTAAATGTTCCTTGAGTTTTTTTTTGTGATTCTAGTAAAGTTTAAAATCTCAAATTTCTCATTTAGGCAGAGGTTGCAAGAATTTTCTAAATTTTGGCATATATTAGATTGTCTAAGAATTTTCCATTTAACAGTTGGCTTATAGTTCATTTGTTGTAATTTCCAGTAATGAGCTGATAGGGACAAGCTATTTTTTTTATCTTTCATTTGTGAATGATGATATATGGTTGGCTAATCTAAGTTTAAATGGTGTGTTCGATATGCCATTGTAATATTTCATATCTAAAGGTTTTTCCTGAGTTGATATCTCTGCCTGGTATACTATATTGGATCTAAGGCATTTGTTTTACAGGGGGCTATTATTCTTATTTGGGCAGTTGCAGTCAGATTTTTTTGTACTAGTGTTTTCTTTACTTCTATTATTTCTAATAATTTTATTGCTGTGCTTAATAATGATCCTACTGAAATTTTCTGTACAACTAAAACTAATTTTCAGTGTATTTCTATTAAATATTTTGCTTAGTGGGTGATTTGGGGGGAAATGTTTTTCAATTGGTCGAATGAAAATTTGGCCTAAGTTTGTTCTTACTTGTAAGTTGAATGGGGGTGTATACCAGATGACTTTTCTATATTATATATCTATATCTATATATATATATATATATATATATATATATATATATATATATATATATATATATATATGCTACTCTATTCAGGGTTGAGCACTCTTAAAGTGAGGTAACTCATCCACTGTAAGCTTATGCAATGCTCTTCATAGGAATTGAGCACTCCGAGGGATTTGTGTAATTCAAATATAATGCTTGAATTCAGCCTTATTGCCTGTCCAGTTCCGTAGTCCAGATGTAGGATATCGGCCTACGGGTCTGAAGTGAAGGTTTCAATTCTGCCTTGTGGTACTGGATGGGATAATGGAAAGTCTATAGTCACACTGAAGAGATGTAATACATTGAAACAGCTGTCTGTGGATGACACAATAATATATATATATATATATATATATATATATATATATATATATACATACTTAATATATTTTATATTATATATTATATTACATATACGTAATATATCTTATATATTATATTACATATACATAATATATCTTATATATACATTATATTACATATACATAATATATCTTACATATATATATTATATATACATAATATATCTTATATTATATATATATTATATTATATATTATATTATATTTATATATATATTATATTATATATGTATATATATAATGTTTATATTTAATCAATTTCACTAGAGATTTTATCAAAAAAATGACGAAAGTTGAATAATCTAATGTTTTAAATCATGGGTAGGAGATATTTTTAATAGCATAATTATAAACATTAAGTAGAAGAAACATTGTTATGAGTAGAGAAGCAGAACAAAATCATTACATAGTTAGATAATTCAAAAGACTTTCAGACTTGCATGATAAAAAATACTTTTTCTGTCTTATAATACCTGTTACATCATGTATCAACTTTTTTCAAAGTAAATGGAGCAACTATTATAGGACCAAGGTAGTAGTGAAAAAGAACAAGCATACATTCACCCCTCCCCCCTTACACAGAGAGAGAAGAACAGCTGTTACATAGAAACAGATATTCTTTCATGTACCACAGATATTTTCCTCTTTTTTCATCAACACTTTCAAATACATCTGCTAAACAAAAACAAGTTTCTCTATTCAAGTGTAACAAGTTTTCGTCACTGCATCAACTTTGTTTTTTTTTACAACAACCAGCATTTTCTCCTCTAATTACACTTCAATGGGCCACCAAATATTACCTAATACAATGAACACCAGTTTCAATGCCAATATTTGATGACACACTCATTTCAACGGCAACATTCAATGACACACTCGTTTCAACAGCACATATGTTTTTTATATTCTCACAAAACAGTCCGAGATTAGTTTGCAGCAACAAAGATTTTCAAAAACCAAGGTAAAACGTAATTAAACTGTGAAAGTGTAATAAAAAGTCATTTTTTTCAGTTCTTTTTGATTTCTCATCTTAAATACATTTTGTAAACAAATCCACCTGTTATAATGGAAAATTCATTATAATGACACATTTCAATTTTCACTGGCTGTAATAACATTGCGAGTCTGCCGTATTTATTTTTTCCTTCTACTCAACTTGTGAATGAAAAACAGTTGAAATGGCCATAAATCATGAGTGTCAAGAACTGCGATAGTGATATATACAGTACACAGGACCAGACCATTTATCTGGCTTCCAAAAGCAGAATTACCAGAAAACTGGCTAATTTTGAATCTGGCAGGCTTCATAGTAATCCGCTAGTCAGATGCTTTTTGATTTGTTTTTGCTGCGTGATTGAATAGTCTTCAGATGAGATTAGTGGATTTATATTGATCAAATAAACTCTGTTTTTGAAGTGGATTCATTTTTATTTGTTGTGAACAGTTTAGTACTTTACTTTTCACCAAATATTTTATATTCTATTTTTGAAGAATTTCAAATGGATTAATAAATATCAAAACAAAACCAGCTTTAAAAGTGTAATAATTTGTATTAGTTGAATACAATTTTGTTCTTTACTTTTCAGTGTTTATTTTATATTTCAAATTTATATCAAGTCTTGATCCAGAAATCCAGGTCACCTCTATTCCCAAGTTTGCAGGGAAAATGGTCCGGTTTAGTACTTCTCTTAACAGTAATCATTATCAAGTTGTAGATTTTTAAATAATCCTATCTATTTGGTTTTTACAACTGCATATTTTGATGTCCATTATTCTACACAGTGATGTTTCTTAATCTATACTATCAATGTTATATAATGGTTGTATAAGCAAACAAAGCAGTTTTGGGTCTGTTATTCATTTACCGGTGTTAGCAGAGAGGAAAAGAAAGGGAAGACCAATTGATAGAAAGAGAGTATCAAGTGACACATAGAGGGAGAGAAATATCAAAAAAACTTTCCCATTAGATTAGCACAATTGGAAGTTTGCAGACCACAGAAATATGGTCAAAAGAGGAGGAATGGGTGACCTCAAACAAAGGTAAAAGTTTGAATTGCATTCAATTCTCTGTTAGTGGGAGGGAGAGATTTTGGTCAGTTTCAAAACTTGGACAAGGTATCTCCAGTCAAACCTACAACCTAGTGGCCTTTGGCTGTTGGAGATTCTGGAAGTGGAAGCTAGGAGATGACAGCACCTAAGCAAGGAGAAACAGAGATCATAAGCCAGATAAGTAAGAACAGTGGGGAAAAGGAAACATTTGCAATTTCACAGTGATGCGCCTGTCATGGACAATATTCATGCTGCAATGGATGATGAATAAAAGCATATGGATTTCACAACCCAAATTGTTCAGTCATTTGATGCTTGTATTCTTCATGCATTTTATCTGCTACCTGATGCACAACAGGAGGTGCATATTTGTGCACAGCGTTTTAAAACAAAGAATGAAAGTAACTCTGAAAATGGTGTACAGCTAATCAATATCTAACCCATCAACTGTAGAAAGTGGCAAGTGTAGTAGTTATTCATTGCAAGAAAGAAACCCTTATCCATCATGAGATAATCTATTGCGAGATAAAAGCTCTGACTCACAGATAGAACTGAGTTGGAATTCAATCACAATAAAATGGAAATTTCATTGAATTGGCCATAGAACTGAAACCTCCATCATCCACAGTTGATGGGTTAATTAACAAACAGGTAAAAGTGATTCATTTGTATAAATGCTTCCTTGTTCACTTATACAATTCTCCATATGTATAATACATATACAATATTGATCACCTTTTAGCACGTTCTTCAGAGTTACTTTCACTATTATTCTTTATGTCAGGGGTTCTAAAGCTTCCTATTCCAGCATAGCCTTTTTCCCCATTCTGGCAGTATTGGTACAAGCCTTGTGAAGAAAATAGTATAAAATCTATGGATAGAATAGACAGTAGATATGTATTTGTCTGTTGGTAATTCAATTTAATTTGAGGTCACATTTTCAATAAGATGGATGAGCTGGACACTTACCAACAAGCAACTCAATTCTCAGCACAGTTTCAGAAAGAAATATCAGCCAATCATTCTCATTAGACAGTTTTGCACAAAATTTGGTTTATACTTAGAGAAGAAGAGAAAAAAAAATCCTATCCAAAACATAGACAAAAGACCATCGAGATATACGAGTTGTGTTCAATTGGTTGTGATTCCTTCAAAATTCCAATATCTTCAGAAAACTTGCGTATCCCCAGGGGTGAGCACACCCAGTTTGAAAACACTGTCTTTATATTTTAAAAGATGTGAAGGGAATAAGCACAATTTTCAGTACATAGGAGAAATCAACAATGAGTCAAAGTCCTTTGAGATGTGTCTCTTCAGTTTTTTCTGCCACAGGAATATTAAGAATTATGGAAATTATCAGTCTTGTCTGTTTAGATCTTTTAACTAGCAGCAGCAAGCAATAACGTGCTTAGCTTATATGAACAAATAGTAACTTATACAGCAATCTTTGGGTGCATGCAAATTTTAACCATTGACAAAATTGACAACAGATGAACAAAATAGACTAAATAAAGAATAAATGAAATAGGTGAGGCAATCAAAGTTTTCATAGAGAATTATGAAAGTTTACAAAGAGAAACACATGTATTTAGATAGAAGTGTGAAAAATACATACGAGTTTGTTTTTCACAATAAATATTAACATAATGATAAATAAATAATGATATGAATGAATAAAAAAAACAGTAAGAAATATCAAATAATACATATTGAATTGAATAAATAATTAGTTTTAATATTCAATCAGATGCAATCATTCCTGTTCCCATCTGCATTTGATTTTGTTCATTTTGATTGGAACTTTTCTATCCAAACTAAGTATTCAACTTGGAATTAAATGTTAATGTAGTAGGGTTAAGTTTTATTAATGGAGTCACATAATAATTGAAGCAATAAATTTAATCCACCCCAATACAAACTATTCTGAATCACCATTATAAGATCATGGCACAAAGAATCCATTTTCCACTAGATAAGGTAAATAAAAATAGTATATATTATATTCTCTTATGTCATCAACTGCTCCCCCTATCAGTTAAATGGATTATAGTATTACAATAGCAGCAATCAAGCAGGATCGAACAGATGCTTATTTGTAAATAGTGGGTACAAGTGCATGTGTGGTCAACAGAATAAAGAATGGGAATAGCAATCAGGAGTTCAAACTCTGTTCACTTCGCACTAATGCCCCTGGGAAAAGCATGGAGCTATCATGTCATAGGCTAGCATGGAAGGGTAAGGCCCATCATCCCCCCAGCCATGTCTTATCGATTTTTTTTACAGCTTTTTCATCCATAATCCATGAATGGTCTCTGTTATCCCTAAAGACAATTGAACACCCTCCCATTCCAGGGTGCATGGCTGGGTAAGCATATGGAGATCCTGGGATGTCCAGTCATCAGAATCCCCCTCTCAACCCTCCAGATGAAATCCAGAGGAAAGCAGAGAGTGATACATCTAGCAGGAGCAGCTGGAAGAATGTCTAAGTGGTTGCCCAATCGCCTTAAGGGGGTTCCACTCCACTTTGGAATCAGAGTTATTCATCTACAAGACTGGTTGTCAACCCTGCTATTTTATCCATAGCTGGGGTGGGAAGAGATGGATTCATGCCTTTCCCAAGGGCATTACAGAAAAATGAACATAATCAGCCCTGACCGCGATTCCATTGTCTGCACCAATAGCACCTCAATAACCCATAAAAGCTTTATAAGACAGTTCTATGATTATGCAGACTTTAGGAAACCCATAAAGAGTACAACAAAGTGTCTCAAACTGAGGGCCGTGGCAAAATACAGTGTGGCAACTATCTCCTAACTGCATGAATTTACCCAAATATATAAACTTGTTTTTGAGTCTGAAACATGTCCAAAAAGGATATGAGGTCTGTCCTGCTTCCACCACAGAGTTACCAACCTGGTGGTTTCATCACTAGATTTTGTGAGATCTCCACTTTTTTTGGGATGACAAATGATAGGAAAAAGGGGTAATGGATACATATATCAGTATGATGCCGATATAAATTTTGGTAATGGACAACTGAAATGTTTTTGTTTGATTCATTTCATTTTTACAGTATGTCAACTTACAGTACATTCCTTTATTACTAAAACCAAGTTTACATGTGTCCCTTTGTTCTAGCATATCGTGTAGACAGACAAACTGAAAGAACAGTACAAAAACTTCAGATCCAAGAATTTTATTTCATCTTTGCTATTCTGTATGACTAAAATTTCAATTTCAATGGAATTTCTAGGAAAGACGGACAATAAGCTACTAAATAAGTTAAGGAGTTTGGGAGCTGAACCATGCATAATTAACTACCCTCTGTCTTAGCTGTCTGAAACCACAAAATATCACCAGAAACTCTCGGTCTATTCACACGATATCTCCAAAAGCTCCAAATGAATTTTTAAAAAGTGCTGTGCGAGAGTGGGCAATAGATCACGAAAGAAGTGATTAAATCTTGGAGCAGGTCCATGCAAAATTACCTCCCTCACATTGTAGCTATATGTCCACGACATATTTCTTAGGCTGTACAAATGATACCTCAAGAAGTTTTCAATGAATTTCAGTGATATTTTGTCAAAGTGTAGGCAATAGGCTTTTGAAGAAGTGATTGAATTTTGGAGCAGATCGAACTACAATTACCTACCCAAAATAATCCATTTTGCTGAAAACCTTCAAGACCTCAAAGAAGGTAAGAAAGTTGTCCTCCACATGGACTTGAGCAAAACAAATGAGATGTACAACGAAATATTGAGGACAAGGACACAAAAAAGAAGAAATCAAGCAAAGAATCACACAAGGTTGGCAACCTTCGGTAGAGCAGGCTCAATTTTCAAGAACAAGACAATTCTACTTGTCTTAAAAAGAAGGGTCTACAACCAATTCATCCTCCTAACAGTCACCCATGGAGCTGTAGTATAGATTATGCCAAAAAATTGACCCTCAAACTGAAAAGCATGCAATATACACATGAGAGAATCATGCTCAACCCCACACGAAGAGATCATAAGACAGCACAATATATTGGAGAAAAGAAAGGAGTCTGAGATATCATAAAATCCATTAGAAATTTAAATGGCAATGGGCTGATCATGTTGTAAGAATGGTAGACAACCACTGGACATTACAACTCACAACATGGCTTCCCAGTGATCATATACAAAATTGTGGCCAGCAGAAAGTAAGATAGCATGACGAGGTGAACAAATTCAGAAAGTACTGTCTCCACAATGCCCATGATACAGAGGTCTGGTGAATCTTGGGGAAAGTCATGAACACTAAAAAGCTGATGATGATGATGATAGTATTATAGCTATCAATCCTCACAGTTGTTTTCATTTACTCAGCATGAAATTTTTTTTTCAACGATATACAGTATGCCTATATTTGATTGAAAAAACTTGTAAATCAGTGCATAATAAAGATAGTTCCTCGTCTCAGAAATTCAAAACAAAAGATGTAAAATCTGTTGACTCTTAATTTCATGAAATGCTTGATACTGCTCCTAATTTAGTTCAAGAAGAATAAAAAATAATTGAACTCTTCTGTGAATGGAATTTTTTTAAAGAAAAAAATCAACCAGAAGGTCAGGGAAGGGTAAACTTCAATTAGCAGATTATCCCCTTTATAATAACATTCTAAATTTTTTATATGAATTTAAAGATGAGAACACATTTCTATCAGATCACGTGAACTCCAGCAAGCTCACAAAGCTTCAAAATCATGAAAATCAGCATAAGGATTCACACTCTTGTCACATCAAGTGATATCACATGAGTAGATTAGAGAAAATACAAACCCATGCTATCATGTAATCCCGCAGCAGTTATAGAGGTATGTTTCATAGCAATTCTAATGCTCACATGAACTCACGTGAATTCAAGTGTCCTGATAGCAATGTGTTCCCGGCTGCAATAGTTAATATTCTGATGCAAGTATTGTTAGTATTGGTAGAAGCATTAGTAGAAATGCTATCTATATTAGTCATTTGAGCAAGCAAGGTGTAAGAAGGCTGGAAAAGTTACAATAAAAGAAAGTAGTCATAATGATGTTAAGGGGGGGCAGGCAGAAGATTGTTTCACTCACAAACTTTCTTGAGTCACACTTTAGACAAGTTTCTCCTTAATCCTTGAAACAACCTAAAAAAAAGTACAAGAAATAAAGAAAGCTTCTAGAGATCATTATTATGTTATTGCGTTAATATTTTGTTAATAACAAAAACAGAGAAATTGTATACTCAGGATTAGTAAGATATCAAATCACCATGACACCACAAATGGCCTGATCGACCAGCCAAGTGGGCTACAGATTCTTCTTTCTTTCACTCTCTGTCTGAATGTGTCTCTGGGTGCTCCAACCTTGAAAATTTGCATGAGAACTCTACTACGCACTCACTAAAACACTCAAAAACATTGTTTTGGAGGTCTCAATACCTATATCTTTCAGACAAATAATGTATTTTCTCCAGATATCTTTTAGATAATCGTGCTGGTACACATGCAGACTATTATTTTAATCATATTACAAACCTTTAACTAAAACTTCAACATATTTTTCAGATAGTTATTTCTGGTACACGTGCAGGCTATGGTGATTCACTTAGGCAAGGTACAGATACATTCATTTACATTTGGGTATACAAATGATATCTGTATGTATTATTACTAACTAGTTATTACCTGTGAAAAAATTCAAGAGCATATTTGAATTTTTATACCAGATCAGTGTTTGCAAAACTATTTCAGAGTACCATCCCCTTTTAGCATATATTTCATCAGCACTCTCCATTCCCCGTAAAGTAGATAAAAAACGATACATTGAAAACCAAATTTATATTCTTTGCCCTTTACCCTTATCACCATTCCTTGACCCCCTAACTAGCTCCTCCCTTGAGTCTTCAAGTGCCCTCATGAGGGCGACAGTACCCACTTTAAGAATCACTGTACTAGTCAAACAACCATCCATAAGACGGTTTTCTGGGCTTGTTGGTAAAAATTTCCTCATTGAGAATGCTGTGAGAAAAACCTTACCAAAAATCAGGTGCAACAGAGAATTTATTTTGCTTTTTTATCTAGATTTTCAAATCATTATTTCTTCTAAAAGGTAGAGCTATACAAAAAGAACTGTTTTATTAACTCCTCAACTTAATATAATTGTAATTTGAATTATATTGTTGACTTGACAACACCAATATATTTAAAACATTCTTATGGATTTATTTTGATTTTTGTTTTGATTTACAAAACTTCATTTGCTAGAGTCATACAATGTCTTATACAATGACAGAAAAATTCCCGAGAAAAATATTAACAAAAAATTTCAAAACAAGTAAATAAATTATCAAATAAAGGACAGTTATCTCCCTTGAAAAATCATCTTACAATTTCCTTTTCTGTGCTCTTCATAATGTTACACTTTAGGGGTACATTACCTCTGGCTACAATGCTTCATTCATCAGATAAAGTTGGGGGGACAGACATGCGTAACGCAAATTTATATAAGATACACATTTTTTTTCATCATATAATAATTACCAATGTGCACATGTCTTCTGTCACACTGATGTCATAGTAAAATCGATTTTTGTTCATGCAACTGAATGAAATTCTCAAATTTGTAAACATATAAGAGTTTTAGTGTTTGAAATGTGAAAGATTCGAAAGTCAGGCATGAATAATTCATATTCTAAAACAAATTCATTAATGTGTTCATTTCGTAAGTCAGATATCAGTGGTTCGAATCCATCAGGAAACTACTTTTTAAAAAAAACAATAATGGTTATAGTTGGAGATAACATAAGTACATATTGATATTAAAGAAAACAGGACTAGTGAGAAAAATACATCACTGCACAATAAGTTAATATGATTGTAAATACTTGAAAAATACCAAAGAAGAATATTTTGATGAAATAGATTAATAATATCAATGCACAGACAAAATCAAACAATTTTATTTTACAAAGTTTAGTTACAAGTGGGTACATGCCACTATAAAGAGCTATTTTGTGACACTGGTAGTATGATAATATTAATAATGGTTTACAATACTTCATCCTCCACAATAAAAATATTGGAATAATTACTTTCAAGTTCATCTTAGAAAATGACCTGATTTAGTTTCACCCCTGCACCATGTTGCCTTCACTGTTAACTGAATCACGTTGAATTTTTATCAATGAGAAAAGAGAAAGTGTAGAGAGAAGCCTCCCTTCACTATAAAATTAATTATGATGGATTTTCATCAATAAGAAGAGATAAAAGGTAAAAACGAAAATCTCCATGGACTTAGACCATGTTACTTTACTGCTCCGCTACTATAACTGTTGCATCACCAAAAAAAGGGATATCTGAACATAAACAGAGGGAAGAATGAATGACGAAAATAAAAAATCATTTTTTTCTGATGTGTAGAACCGAAGATTGGCCAGAGAATGACCTCTGGTGATCTCAAGGCTCATCCTATGCAGGAAGACAACCTTCCTTAGTTCTCACTACCCAGACGATCAGCCGGATAGTTTTGGTGGAGAAGAAGCATGAACAAACAAACCAAAGAGTCAAATATAATTATAGACACACTAACACACACACGCATTTCTCATTGGCCAAGTTAAGTGCAGATAGTATCATTAATAAAATTACTTTATTCAGTTGCCAGTGTTTAGTTGGTAAATGTAGTTTGATGTCTGCCAATAAGCTAGATAAGAGTCATATTTAAAAGGTTTTATCATATAAAATATCAGTGCCACCTTTTTTTCATGTCTCTCTCTATCTCTCTCTACTCAATGGGACAAATGCTGCCAGGTCAATAAGTTTACAATTAATCACAATCAGAATCAGTTTATAGGGAATATCATTCAGACATTTAAATTATCTAAATTTTGAAGGACAATAAATGAGTTTTCTGGTTTATCAGAAGTTTTCTCTCGCACACACAAAAATGTATATTTTTATATGTATAAATATAGGAGGGTCTATATCAATTTCCTGAATCCCACATTACTGAAACCAATTGGCAGATTCAGAATTGCCTACAAATCAAAGGAAGACAATGCAAGCTTTCAAAGCTTGTCTAATGTCTTCTTCAGGGAAGAAATAAGAACAAATTTGTTCCTTACCATAATGGAGCTAATGTATGTAACCATCGCTTGAGGGTAAAAAATGAGATTTTATAGAGATTTATATCAGGTACCTACACGCACTTTTTACTAAAAAGTATTACAATAATTTAAATACCTCCTTTAAAGCTTTAACATTGGTTTTAACTGCAAGAAAATAGCATAAATTTAATTGAAAAAAAAAAAAAATACTTCCATGCATTTAAAACAGGTTTCAATTTATATAGTTTAGCTCATTGTGATGACAGGTCTTCAAGTAGAAAGTTAACTAATAGAAACTGTCAGCATAGGTTTCTTCAGTTTTTTTAGCTGGTTTGACTGGCTATACGTATGCATGGCATGTATAGGCCACACCAATGGTGCTAGAGGGCTGAAAATTTAAACATTCATTCCTTATGTCTAGAAAAATGGTGATTAACCAGACCTATTGCTGGGAAAGGGTTTTTTTATTTTAAACTGAAATCAGGCTTCTCATATCCTCAGAGATTGGTACTGATATTTGTTCGATTAGACCTAGAAGAGTACAAGGCCTCATTTAAAGAGCTTCTCGATTATTATGGTTGGTTCTTCAATCATCAAGCAACAGCCTGTAGTTTTCAAACAGAGGGTACTTGGCTCTCAGGGAAAGAATTTCCTAAGGGGAGGGAATTGGGGAGGGATTTCAACCAGGGAAGGAATGTATAATGGAAAGTATGAAGGTGAAAAAATTAATAGGTGACAATTCAGAACAAGGGAGACATCTAGGAAACCTGGGATTGCAAGGGGAAGAATATGATCTGACATTGAGAGGGGTGGAATGTAACCCGGGATTGCGAGGGGTGGAACACAGCCTTGGATCGCAAGGTGTGGAACATGATCTGGGATAACAAAAGAAGGAACGTGATCTAGGACACTGAGAACCACTGATTCAATCTAAGGCTCAATTACTGAATTATTATCAAAAGCTAAAGTATAAAATCTTCTCAATGGTGGTTCAGTCCATTCATCTACAGATATATGTAAACAGCTCCTTTCATGAAAAATTGTCAGATCATAGGATCCTTTCGCCTACACAAATATCTTTTTATAGCTTGTAAAAGAGAAAAGTTTAGCCTTATTTGGAGTGAATTCCATGGAAATCATGCTTTAATGAGAAATTAGTGAAAGAAAAGAAAAAAAAAAAAAGAGAGGCTCAAGGAATAACTGCATCAGAATTAGATCCTCTGTAAGTAATAGACTAATTTACATATAATTATTCAAAGTGGCATATTTTCATAACACAACTCAGAGAAAGAGATAAGCTTCCAATTTAGTGTTACTTTCCATTCTCCCTATATCTCCTTTTCTTCTTTGCCCCAAAATAGGATACAAAAATGTAACATTCCACAAAAATCAAACATAATTGCTCAGTCTATATCAGTGGTCTTTATTCACTGGGCCATGGACTGGTATTGGGCTGTAAAGCATGTGTTACCAACACGCGAGGAAACAACATAATTTGGTGATATTTCTTGATATTGGTGTATTTGCCACTTATAAGTGACTTTCTGGTGGTGAATAACATTGCCTCTCTATCAACCAGTCAGCAAGAATATTGTTAATATTAAGCCAGTCTATGGTGAAAATAGTTTGGGAACCCCTGGTCTATACAACAGTAGGTGTGGCTGGCCTAAAGATAAACTGCCTGGAAAATGGAATCAGTGAACTGAGTTCAAACTTCAGCTGCGACAGTGTGCTCACTTCAAACTTATACCTTTAGGAAAGGCATGAATCCACTTAACTTCTCCCCCCACTATGGATAAATAGCAGGACACTTGGAGCCCTGTAGCTCTGTAAGGCAAGACGTTAGCTTTCCAATCCTGGCAATAAAAACCCATAATTGCTCCAGAAATTTCCAAGAGATTTTCCATGGACAGTCAATCCAAACAACTTAAAACTCAATATTGCACTATCTTGTGTGCTGACTTATATATCTGGTGAATGTTCAACTTCATTGCCTCATGAATCACACAACATAGGAGCAAACAGCAACCCATTTCCTTATCCTCAGAGGCAGTAATCTGGTAATAAGTCAACTAAACATACTTATAAAAGTCACTAGTGCCTAATACACTCGATTTTGTACCTAAAAAAAGTTTATCTAACAAAGTTCATATCACGATCCAAGAGAAGGAATTAGTTATTTTACAAAAGTAAATAAAAGAATATTTTTATTCAACTCACTGCCAAGTGGCACATGCTTTGCAGTCCGGTACTGGCTCACTCAAATAGTGCAATCGATAGTAGTATGTCTGCCTCACACGCAGGACGTCTTGGGTTGGATTCCTGGTATGAGCAAAGAGTGGGAAAAACCCTTCATTAGGACAAATTTCCCTGTGCACTCAGCAGCTAATTGAGTACATCCAAAGCTGTGTGATTACAGTGGAAGTATCCCTTTGGTGGATTTACATCCTGCCAAGGGGATGATCATGAAACTTGCAAGGATCACGAGGCAGATACATGCGATGGAGGCTGGGACTTTGTCGCCAGTCTTCATACTCCATATATCATACTACCGGCCTATATCCCGAAGGTTAGGAACTACAGTGCTAACGCTTCTTTTGAATTACAATATATACACACTATTTAAAAATGATTTTTACATGGTTATCTTTTGTGATGTAGGGTATACCTGTATCATGTTAATTCTAGGAGCAAAGGCTGTCTAAGTCATTGATGTGGACAAATTTCTGAGTTTTTGTGTCTAGCAAAACATGAAAAAGAACAGACTCTGTTCAGAAACTGTGACTTTGAATATACATTTTTTGACAGCATCTGTCTATATTTGTGTCTCTAATGAAATCATTCGTTTCCAATTGAGTTTTCAAGCTTATTGTCATTAAGATGTCCAAAACAGAAATCATGAATGCATCAAAAATAAAACAAAAAATACCATCCAAAATGCAATAGTCTATATATATATATATATATATATATATATATATATATATAATGTGTATAAACACAGCATAGTCTGTTTTCTCTCTTTCTTTCTTTATTGAGAATGGATCTAAAAAAAAGAAATATGATGTCTTTCTTTGCACACTATACGTATTATATCTTTCTATCTTTACAAACGCTATAAGCCAATTAAAAAAAAAACGCTATCTCCCTATCACTCAAAGGTCACCCAAATCCTTAGAAATGCTGCTAATCGATTAGAAAATTGGTCTTAATATGCAATCAGCCCTGTTCTGAGAACTGTCTACTACTTTCATCACAGTTGAAAAATATGGAGGCTGAAAATGAAGATATTTTTTTGTTTTTTCAATCAATAATTATGAGGTTAGTATATGGAGGAAATGCAAACATGTTTCAGTGGTAAAACGACACTTGTAGATAAACAAAGACAACAGCTTAAATCTTCAATTGATGGATGGTAGTTAAAACATTCAATCATGAAGGTAATTAGATATAGCTAGTCTTGTGGACTGGAAAATGGTTACACCCTGAAAGAGCTAAGCACAAAGAACTTGTTAAGAAAAGAGCAAGGCACAAAGGAGCTGTTCACAAGAGAGCTACAAGGAAAGATCCAAAACCCTGAAAAGCACTGTTTAGAGAGAAGTTATGACCCACAAAGAGCTAGGCACAAAGGAGCTGTTTACAAGAGGGCTGCAAGAAAAGGGCTAAGACCCTGAAAGTGTGAGCTACAAAGGAGCTATCTGCAAAAGGGCAACTAAAAAAAGGGCTAAGAAATTGAAAAGGCTTCTGCAGGAAAGAAACTAAAGACACAATGAAGCTATTCTATTAAAAGAGTGTATGTACAAGCACAACATACTTATGTAGGCTTCCTAACCCTTGACCTTTAACCCTGAACCTATTCTGGAAATTCCATAAGAGAAGAACTCCTGGGTACCCTACTTGCAATCATGAATAGCAGAGAACATAACAGGAAATCACCCGCCATAGGGCAAAGAGATACTAACCAGCAGCTGCCCACCCCTATCTTCAGGCATTTACCAGAGATATATAAATACGCTGGATCCCAAAATAGAAGTGAGCCATAATATCATTTTGAACATGGAGCCATAGCACTTCCTTTTCCTTTCAAATAAAGTCTTATCAATTGTCACCAGGCACTTCAGTATCTCACTCTTAGTGAAGGGATCACTAAAAAATATGCTGGAAATTTTCAACACGTACCTTTTGAATATAAAACGATCTGGTTTTCAGGCCTGCCTCATGGCTAAGATAGTTGCATATCCCCCTATCCAAGTGCTAGTGATTGGGGTTCAAGTCCAGGTAAAGCCAGGATTTCAAGTGCTAATTTTCAAGACCAGCAGCCCCCCCCCCACTTGCGGTATTGATGCAATACAATCTTCCTACTTACTTTAACCTCGAATCAGAAAAAAAACAATATTGAATTGCTTGAATTTTTGGACAGTTAGTGATCTTCTATTCTCCTAAAATCAGAGTAGAGATTTTTTGCAACTTTTAGAAAAATATAAATTTGCAATTGAATTTATTTCATTGTTGCTCAATGAATGCAAGCTTGTCACCTCTGCCAACATAGTTAGATAGGTATATGTATTCACTCATGTCCACTTGTCCACCCAATATCTCCAAAAGTTCTCAACTAATTTCAATTAAATTTCGTGGAAGGGTGGATAATAAGAACCCTCAGAGCATATTAGTTTTAGAAAATTCCAAAACTGAGTTTTTTTACCAAGGGGTTTGATTTACAATGTAGACATAATGCTAAACTGGACCCTTAACCTCTCTCCATCAGGTTGGCTAAACCAAATCTTTTTGCTTGACCGTATATAGTAGACACCTAGTTAAAAAAATCCTGCCTATAGGGCCAATTTTCAGCAAGAGGGTGTCACTGACAATTGGAATTAGGGCACAATGTACAGAAGGTGGTTGCAATTGTTTCCACCCTCACTCTCTCTATGTTAACAATCGCACACAAATAAAAACAATTTAATCTATTCAAAGCAATAACAATATCATTAATGTATTTATTAATACTTATATTTCTTTTAATCACTGAATGAGCATGGTTGAGAAACTTTACAATTCACACTCATTGTGCTGAAATTTATATTAATGACATTTAAAGCTTTCAGAAAAAAAAAGTCTGTGAAATTCTATGACTAATGATTTTTCAGTTTGTTCTCAGAATTTTTTTTCTGGTAATTTAGAAACAAATTATGCAATCATCATGTCTCTAAAATCCGTCTCTTCAGACATCATTTGATTTTTCTATTGTTTTTTATTGCAGAAAGAAAATGACTTTTGACCAATTGATTTTTTATCTTTTTTTTTCAGTGCGATTGTTACCTTTTCCACGTTAAATTCGAATCATATGGAAGATTTGAACTTTTTTGGGGTGGTGAAGCTAGCATTGCAATAATGACAAGTTTGCTGCTTTCATATAAGGTGTAATTGGCTTGTATAACCGTAACCCTAACCCATATCCTTCGTTCTTAAATTTGATGAAATACAGTTTTAAATGGACAAGTTTTCTGTTTTCATTTGAAAAAGAAATTTTTGAAAAAATACATTCACGGATAAGGTTAAAAAAGTGAAAAAAACTCAGAGATAATTTCTGAATTTGGGAAGAAAAATTGCCATTCTGAGGTCCCTCAGACAAACATAGAGCAGCGAAAATTCAATGCAAAAATGTTTTGAATTTAACGTGGGAAAGGTAACAATTGCCATTTCCCACACATCCTTTCCAACAACAAATAATTTTTCAGTCGAGATTTGGTTTTACAAAGTCATGTAAAGGGTTACAGTTGATGGTATCATGTATTCATTCATGCATATTTTGCATTGGGACAAAAAGGCAGCCTCAAAGTAAGTGTCCACTTTAGCAAAAATATTTATATTGTAAATCATGTGTTACAGGGACAAAATCTAAGTCAGGGTCCACCTTTACATTAAGTGTACGTTGTAAATCAATCAGCCACTTTAGATAATCTAAATAATTTTTTCAATAATTTTGTAAAGCTGAATACTCATCAAACAATAATCTTTTCATGAGAATTTTGTTGATAGTTTCAGGCATATGTATTTTAGAGTGTTGGATATAGGTATTTGTTTGGATTAGGTACGCAAAGAAAATGGAGATAATTAGTTAACACACAATTGTATACACTGCTGCTAACTTATTACGAAACGAATGAAAGCAGTGGGTTTTTTTTAAGGGTTAGGGTTGGAATATTTTTTCATAGATGAATATTCTGCTGAAATAACCATCATAAAATGAAAAAATGAATTTTCTGTCTTTTCAAAATGTATTTCTCTGTACAAACTCATGTAAATAAGAATTAAACGGTCTTCTATTAGTTCCGAATTGTATGCGTAATTTACGCTTAAGTCATTAAGAACGTTTACAGTAATTACCTCCCTTCTCTTTGCGTACCCAAACCAAACAATTACCAAAATATGACTGAATACACAGTTATATAGGGTAGATGTTTTTAATAATCCAAGTACGTATGTCGGTCACTCACCTAAATAAATAACAATCTTTAATCTTATTCATGAAACTCGGAAAACAGAAAAAGTTGAGACTTTTTTCCGGTCATCGATTATTGCAAAAATGGCGGTTTTAACAAAGGGATTAATATCCCAAAATGAATAAGAGAAAAAAGGTTGTGGTTGGAAAGAAGTCGCACCTTCTCGGGTCTTTTTTTCTGCTGTCAAAAGGATTGTGATGATAGACGAGAGGATTGGATTTAACCAATTTTGGGGTCAAAAGAAAAAGCAGTATCGTACGACGGACGGAAAATAAGGGTCCTGTTTGGCATCATTGGCGAGTCGTAAATAGACCCACCCCTTTTTAAAAATTCAGTTTAGGGAAGAAATTAAAGCAGAAGAGACTGAATATTTCAAAGCCATACTTCCGTCCAAAGGACGAAAAGACAGGGTCCAATTCAGCATTTTAGTTTACCTAGTCGAATCCAGCTTTGAAATCTTTTTTTTTTTTTGCGAAAGTAAAAGTAACAACAGTCATTATTGATTGGAAGTAGAAAAATCCTTTTTCTGAAATAAATTTTCAATACGATTTTTCGGGATTATGTGATAAATCAAATCATAACTGAAATAAATAACAACGCAAATAAATTACACGTCAGTTGAAATTCAATAATTCATTAAAAAAAAAAAAATGGAGCGAAGTGTAAACACTAAGGAAAGATTATATCCACCCTAACAACTGGTTACAACTTGATTTCATTTATATCATTTTTAAAATGATAGTTCATATTCTTTATCTATGTTTCAATCGAAGAAACAGACATAAATAAAACAAACAACACATTTTTTACCTCAACTGGACGATTATATGGAAGTTATGAGACGTACCCAGAGGCCAAATAAATATTAGTACGGCGGACGAGAAATTGATAACGGTCCGGTCAAGCATTATAGTTACATTGTAAATAGAACCTGGAAAGAGCTGAGAAAAGATTTTTAAAAACCTTTTTTCCAAATGCAATTAGTAGACTAATGCATGAATTGAATAAAAGAAATTATTTTTTAATATATCATCAAGATCAAGTCAATCATACAGCATGTTCCTGCAATCCAGAAATATATTACGTATGAGCAATTTTATATGTAGGTTGGTATTCAATTGCCTCCTCACGAGGGTAGAATTAATGTGACACAAGGTCGAGTCGAGTAAGAAGGTGTGGCGATCCTCACGCATAGATGTGGGTGATTTCTGAAACTGTCCAGTTCCCTCGGTATTTCCCTGGGGGTGGAGACACCACACAAGCATCACTTCAGAAGAACAAGATGACATATTGTCTATCTATCTATCAATACACACCATGAGATCGAAGATGGTCATTAGAGTCCAATGTCTAGTACAGGGTGTATACTCATATCCTCTCTTCTTTCACTAGAAACAGAAAAATGTTTTACTCTTTTTTTTTAACTAGAAAGTAGTGAAGATCATATCTATCTATATATCAATCATTTTAAGTAAACATGTTCGTCAGACTTCCCTTGAATAAACGATGTTTGTTGAGGCACCCCCTTTCCCAAAAGAAGGGAAGTGTCGAGGGAACAGGACATTTTCAGGAACCATGTACGTGCAAGGGTCCCCACCTTTCAACTCGATTTTTGAGTCACATTCTGTGCGTGGAGGGGGGGGGATAATAATTTACAGCGAGTTTGGAAAGTGTCCCACTTCCATTTACTGTGGCGGATGAGATTTCTCTCACTTTCATCCGATGGAATCTTTAGAATGGATTGCTATATAGTCTTTGTGTGAGTGTGAACAGTAATAAATAAACAATGTGTATGTGTACACACACACACATATATGTGTATATATTAAATAAATCTTTAATAGCGCTCATCGGTAGAGAAAGAGCAGTTATAATAAAATTTGCAAAAATTATATTTAAAAAAAAAAAAGAAACATATTAATACGTAATATGTAGTAAATTATTTTCCATCAGTTAAAAAATTACTCTTAACATGAAACATCAACGTACTGGAATATATATATATATATATATATATATATATATATATATAACACCGTACACGCCATGAGATCGAAGATAGTCGATTTATTTGTTACACGGACCGTACGCACACAACTTTGGTCTTTTTTAAAACCAAATAATTAGAGAAGATCAAATATAGAGAATAGTTCGATGATGACTCGGGTACACAGTGACCAACACAAAGAAGAGAAATTTCGATACCTGAATGAATGAAAGGTGATAAATATTAAATAAAGTAAAACTTACCGAACTGGTAGCTGCCATATTGTAAACGTAAACACTAGTGACACTTACTACCTATGTGTGGAAAGTTAGAGAGTTCCCTTGACTTGGGAGGGTTTGACATTGCAATTACTTCCCTTGAAGCATTGTTTAATTTTTTTAAATGGTGTTTGGCTCTTGTTACCTTTCCCGTTTCTAATCACTGCTTCCTGAACAGCAGTGTCAGTGTAAGTAGTATTTTGGGGGTTAGGGTTTGTTGTATTTTTAGGGTCAGAGTCAGGGTTATTGTAGTCTGTTTCTTTGACTTGAATTTGCCATCAGCATCTGCCACCCTACAGCTGGAGCAGCGGCCATTTTGAAACGGGAAAGGTCCAAATTGCCAGGTCATTAACATTCAAAGAATGGTTAAGTGAGTGACACTGCTTTGGGCGATTGATTGTTGCCCTTGAGTCTATTTTACACATTGCCAGCTGAGAAAAGAGAAACGTGTGATATTGAAAGCCCAGGTTGGGAACGGTTAATGCTTTAGCCAAAGTAAAGGCACTAGCTGACATTAACATTCAAAGAGTTTTTTGGACAATTAAACTCCTTCTTGTTTAGTCTAATATCCAAAACATCACTTCCTCTGACGACCCCTATAAAACCCCTGGATGCATATGGTCCAATGCTCACTAGCTCCAGCCCGGACTAATTGTTTCTTCTTTTGTTGTTTCAGAAATTGCAAGCTGAATTTATTTCTTTGACAAAACAGGCGCTGAACAGAAAGAACAGAGAAATTAACTGACTAGTATTCCGGACTGGCCTGTACCCCCAAAGTAACTAGTCTTGCAGGTTAGTGAACTTTTGTCTTGTGCTGCTATTTTGTCGTTTTCTTTCATGGCCGACGAGGCCAGGAGGGCTTTATTTGCTTCCCCCGACAAGGGGGAAGAAGGGGGAAAAAAAAGATTACCCCCCCCAAAAAAAGAAAGAAAAAAAAGTGAGAAGGCAAAAAAACAAATGGCCGAAAAAAAAGATCTTGAAAAAAACGAAAGCCAAAAAAATGAAGAAAGAAAAGAAAAAAAAAAAGAAAACCCTCCCGTCCATGAAGGAAAGGGGGAAAATACAGACTCGCCTATTCCGGCGGGACAGAAGATTCAGACAAGTGGGGGCTCTCCTAACGTTTGGAATTCCCCTCCCGAAATTTCTATAGTCAATGTGGCGGAGTTCATCAGACGTTGCCAGTCGTACACCCACCTCGTCAAAGACGATGGGCTACTGGTGGATCTGGTTGAACTGAAAGACATTGAGAAAAAAATGGTGTCCGTCTTTGTGGTCGACAAAAAGTTAAACCGAATTGTCCGATCAACTAAAGACATAGTGCTGAAATCACTGGTGAGCTTGGGGGTTAAGGCGAAACAAGTCGTCAAAGGCAACGGGTTTGCTATGTGGGACGTGCTGTTACCATCCGAACAGGACTGTTTGGATCTCCTGCACCGAGAGCTCCAAACAAAAGATTACATCGTTCGCGTAGAGTATCTCAGGCGGAGAAAGACCCGGGTAATTGCTCATGAGGTACCCAGCTTCGTTCTCGGCAAACATATCGGGGCATTTCTCATGAAATATGGAGAAATTGTCTCGGTTGACTCCAAGGTGATGCGTGGGGAATGGCGTTTTGATCTTATGATCGATAGGAAGGCGTTCCTTGCCATTCCCAACTATTTGGACGTGGGTGGTTGGAGAAAGCTGCCTCTTATTGTCAAAGGTAGGAGGCCAGTTTGCTGGATATGCAGGGAGGCTGGTTACCTCGCCACTGTCTGCAAAAAGAAGCCGGCCACCCAAACGCAGGACCCTCCCCACTTAGTTTCTGATACCGCCAAAAAGGAGGCTCCCGTAGTCTCGCCCACTGCCATGACCAGAGAAATCCAGTCAGATGCCGGGAGAACTCAGAGTCTCCCCTCACCTAAGCCGTCCTCTCTGTCACCAAAAATGGTGACACAAAAAGAGGGGTCGGAGGGGGAGTGGCAGGTAGTGGGAAAAAGTGGGAAGAAGGCCCAAATAGCAGTGCCTCAGTCACCACAGACATTCCCCGAGGAGAGACCCCGGTCTTATGCGGAGTGGGCTAAAATGGGGGACTATGCCAGTCCGGCTCGCGAAAAGAAAGAAATGGCGGCGGTGTTACTCTTAAAACTCAAGTCCAGGCAGCCAGCAGAGAGGGTTACCCCTCCACCCTCTCCTAAAACAATACACAGTCCTCCACCAAAACATTCACCCCCGAAAAAAACAGAAATGACAGTACTGAAAAAATCTCCAAGCCCAAAACATACACCGAAAAAAAGCCAGACAATACCAGACTCAGCACCTTCTTCCACTCCTCCATTACCGCCCACTTTACCGCCAACTTTCCAACTTCCGCCGCCACCCCCGCCATCGTCCCCCCATCAACACCAACAAAAACAGCACCTACACAAACATCAATAACAACTCAGTCGGCCTCACAAAAGAGACCGAGAAGCCCAGCCAGGGGAGACGTCGGCGAGCCTACAAAAAAAGAGAAAAAAGTTCGTCAAAAACAAGGGGTCCACATCTGCCGTGTTGACGCGGACATATTGGACAAAACTAAGTTACAGCAGCAGGCCCTGAGGGACTTGAAGGTCCTCCTTAACTTCCGGTTCGTTGAACCCGGAAGACGTGATGTGGAGGACCCTACCTTGTTCCCAGGGCTCAAAAAGCTGCTGACTGTAGTCCGGGTTGGAGACACCTCGCGGCAGGCGTGGGATATGCTTCGGGAGGCAAATAGTGCCTTCTAGATGTCCACACCGCTGGCTGTCTGGCATCATCTAGACCTCCAGAAGTTAAAAAATTTTTGTTCGGGGAAGGCCCCTGTTTTCATGCACCCCTCCCTTTATAGAGCAGTTAAATTAACGTTCCCTAGGCACAGCGGCGGCGTGTCCCAGGATGGCTCCATCAAAACTGAGATGGGCACAGATCCTATGGGACCCGCTGTCGGTGTGCTATTGCTGGCTATGTTTGTGTCAGGACTGCAACGCCAATAGATTGACAGATGGCACTCTATTTAGCTAGTGTGAATGGTCGTGGTCTCCGGAGTGAGTCGAAAAGAGCTAGACTCTGTCGTCTCCTTCGGCACCTCGACGTGAGTGTTTGTTGTATACAGGAGACTCACTTGATTTCGAGCGACAATGAGAGTGTGCTGTCTCGAGATTTTTGTCTCTTTTCAGCATGCTTTGATTGCCACTCCAGAGGTGTCTCTCGGCTAATAAGCCATTCCTTGGATGCGATGTGTTCCCTTGTGTACGCAGACCCGGCGTGCAGATTGTGCATCGTTGATGTTACCATGAAAGGGGAGGCTTTTCGTTTGATTGGGGTTTATGCGCCCAATGGCTAGGGCGAGCGAGTCGACTTCTTTCAGCGGATCGATCAGTTCGTTGTTCGGTCGAGACAGCTAGTGTTAGCGGGTGATTGGAATGCCGTCCTTGATCCCGACATAGATCGAGGGCTGAGTAGGGGAACTAACCACAGGGACATGATTCCGTTTCGGGAGTTGATTGACAGGCTTGACCTGGTGGATAAATTCCGAAACGAACACCCCCGCCAAGTAGTATGGACTTGGACTGGTAATGGCACCCCGAGTACGGTGCAACTTTCCAGTTACATCGATCGGGTCTTAGCTAGAAGAGTCGATCATAAGTTTTTGGAATGTCCAAGCTTCCATAGCGTCCCTTTTTCGGACCATAGATTAGTAAGGGTCCGAATGAACTTAGGTATAGCTAAGCCCTTCAAGTCTGGTTACTGGAAATTCAACACATCCCTCACGGATGTGGATGATTTTCGGGACCAGCTAACATTACTAATCCAGCGGGAATTGACGGGGGCTATCCTGGGTAATAAATTCTGGGGGCACCTCAAAAACAAAATTAGGTCTTTTGCTGCCGATTACAGTAGACAACTCAGCTTAGAGAGACTAGCGGCACAAAAGGCATTAGAACATCGGATAGAGCGGGTGGGACTCTTGCCAGGTTAAGATAGCTAAGGCAGAGTTGGCCTCCTTGCATGCCAAGAAGGATCAAGCTCTAGTAGTTAGAGCTAGATTAAAAAGAATGTCCCCTGAGGCAACGAATATGGCCGCAGAACTGCGGGTAGAAGAAATTCGGAGTGCGTCAAGTCGGCATATCTCCAGCGTCACATCGCCGGACGGACGACTTGTGACCACAAACGAAGGTATCTGCGAGGTGTTTCATGCCAACTTCCAGGAGCTATTCACCAGGGAGGCTGGTCTGAGTTCGGCTCAGTTTCAACGCCTATTTAGCTGACTTCCCTCGCCTTGAGGCGACTGAAGCAGCTGGGTGCGAGGGGCTCATAACAGAGGATGAAATGCGGGAAGCGCTAAAGAGCGTGGAGAAGGAGAAGACACCGGGGATCGATGGTTTGCCTTACAAAGTGTATTTGAGGCTGTCGCCCATATTTGTCCATTTGCTGGCATTGATCTATAACCACTGGTTGAAGCAGGGGAGCATTCCCAGCCGCTTTACCTGAGGGGTGGTGAAATTGCTATGCAAGGACAAAGATGGAGGTGACAGGGTAGATAACTTCAGGCCCATAACTCTGCTCAATACAGAATTAAAGATTTTGGCCAAGGTCCTGTCGAACCAGTTGCAGACTGTGCTGGAGAGTCTGATTGGCCCCGAGCAGACTTGTTCTGTAAAGGGCCGGACTATCCAAGATAATCTGCACACGGTGCGCACGATCATTGAGAAA
Organism: Thysanoteuthis rhombus; assembly: GCA_963457665.1. Classification (NCBI taxonomy): domain Eukaryota; kingdom Metazoa; phylum Mollusca; class Cephalopoda; order Oegopsida; family Thysanoteuthidae; genus Thysanoteuthis; species Thysanoteuthis major. Next base: position 16,145,624 of record OY735206.1, on the reverse strand, counting down.
GTCGACAATGGAGCCGTGCTGATCAAATTAGATCAGTCCAAAGCGTTCGATAGGGTCGATCATCGTTTCCTCGAGTCTATCTTGTCCGCGGCTAGCTTCGGTCAGATCTTTCGCTCTTGGATTCGTCTCTTGTATGCGTCCCCCAGCTCGGTGGTGGAGGTGAATGGAGTCAGGTCGAAAGCCTTTCGGTTGTCCAGATCAGTTCGTCAAGGTTGTCCACTTTCGCCAATGCTGTACATTCTTGCGCTGGAACCTTTCCAACGTAAAGTAAAGGCGAATCCGGCCCTGCGCGGAATAACCTTGCCTGGCAGTCACACGCCTGTCAAGTATACCGCTTACGTTGATGACGTAACCCTGCTTGTAACGAGCATTGCCGAGATCCAGGAAGTCAGTGTAGAAATCCAAAGGTATGAGACGGTGACAGGGGCCAAAACCAACTGCGACAAATCTGAGGGCTTGTTGCTGGACTCTTGGAGAGGTTGCCCTCTCCCTGGTCCCTTTGCCTGGACGGACGGGCCATGCAAGATACTCGGCGTCTGGTTCGGTCCCGACCTCCAGTTGGAGAAAAACTGGTTGGGGTACTGGAAAAGGTAGAGAAAGCAGTTAATCTGAGGACTTGGAGGAAGCTCTCCTTCAAGGGTAGGGCCGAGGTGTGTGTTTCGCACATCTACCCCCTCATCCTTTACCGACTGTCAGTGCTCCCTCTTCCATGTACCAACCAACTAAAGTTGGAAACTGCCATGTTCCTCTGGGGTCACAGGCAGCCAATGGTATCTCGCTAGATCTGTCAGCTCCAACCTGAGGAAGGCGGCCTAGGCATGCCGAACATCCAAGCTCAGCAACATACCTTATGCTTGACTTTCCTAGGTTGGATGTGCACGCAAGAAGAGCAGAACGGCGAATTCTGGAAAGAAGACGCCAGGAAGGCTTTCCCAGCCTCAAGAAACGTACATTCCGACGACGGGGCTGAGGCCCGCCGTTTACCCCGGGCGGAATGCGTGTGCTGTGGTGGAATGGAGGAGTCCATTGAGCACGCTTTCTTTCACTGTAGTGTGGTGCATCCGCTGTGCAAGCTGGTTGAAGGCTACATGGTCCGCATCGTCAGGGCACGTTTTTTTGCCTTTGATGCCAGTGTTGTCTGTAGCAATGTGTTCCCATCGTTAGAAAAGGACGCACATATAGTGCTAATGTGCTTACTTGGCGTGATGCGAATGGTGATTTGGACGACGCGTCAGAAGGGGTTCCACGAAGGAGAGCATTTCACTCCCGAACAACTGATCGAATACTTTAGGTATCAACTCAAAGTTAAGATCAGGGTCGAGAGGGGAAGGCTCCCTTGGTCGGAATTCAACGGAAGGTGGGTGAAGGTTGCCCGATTGTGTCGAGTAAAAGGTGCTAAATTCGAGTGGCATTTTTAATCTTTTTTGGTAAGTAAGGATTTTGCAGTCCTGAAACAAACATGTCAACCCAGCCCAAGTTAGGATAGACTAGTCTTCCTTTTTCTGTTAGCCAACAGTTTCTTAGCTAGCGAGAGAATGAGCACCAGTCCCCATTTTTTTTAGTCCCCAATTTTTCGTTTCGACTCCCCTACCCTCCCCCTCTAGATGACAGAAGGTGAAGTTCTCCAGAGGATGTTGGAGAGGAATTTCATTTTATTTTCCTTTTTTTATTTTATTCTATTTCTCTTCCCTCGACATCCATTTTTCGTCTGGTTAACTTGCTGTTCTGCCATTTTAGGTCTTTTGTGGGGGGTCACAAACTAATTTCGTTTTCAATTTTTTTTTTTTGTCAGTCATCGAGGTTCATTTTTATTTGTAAATATTCATCATAATTTTATCCCCCCCCCACAAAAATTGTAAATATGGGTTTAGAGTAGTTTTATCATAGAGAGAATCTGATTTTATGGTAAATGCAGTATGAGAGAGACCAGGAAAAATGTGTTGTTTTTGTGAATGGATGTATATAGTGAGATTGGGTCAGTGCACGAGACTAGCTAAAATAAGATTAGGAATAGAGTAGACCAGTCCATATACCCCATTCCCCCTCTGACTCCATGTCAAATTTTTCTTTCTTAAAGAAAATAAATACTTCACTAGCTCAAGCACCCCTAGCTGGTTACGTTTCTAGCCCCAGCCTTTGTGGCAGGCCATTCTCTCTCTTTCCTCAGTTCATAGGATGTAGAGTCTTTTTGTGTTGGATCTGAACAGCAATGGATCACCAGTTTTCACGTGTAGTTGCCTTTGTTGAATCCAAACAGCGATGGATTGTTGAGAGACAAGGGGATTTGGTCCCCGTGGTGGTTTGACTGTAGCGCGCCGGCCCTGTTCTTGTGGAGGGAGAAAAGAGATGTTAGGAAGAGAATGGAATGCGCATCAAGTATGAAGTTGGACGCGCATTGAAATAACAAAGTAGAATGAACATGTTATGGCCAGAGGTAAGACGTACGTTTAATACAAGAATAAAGATTAGGTACATGTAAGGAGAACATAAATACGATCGATTGTGAGAAGTTATGTTAGGAGAAGAGGTTGTAAAGGTGGGAGTTCTCTTGTCTTGATAGTGCTGGCGTCGGAGTTGTAGTGGAATTGTCTGAACGCGTGGATTCCGTATGGTTGGATTTCTCCCAGATACGTGGAAACCGGATTCAGTGGGTGAGCCTTACTGCCAAGTAAGTGAGTTAACTTAGGGGCTATTCTCTGACGCTGTTAGACTCTCGACGAACAGACCATGAACGACAGAGAACATGGAGTTTTATCCATGCCTGTTTCCCGAAGTGAGGATGGTGGTTAAGATCGGATTGGCCAGTAGGTTGGCGAAATGATAACGATTTTAGTGAGATAGGAAGAGAGTGGAAGAGTAGTCGGCCATGAAAGTCGGGGCCAGAGGCATGACCAGCTAGGGGTCCTGGCGCCAATGAGCATTGGACCAGGGAGAAAGAGAGAGAATGGCAGGCCACAAAGGCCGGGGCTAGAAGCGTAACCAGCTAGGGATGCTGGAGCTGGTGAGCATTCGACCATGTGTGTCCAGGGGTTTTATCGGGGTCGTCAGCGGAAGTGACATTTTGGATATTAAGCTAAAAGAAGAGTTTTGTGTTAAATTCCTAACTAAAAGTATAGGGGGCACTACAATATGATATCCGTATAATCAGAAAAAGGGGTTCTCTTCCCATATTATATATTACACTTGAAGCAGGCCAAAGAATGAATTTGTCCCAAACAATGTGTAATCAACATAAACAACAAAGAGTTGAATCGTTTGAAAATTCCAACTTTTGTTTCGGACAATCCAATCTCCTCTTCCTGTCTTTAATGTTGACACAATGTTTCTGCCAATCCTTTCCACAGACTTCTTCAGAGGTAATATGTAATATCTGTAAGAAGGAGGCTGTAAAAATATTGGCTGTTGACAAAATTAAGGATGGGAAGAAGAAATTTGATTGTCTGAACAAAAGTTGAAATGTTAATGACTCTTCTCTCAAGGTAAGAGATAATTCCCTGGAACACATTCAGAAAATGATGATGAAGAAGAAAAAAAAAAGAAATAATAAGGATGATTATTCCCTTCTCTGCAACATCCCACCAGTCATCATCGTTGAGGAGGTGCTTGATTAAATGAGACCAGAAAAAATGGTATGAGTGAAAAACTAGAAAAAATGGGTTACAGTTAAGGTTAGGGATTTTCTTGTGATTGTGTTAGGGGTTGGGGTTTGTGAGTTAAAGGAGGTATTTGTATTCATTCATGTCTACCCTTCTCTCCACACAATATCCTCAAAAATTGCAAATGAATTTTAAGGAAATTTTATGGAAGAATGGGCCACTGGCTACAGAAAAATTTATTTGGGGCTGATCTAGGAATTTGTTTTCTGATTGAGAGATATTCGTATTGTTTCTGCAAGGAAAGAGGTTCAAAATGATCAATAAATAAAAAGACCAGCTATAAATTATAAGGGAAGTCACAGAATATTTGCACTTTGAAAATTCTCTCTATTGCTTTTTTGATTTTTTTCAATTTTCATTCAGTTTTTACTTAGCGTAAAGCATGAATGAACCTTAGGTATACGCTCTCTGACTGCCTTTTTTTCTCTGTTTTCAAGAACCGTTTCTGATTGGTACTCAATCTATTTGAGGGATCAAAACTCTGTCATTTGCTCGCTTCCCTGTTGATAACTCTCCCCATCCAGTTGTTTCTGTTTTATATCCTTTTGGGGCCAGTTTACTATATTCAGTGATTCACTTATTTGTGACTTTGTTAGATTTTATCAATTTTCCAATAGACATAATTCATTTTATGCTCCCTCTTCTTGCAGCCTGTATGTGTGATACATGCATACCGCTAGAGCTAGATGGCTAAAAATTTCAACATTCTTTTTCAAAATTCCCCTTCAGTAGGTTTTTAGTGAAGGGTTCAATTGGCCCTTCAGTTAGTGTCCAGCATCATTCATGCTTCTTTTTTTTTTTTTTAATTTGGACTTTTTTAATGATCACCACTCAGCAGAAAGCAAGAGAAATAACTTATTCATTGATCAACCTTTTTGCAATTTTTCAGTTGATCACCCCCAACACAGCATGCCACCAAAAACATTAGCTGCATGACAGTTTCTATTGAATGACTAAACAGATCTATTATCATCATAAAAAAAAATCTTTTGAGAATAAATGGTTGTTAATCCAGTCCAGTTTTTAGAACAATGTTATATTTCTGAGAAACTGCCAAACTGGGTAGTTTTCTCTTTCTCTTTCTCTTTCTCTCTCTCTCTCTCTCTCTCTCTCTCTCTCTCTCTCTCTCTCTCTCTCTCTTGGTAAAACAGTATTTTTTTAATATTTTGTTACTTATTTTTATCATTAGATAAAGTATTGTAAACTATTGTATTGATTTTGAATATTACTTATATTCATCTATAATTATAAACTATAAAATATAATATGTCACAATTATTCACTTATTGAAATGAAAGTAAATAGTCGTCAAAATTGATACAATAGTATACTCATGTGAAACGGTAATAATGAGTCTTCTTTGAATTACCTCCCTTGCTTAGAGACTCTCATCTCTCAAGACTCGGAGTTCAAGTTGGTCATATAGAGGAAGCACATGTTTTCAAGATGTTCGCGAAAGACAGGAATAATCGTTTCCAACATAAAAATAGATCCAAAGATAAAAGACCCAAACAAAAAGACTTCCAAGGAGTAAAAGGCAAACAAAAGAGAAAAAATCTGCTATTGTCAACGAATCAATTGGAACAAATTGATAATGAGATCGCTTCACTTAAAAAGCGATATGAAGAGGTTCGTTTTTTAATATGTTTTCGACTTTTTTGGTTTATATGTATAACTGAATTGTTTTAAACTAATGAAAATAATTATTAATTCTATTTAATTTTTATCTTCTAGTGCAACAGAGTTGTAGATCTATGGAATTGTTTGCTAGATAGGTGAGGTGGTTCTCCATTCAGATGTAGATACTTGGATTTAGAATCATTATTCTGACACCATTAAAGGTTTTTTAATACTGAGTAAACAAACTTATATTTGTTACGATTTGTCCTTCTGTACACATTTTGCATACTTTTTGCTCTAAATAGGTGTATTAATTCATGATTTCTCACAGAGTGAATCCATGACGTTTGTTTTTCGTCCATCCTCAACACGTGGGTGAACAACTCGGACCTTGATAGTTTTTTCGTGTGTGATATTTGCCTTGATTTTTTTGAAGAGTGTAATTTCAAGAATGTTTGCAATAACGATTTGGAAAATTAATGAACAAATTTTCTGGATAGCAGCATGAAAATCTCATTTTTGCTATTACCACATCCTACACAAAATACTGGGTAATTCCTGGGATGAAACTTCGTGTGTTTCGTCTATTTTAGCGTCCGAAACTCATTTCTGACTTCATTTACATCCCTTAGATTTCTGTACCTAACTCCATAATCACATTTGTAAAAATTGATGCTCCAATTTTATGACTATCTTAGAACAACAACAATTGAGATGAATGGAAAACTGATCTAAATTTGATTGAGAATGCATCAAATGAGAAATCTAAGTAATATTACTACTGATACTACTGGTAAGAATCGTTGACAGTGCTTGATCCAAAAAAAGTAATCAAAATGATATTGCTACTACAACTAGTGTTCATAAAAACAAGTCAAAATGAAAGAAAAACTAATAAAAAATTAATGATGGTTAATTTTACTAGTGTTGATGTGAATTTCTTGGTCCTCAGTCTGAAACCATGGACTCTTCCACTTCAAGATGATGTTTGCTGATTAAAATATCTTCTACCCACCATTTAGAACATTGGTATCTTCCACTTCTTTTACCTAAAACATTAGAAATTGCTTGAATATAATCATTTATTTACACTATTAACCGCTTTGAAGTAGGGAAACTATTAGGCTTCAAAGTAAGAGAGGTGAGAAAAACTGCTTGAACTCTGTCAAAACACAAGTAGATATTTTAGCAAATGCATTATGGCCTCCAGTATGTATAAACATGGTAAATACACAGTGCCAGGTTATTTATCTGGCAAGTCGGGGACTGGAGATGACCTGAATTCATACATTTTTCCTCATTTCTGGACCAAGATTTAATATATACTTGAAATATGAATTATGCAATACTCAAGCAGCAAACTGCAATGAAGCCTGCTAGATTCAAAACTAACTAGTTTAAAAAATAACTGTTTTTCTAGATATCTGTTGAATGGTTCCATATGGGAACCCGCACATATACCAGAACTGTTCATCAGAAAAAAAATTACCAACACAAGACTTTGGCATTGTTCGTCCAAAATAACCATAGAGACCCAAAAATGCATTTCTTTTTTTTTTTTTTTTTCTTTTTTTTAAACCCCCCCCCCCCAAATTCCATATGGTGCCGAGTGGCATACTTGTGCAATGGTTATAGCCCAAAAAATGCGACCAGGTGCCGCTGGAGACGTACACAGATGAGCAAAGAGAGAAGAATCTGGAGCCTACCTGATTGATTGGTCTATTGGGCCATTTGTGGGGCAACAGTGATTTTGACTAATGCTAAGGGAACAATGATAATTCTGTAGTCCCGTTCAAATTATGACTAGGCTTTTTGGCTTAGAGCCAAGTATAGTATTAGAACAGATACTTAGAGCTAAAAGACTGAGAATCAATCCGCATTTTGAACAGAATTGCAAAATTATGTTGGTACCAATGTTGAATACCTGACCCTTTGCTTATTTAATATGAATTTTTCTTATCTTTTCAGGTTGTACCTGCAAATATTAAGACATTTTCAAATTTTCCCTTGTCACAAAGAACACTTACAGGTTTGTTGCAAGAATTTTATTTATGAAAATGAGAATAAATATCTATTTGCAAACCTCTTTATGAAATTCATTTACCTACGTATTTGCTTGAGATTTTTGGCATCTGGATTTGACTGCATTCAATAATAATGGATTTTATTTTGATTATTCAAAATGGATAATAATAAAATGATGAAAATTCATTTAAAATGAAAATTAACAAAACTCTAATAATAATTTTCATTTAGATTATGATACTTTTCTCTAAGAAAAAACAAACAATTTTTGAATTTTATTAATGATGATGATAATAATAGTGTACTATGATGAGGCCCTAGAGATGGTCTCTTGTACCAGGTTCTAACATGTGTTGATTGTTTCGTATCTTGTTCAGCGAGCAGATGTAATTGTATAGAGATTTACATCAGGGTCGTAATTAATTCCTTCGCACTTCCATAGTTTGTTCAGATGGTTTTTGAATGTGTTTAAACTTGGTGCTTCTACTATTACTTCTATCCCACTAATCAGTGACTTGACACTTGAAAGAGAATCTCCTGATATCTTTTTTACAGCTCTCTTTGTATACAGTGAACTTGTGGCCCCTGAATCTGTGATCTCACAAGTGACTAGATTTATAGAGTAATAGATTAACATGTGTCCTTGATTCCAGAAAAATCCTTAAAGGTTAATAATATGACTAACCTGATCCTTTCCAACAAAAAGTATTGTAGATAATTTTGCTAAAATTGATATTGTATCAAACTGAAATGTGTATTTTTCATTCTTTTAACGTTGTATCTCCCTTGCTAGGTTTGGGTATTTTTGGGGGTTTTTTTTGTAAGAAAATTGATGAAAATAAAAAGTCTTCATTGCGTGTTTAAAATGATTTTATTTTCATACAAATCAGATAATAACAACAGGATATTTAATAAAAGTGATATATGCATGAATGTATTTGAGAAAAAAACCCAATATAACTCATTATCATAAGAGGTGTTATTTCATCCATGGTGCTGGACTGACAATTTACTGAGATGGGTTATCACATCCATGGAAGTGAATAGGTTAAAACTTACATGGCTCTATCTTATTTGTTTATCTACATTTTTTTTTTTTTCTTTCTTTCTAGGCCTTACCAATTCCAAGTATACAATCCCGACAGACATCCAGAGGGAATCCATTGGACTTGCATTGAAAGGCCATGATGTTTTGGCTGCTGCAAAAACTGGATCGGGAAAAACCTTGGCGTTTCTTATTCCGGTAATTCACACTTCAGGTTTTCTAACTTGGTTTCTACAGCTTACACACAGCTTATGACTCTACCATGTTTGCATGACTACTACTACTGCTGATGTCTCGGTAATAGGATGGAAACCAAATATAAGCAGTTGATGATTGCATTTAAAATAAAAGGACTGAATATGAAATGGTTTATCAAACTTTATACTTTTACATTTTTATAGAAGATTTTATTGTATAATTATTTTATAAATCATCCTTTTCAGTACAAAGTAGCCTGAGGGGTACTTGTACCCCATTTGAAAAATGCTGCCTTATGTAAATAATTTGTCTTTTGTTTGTTTTAGATTCTGGAATGTCTTTACTGTCAGAAGTGGTCGTCAATCGACGGCCTCGGAGCTCTTGTTATCGCCCCAACTAGAGAGCTTGCTTACCAGACTTTTGCAGTTCTTCGAAGGATAGGAAAGCAACATGATTTCTCTGCAGGATTGGTCGTGGGAGGAATGGTGAGCACAGCTTCTGATTTACAAATAGGATTATACTTCAATGGAAACTCTTAGATTGTCCCATTGTTTTTATATATACATATATATATATATATATATATATATATATATATATATATATATATATATATAAGCTGTCTCTGGGACAGAAATTCTGATAGTGTGTGTGTGTGTGTGTATATATATATATATATATATATATATATATATATATATATATATATATAGTGTGTGTGTATTTATATATACACACTGGTAGAATGTCTATCCCAGAGACAGTTAATATATATGTATATATTGAACGGAAAGTAAGGGTCCAGTTTTGCATTGTAGCTACATCATAAAGTGTACTCTTTGAAATGTTTAAAAATACTTTCTTTTTTTTTTTTTTTTCTTTTTTCCTCTTTCTCGAAAAATTCTTAATTCAGGAAAAAGCCTCCTTCTTTTCTGAACGCTTGAAGATTTATACATAAACATATAAAATAAGGAGAGAGATATATATGGGCAGAATGTTCCCCGTTTGCATCATAGTCGCATTGTAAATCCCCCCCCCCTGCAACCCTTTGAAAATATTTTCCTCAAGTTTTTGTTTTAAAACCTCCCTCCTGGTCTGTAAAATAGCTGTGCCAAATTGTTTAGGGAATTTCTATAGCGTGACAAACACACACATCTTACTTATATATTTCAATACACTTAACTATGTAACTATACTGCTAAACATTACATCGAAGCCTGACTTTCATATAACTGACGGGAAGTTCACCATCACAACATTAAAAATTGATTTTTCTCCAACTTGGAAAATACCCAAGAGAAATTTCCATATTATGCGATTCTTAATTAAAAACCATTTCATGTTGGGCAACACTGGGTTACCTTGCCAGTAATACAAGTTAGGCACAAGGCTTTTTGTGAGTTGAATGTCAATTCAGAAAAAAATTACCATTTTCAGGATCTGAAGGAGGAAGCCAAAAAGATAAACTATACAAATATAATCATTTGTACCCCAGGACGATTTCTGCAACACATGGATGAAACACGGAATTTTACAGCCTCAAATTTACAAATTTTAGGTAAGTTGAAATCCAAGTTTTGATCCCTGGAATTAAAAAAAAAAATTTCCTGTGTTATAGAATTTTTTTTTTTTTTTTCAGAAAAATAAATTTATTTTAAATATAATGCCACATCTGCCTAAAAATGAATCACCATAGCCAAGTTGCTTCATTTTTCTCACAATACGCACCTCTGTAAGTTCTGATCTCTCCGTCACCTGAGACTCTACTAACCCACCTATCCCATCCTGACTCTTCGGACAGTAATACAAAGTTACCTAGAGCAATTCATGACTCTATGAGATCAAAGTTGTTGACCAACTTGAAACAGCAGGACAAAAAAAAGATATACTCTCTCTCAACCTTGTTGTTAGTTTGGTAAAGAGAATGCAATGTGTGCGTTATGTTTGTTCCAAGTTCTCCAGATAAAGAAGACGAGAAGAAGGTAAAAGAGCAGAAATCTTTGCTGGGTTGAGCTAATGACTTTGTGACAAAAACCCAATCAATGACATTTGTTCTTTCAAGAAGTATCTGTGATATACAGGTATATATGTATGTGGCATGATTATGCAGCAGCTTATATTTCTCTTCACCATAAGATGATCAATTTATGCTGAAGTCAAGTTGTGTCTGTACTTCCAGAATGTAACCAGATGAAAGTCCAAGAGAGGCTTTTTAATTGATTGTATTGTTGAACCTTTTTGTTTGTAGTTTTGGATGAAGCTGACCGTATCCTGGATTTAGGGTTTTCTGAAACCATGAATGCCATAATTGAGAATCTACCGTCTTCAAGACAGACTCTGCTTTTTTCAGCCACACAGACAAGGTATGAAGCTTTTACTATTATATTCTTATGAAATATTCTTTATTTCTTTCCTCTAGAGCAATGCTAATTAATTGGACTTAGAATCATATCCATAGTAAACCAGCTGATGATTCCCACAATAGAATCAAACCTGCAACATTCGAATCCAATGTGTACATATATATATATATATATATATGTGTGTGTGTATACATTTATATGAGTGTGTCTATAAAACAAATAACCATTCATATCTATACAACACATATATAGACCAAATAACTATTTCATATCAATATCAAATACACACACATATATATATACTAAATAACCATTGATATCTATATGATGTATACATACAGTAATTTTGAAAGTATGCAATCACTAGTGCAGTGAATAAATTTTACTTGAAAAAAGAACACAATACCATATACACCAGATGCTAAGATGAATAGTTTATCTGAAGGACAACCGCTCACTGCAGCTCATCCAAGCCCTATAAGTGTCCATATCAAGCTTCTGTGGATAGCCTCCTGGTCATAATAACAGCACATTTGACCCAATGTAATATTTGCATAATTTTTTTTTTCCCCTCAATTAAATGTCTGTCTTATATGCTGGCATACACAGTATTTTTTTAAAGTCAACTCTTAATTTGTACATTGATTACTTTCTCAAGATATTTAAAAAATCCATGGATTTTTAAATCCTCTTAAGACTATTACTACTACTAATACTACTAGTGTATGTAAATAAAACAATAACCTCACCTTGGACGAATCCGCATTAAGGGATAGTCAAAAAATTGATAATGACTGACTGTTTTATCCAATCAAAAGTCAGGATAATATAACGAGCAAAAGGCTATTACTGTTTTCTTTCTATTTGCAGATCAGTTAAGGATCTTGCACGTCTTAGTTTAAATAATAACAACCTTTTTTATGTGTCAACTGATGAATTTGCTGAACACAGCACACCAACACAACTAGTTCAGGTAAGGGAAACTTTTCAGATTTTTTTTTTAACAGTAGTACCTCATTCAGCAAGGGCAACAGTTTAACTAAATCAGTGTATATTTCCATCTCTTTGGGTTTTTTTGAGGTTGGAGCAGGTATGAAATACTGGTATCTAATCTCAATAGGAAATATGGTGCTATCATTGACCTCTTTGAAGCAGCTGCTCTTTATAAAGCCAACAGTTCCCTGCGAGGACTGTATGAAAGAGGACAATGAGTGGAAGCAACCCAAGGCCAGGGGATAGAGGGCTCATTGTGAGCTCATTGAAGTGTGGTCTAGTGCTTTTGCTGGCCATCCTCTATTGCAGGTTCTACACTCGAGTGCAAATAGGGAAGATATCAAGTTCATCATGGAGTCAACTGAGAGGGCCTACAAATGGCTGTAGATCTGGAGTGATTTGTTGGCCATTATTGATTGGACATAAGCTAGAGACTAATCAACTCTGTCTCTGTCGCCTGTATGTATGATCCAAAACACCTGATGACCTCAAGAACGTCAATGATGATGTGTCTCTCTGAGGATGTATCTTCTAATCACCATGCCGATCAAATATTCCCCATTTTTGCTTAATACAACTCGAATATTTTGTGTTTTTCAGCCTTGGTTTACAGGCTTGGAAAGGTTAATACAGTACTGGACTATTTATCTGGCTTCCAGAAAACTGGATTTACATTTTACATTTAGAAAACTATTCTCTTTTTTTTTTTTTAACTGGTTAATGTAGACCCTGGCTGACTTGTAGTAATTTTCTGCTTGCTTTTTGTTTTAATTTTCATGGCATGGTTGAATTGTCTTTGGATGATGATTAGTTGATTGATATTGTGTTTTTTAATTGGCTTAAATTATGTATGTTATAAACAATTTTGTTTACTTTCCACCATGAATTTTAAGTAAACAGATGACGATCAAACTTTTCATCTTTACTCTTCATGATCATTGTATATTTTAAGTACATATGTAACCTTTGGTCAAGAAATCCGAGTCGCCTCTGGTCCCAAGCTTGCCAGATAACTGGCCCAGTGCTGTAATAAAAAATATTATTTTCTATACAATTATTCAAGCAAATACAATGTCTACAGCCTTGTTACTGAAATCCTTTGATTTACTGATAATGTTTGTTTTTTTTGTCTTGACAGAATTATATCGTTTGTGAATTAGAAGATAAAATGACTGTCCTGTGGTCCTTCTTGAAGAATCATCTGAAAAAAAAGATTGTTGTATTTCTAACAACCTGTAGTCAGGTAAGTATTTTTTAAAATATATCTTATTAAATATTGACCCCCTCAAAATTACACTGTCTACTGAATACACCACAAAAAGTTCAAGAATAAACTGAACTCAGTGCTACTCTAGCTTGCAGTTTACCAGACCATCTACACTATAACATGCGATCTACCTGAAATATTTACAGTGTAGAATGATAATAGAAAATAAAATTGATGTGTCTGTAAGGGTGTAGATTTATATTAAATGAAAATGTATTTACTTCCCAGATTTAATGATTTATTAGATTTCTTAATTCAATTTAAATCTAAAAAAAACTCTGATTGCTCACAGATTATATTTATTAGGTTCTCAATTCTACTAAACTAGAATAAAAAGAATTATGTGGTTGCGTTCAAGTTTCATATTCCTAATTACATTAAATAAACTTGATATATTTACCTTCAATTCTTTTTGATAAAATTTAGTTCACATACAATAGTGGGGTCCTATATTTGAGGTCAAAGAAGTTATTCCCCTTGAGTTTTTTTGGGGGGGACTCTATGAGGCTTGACCTATACGAAAATTATCCCTTAAAATTGTTCATCTACTTGAAAAATGAAAATTTGCTACAAACTGTTCTAAAATCTTATTTAGATGTCATATTTACAAGCATTAGCGATTGAAATAAACTTTAAAGCATGTTTCTTGAGTTCAAATTGGTTATGTTTGAGTATATTGCTCTGCTCTCATAAATGAACCTGAAAGAATCCTGCCTTGCAAATTGGGGCTGTTCAAAAACAAAAAGAAAAGAAAGATTAAAGTGTGTATCACGTAAAAAGAAAATTCATGTAGCTTCTAGCAAATAAATTTCTTTTTAGTCAAGACCGTTCGAAAGACCAAACTAAGTAAATTTGTCAAGTAAACATGATTCTTATAAAATGTCATAACGGACACGGTTGTTTGACAGTTCTGTGTCATATGACAGCTCATCCTAAAGTTATTTCAAATAAAACAAATAAAAAATAATTTGATACACAATTTTGCACAAAATTATTTTATGATTTATTCTAATATTTTATTTTAATACAACATTGTAGCTTGTAAATCCAAGTAACAACAGACTGTTTGAACAAACACTTCAAAAACTCAAGAGAAAGATTTTGAAATAAAAATTCCGTAAAGGAGTTTTTCCATGAATGTCCATGTAAATTCAACTAAAAAAAGTCTATTGAATATCAAGGAAAATCAAAAGAAATAACATGTTGCTTTATTCAATAGAGAAACTAAAAATCTATCAAATATTTTATCAATAATAGACTGCACATTACTGTCCCTTCTTTAAAAAAAAATATATTGATGTATTGACTCCTGTTTGTCTATTATCTCTAGAAGTTCTCATTGAATTCCACAAACATTTTGTCAAGGGTTAAGCCATGGGATGAGGAAGAATACATTGAATTTTTGGGTGGATTTTGGAATTAAAAAAAAATTTTTTTTATTCAGTTTTTAGTGACGGTGCCTCTGGTAAGCACTCTCTGAGTGTTTTTTAGTTACAATGTGATTTTATTCAGACACCAATTTAAACATTGATCTTTTTTTCTTCCAGGTGCGTTATATATTCAAGGCGTTGTGTCACATGAGGCCTGGTATCTCGCTTCATGCACTTTATGGCAAAATGAAACAACATAAAAGAATGGAAGTCTTCCAGCAATTCTGTTTTAAGCAGAGTGCCGTGCTTTTTGCCACAGACATTGCCGCTCGAGGACTGGGTAGGTGGTTTTTTCTCCATTGGCTCATTTCTGCATAGGTGTTGGGTAGCAGAATGGTTATCAGCCTAGGAAACAATATCTGCATATTGAGAACAAATTTCAGCTGAGGTTGTTTGTGTTCACTTTACTCTTATGCCCTTGAGAAAGGCATGAATCCACATCCCTTCACTTAGTCCCCTGACACCTTATACAAAAGACTTCCCAAAAAGTTTGAGAAACTCAAGGCTCAAATTGCTTCCTCAAAGAAAGAAAAAAGATGTTCCTCATTTTCTGATGGAATGATTTGATGAGAACATATTTTTCCTATGTTGTTGTATTTGAAGTTATTTTTTCCCTGAGTAATGCCAGATATCCCTGCTAGTGTTGTTGCTTAAAGTAGTGAAATTGATGGTTTCCAAGCAAGCATAATTAGCCCTTTGTTATTGGGAATAACAATTGTGAAGTTTTACATTTATTTTTGTTTTTGTTTTTTTTTTTTTTCCATGAATCGAAACAAGAATAGGAAAATGTATTGATGAACCTCAACCAAAGATTGCATCCATTCTTTATATGTGTGTGTTTGTTTGCGTGTTTCAGTGCACATGGCCATACCGTTTTGTCTACAGACTTGAAAAATGGCATCAGTACACAACTACTCCCCTACTGAAAATGTTTTGTTTTGGGGGAGAAAAAAAGCTTTTTTGACCTTTTTTGGAGCCTTCTTTTGACAGGTTTAATCATAACATCTAGATTTTCCAGAATTCTAGATCTTCATGTTTTTTTTTAACTCTATTTTAGGTGTTTTCCAGTGGAAAATGCCAGTCATGTAGTAAATAGAATTTGCTCTTTGATAGAATTTTTTTACATGACTTTAAATTTTGACTGTGAAGGCAAGTTATTTTTCTTTCTAAAAATAATCATTCTTTGTGTTTCTTTTGTGAACTGCAGATATTCCTGAAGTGAATTGGGTGATTCAACTCGACTGTCCTGAGGATGCCAACACTTATATACACAGAGTTGGACGGACTGCCAGGTAAAGTTGTTACACTTTTCTTTGGAATTGGTCTTTTAAAAGAATGATTCTTTGGAGAACGAGTATTTTGATTCGTATTAATATTTAGTATGTTTGCAACTCGTCATTATGACACTTTCCGCATCTATAAGGACAGTGCTGCTTGAACTATTTCAGTGATATTCACCTTCAACTCTTTATCATAAAATTTCATCAACTTGTGACTAAATTTCCTTATGTTTTCCATCTATTTGGTCTTAATTTTCCCTTGTGTATGATTTTATACATCGTTTATTTTGTATCCTGAGGTCGTCTGATCTACCCTCAAAAGTGTTATATCGAAATGAATATGGGAAACACCTTGCTCCTTTGAAATTAGAAAAATACTGAGAGACGAGCATATTGTATTTCCAGCTCTTAGGGAAAAACAAAAAGATGACAACCATTTTTGATAGAAATGTATTTTTAAGGAAAGAAAAATTATACTTATCTGGGTAAATTGTGTCTTTCATCTCTGAAATAATTTTCTTCCTCCTTGAGTGAATTCTTCTCATCCAGAGTAGCAGGATCATCAGACAACCTCTCTGAGATACACTGTCTCCTCAAAAAACATCAACATATTCAAGAGTTTAAAATTTAAAATAATAATCTTTCTGTATTAGGCAAAAAAAGGAAATTTTATTATTTGATAATATTATGATATTCTAAATTCCAGACTTGGAAAATATTGCCCTAGTTGAGTGCATCACTTATCAGATAAAGGAGCACTATATTAGGATGTCAGGCCTAATCAAGTTATTGAAACTATTTGTTTAGTTTAACCCTTTGCTGCCAGTTGTGACTTGAATTTATTTGTAGATTGATGTATTTGATAAGTTTTGTCTGTATGTCTGTGATAAGATGGTGGTATTACTATTATACATTGATTCATCCAGACAAATATTTCTTGTTTTTATCACTATTAGAAAGCTAGATCTTCTTATTGTGTAAAAATTCGAAATATACCTTTTTATTCTTAACATTCTGCAGATATAAGAAAAATGGAGAATCCTTACTTTTCTTGTTGCCCTCTGAGGAACCTGGAATGGTGACTGAATTACAAAAAAAGAAAATACCCATCAAACAAATACAGTAAGTTATAAATTTCTTTCTTATTACAGCAATTCCTGGGTTTGCGTTCTTGAAATGTTCTAAAAGATTATAGTGCTATGTAGGATTCATTATGTATAGAGATTGTGCTAGCAACTATTTTAAAATATATTATGTTGTTGTTGTTGAGCCTTAACAAGATGGAATGGTTTAGTGTTAAGCAAGACATTTAGTAGCAACTTTCCAGAACTGATAAAATATCGCTATGTGTCAATGTATATCGCTACATGATAGATTATTGCGTATGTGTTTATACTTTTATTCATGGCATGTTAACCAAAGTATTCGGTTATTTCAGAGACCATCCATGATGCTATCTTTTATCATTATTCATTTAGAAAAGTCGACTTTAAAAAATTTCTTACCACAAATATTCATTCAAGCCCCATAACTCTCCACATCAAGCTTTGTGTTTAGGTCTAAAATGTAAGTCAAGTGTCAAATTTAAGTATAAAACTGCAGGGCATATTGTAGGAAATACTATTTAGTTGAAAACGGGACAAGTGTTACTGTAAATGTTGGACTATAAGACAAATCTTTTGCAAGAGGATTATCACTCAGTCCAACTCTTCCAAACCTATAACTGTCCTTATCAAGCTTCAGTAGACAGCCTCTTAGTCATAATATTTGCATGATTTGAAATCATTACCAAAACAGTAAAAAGAGTTTGTTTTTTTTTTTTCTTCTGCTTTCCAAGTTGGTCTGGCTGGCTATGTATGACACCCAATAGAGCCAGAGGGCAATTTTCAACATTTCACTAAGAAAAGTCAGACTTGTGCCACGTTGGCTGTTGGAGGTGACTCTTTCACTTTTTACTATCCTTTCGATATGGAGAAGGGCGTCTCCTTTTCTTAATTTTCTCCATCCTAATCACACAGCTTTGGTTGTACTCAGTTAGCTACTGAATACACAGGGAAATTTGTCCTAATGAAGGATTCTCGACACTCCTACCGGGAATTGAACTCCTATACTTCTATGTCTCTGGCCAACATACCAATCATTATACAATCTAGGTGTTTTTAAATACCCACACACACAACATTGATCACTCTTTTGTCCAGTTTTTTTCAATTCATCATCCCCCACCTCCCCAGTATGCAGCGAAAAGATGTTGGTCATGTGACACTTTCTAATGAGAAACTAATCTTCTTTTCTTTCAATTAAATGTTTTGTCTGGTATGTATAGCACTTGTCTGGTATGTATGCATTTTCTCCATTTCATCTATTTTCAGAGTGAATCCGAAAATGTTGTGGGATATACGACCTCGTCTCAAATCACAATGTGCAGCTGACATAATAATGAAGGAAAACGCTAAAAAGGTGAGTCTAACATAATGGATAATTAGTTTGACTTGACTGAATACCTGCCTTAACAGGTGGGGTAAATTGCTGTCCAAAAAAATCAATAAAACAGATAGATAGTTAGGAATCGGTGTTTGATTTAATTTGTTTTCTAAAAAGTGATATTTGTTACTTTTACAGTTTGTTTGTTTTTTGGGGGATGTTACAATCTGAGAAGAATGTTAAATGTATGTGCATGTACACTTAACAGAGAATAAACTGTCATTCTTCCTCTTACTTTCGGCCCCTCCTTGAGAATGATACCCAAGTACCACCTGTTCTCCTTTTTGCTCTTTCCTCTCTATGAAGGATATGAAATCTCCTCTCGCACTGCAAATGAGCAGTTTTTTCAGCAGCAGTCTTTGGAAAAGCAGGTTAAAAAAAA
Organism: Thysanoteuthis rhombus; assembly: GCA_963457665.1. NCBI lineage: Eukaryota > Metazoa > Mollusca > Cephalopoda > Oegopsida > Thysanoteuthidae > Thysanoteuthis > Thysanoteuthis major. Next base: position 16,126,881 of record OY735206.1, on the reverse strand, counting down.
TGTGCTCAATTTAGCTGGAATTTTCATTTTAAATCAACAAACGCCCCACCCACCCTTCAAAAAGAATTCCTGGGCTGATTTTGAAAAAATAATCTGCTAGAAACCTTTCCAGATGGATAGAAAATTGGACCTCACACTAGTATTATTCAGTTGTGAATCACCCGGACTTTCTTTTTCTTTTTTGTTTTGTTGCTTTCTTCAAGTCTGCACATCTTAGAGGTACCTTAATTCAATACTTCTGGTGACAATGCTCTGCTTCAACTACTCAGAGGTCACGTACAGATGAACTATCAGACTTTTAGTATTATATAGATATGGAATTCAAATCATAGAGTATGAGCACAAACACTGACTCCACATTATTTAAGGGGTAATTTCTAAAAGATAACTCGCTAAAAACATGTTTTGGGCTCCCATTAGTACATGCAGAAATGTGCGGTTTCTGAGTTACACTGTCACATAAAGATAGACAGACATTTGTTGAATTATAATTGGATAATAACACTATTCTACCAGTCATATTTGTCTTAATTACTGACCACTGACAATTGCCTTTTTTTGATTTTCAATGCATAGCATACAGATTGAGTGCTAAAACAAATTTAAGGTTGAAAATATTTAGTTTGTTGGTGCAGGAAATGTCTCAAGCGAAATAGAGTAGCAGTAAAGTCAATGGGCAGCAATTAAAGAATCTAGTCTTGCAAGTGTAAAACGGCTTCAAATGCAGTTAGCATTAAAAATACAACTGTGATTTTATGGGGGGGGGATGTTTTGTTTTTGGTTTTTTTTTTTTCTCTCTCTAATCTTTACTGACAGAATTCAGTCTCGCTATATATGTCATGATGAAAGTTTTGACATATTCATTCAATAAATTCTGTCTATGATTTTATGTTTTACATTGTTGACTGAAATATTTTTAGAATGTTGATTACCTTGAACACTTATATTTTATTTCCAATCTTTGCCATTAACTGGGGCTGTCTGTCGATGGCAGTAAGTAAAGTTGTAGTTAAAAACAATTCAAGATGACGCTAAAAAGGTACTCAAAAATGAATGATGATGAAATACAAGATGCTCCCCTCAAATTCGAGGAATTTGAACTGATTGATCAATTTGTTCAACTGTAAAGTTATCCTGTGTTTCCTGTGTCTTGCCGGATATTTGTTAAGTTTCTCAAACTTGTTTGTAGCAACTCATATAGTGTCTCAGTAGGTCTATGTGAAATTTTGTAATAAAAATAAAATGATCTGATTATCTTGTTGTATATTCTGACTTAAAAGTTGATCCCAAAACTGAATTCAAGTTCAGTCCAATATTCACTGGATCAGTCTACTCTCCAGCATAAGACAGCATTGTGTCCATCGAATCAAGTTCATTAGGTCTGAACAGACTAATTTGATCCATTAGGGGAAATTTCTTGTTTGAAAAGTTGACTATAACACCAACATATACAGTAGTTTTTAGTCTTAGAAATGTAGAGTGTTTTTCCTTTGTTATGTTAGAGAAAATTGATTTTTTTTTTTTTTTTTTTTCCTTTCTTTTTTTTTTAGGCTTTTGTCACGTACACACGAGCTGTTTTTCTGATGAGTAATAAAAATATATTTGATGTCCAGAAGTTAAATCTTGAGGAATTTGCTGGGTAAGTAGACTTTTTTCATTTTTGATATCATCTTTTTATTCTTTTTCTTCATCTTTCAAATAAGAATATATACTTATATGAATAGCAAATTGTTTGCTACAGATTCTTTGTTCATTTAATATTACTGAATTGTTAGAATATAAGTAATTATGAAAAAAAAAAATTGATCTTTTTATCTGAAATTGTCTTTTAAAAAAAGTTCAAAATAGGGTGAAGAAAAAAACACAAAAAAGGCTTTTAGATGCTACCTAGTGGTGTATTCATGCAAATTTTCAAGGTTGTAGCCGCCAAAATATGACTGAGAGCACCTGCTGACATATCCAAAATCACAGACACTTGAAGAGAGAAGAATATGTAGCCTACTTAGCTGATTGGTCAGCCATTTGTAGGGCTACAGTGGTCCAATAATACTGATGGTTTACAATGCTTTACTAGATAAAAAATGAGATGATATTGCATTTTTTTTTTTTTTTTAATGCTTACAGGTCGCTTGGTCTTGAAATTACTCCAAGAGTGCGATTCCTGGAACGGGAGCAAGAAAGATTGGCCAAGAAAGAATCCTCCAAAACTTTGCCCTCCGAAGATTCTAGTGATTCTGATGATTTCTCCATCAACAAGGAAGTGTTAAAGAAATTGCTAAAACTCCGAAAAAAGCAAATTAAGACCAAAAAAAAAGACGCTGATGGCTCCGAGGAATCTGATGGTGAGATTGATGATGAACTTCTGATGAAAAAGTTGCAAAAGTTACGAAGGAGGGCAAGAGCCATACAGAAGAAAAACAAAGAACGTTTGTCAGAATCTGAAGATGAAAATGAGGAGGAAGATCGAGAGGGAAAAAGTGATGGGATACGGGAGGAAGTTGGTGATGGATCTTCGGATGAGGAAGAAGATACTGAAGAGGAGGAAGAAGATACTGAAGAGGAGGAAGAAGATACTGAAGAGGAGGAAGAAGAAGATGAGAAAAAATCATCTAAGATTACATTAATGGAAGATTTTGATGGGGGAGACCTGCTGACGTTGAAACGGGTGATACCCGCCGAGCCTGAGGAAGAAGTAGAAGAATCAGAGCAGGTTGGTCTCCTCTTCTTTTTTTTTTTTTTTTTCATTAAATCTCTCTTTGGGTTTCTCTGTCTCTCTCATCCCCCTATTCTATTTAGACAATCATCTCACATTGTACGATTAAAAATGACAGTTGAATTTTTTTTCCTTACCTTTTCCTGTTTATGTGCAAGTGAATGTTTGTTTCTGCTTGATGTAAATATTGTCCAAATGGGTCATTTCCACCACAATGCACCATGGGCAAATGGTCTAATCGCACAAAATTATAAAAAAAACGTTCGACGTCCAAAGTTTTCTGTTGGTCTCCATAATGACTAGAAGTATGGCTGAAAGTGCTGTTTCATCACACACTTTTGAACACCTTTTACATTCATTGGATCCAGCTACACTTTTCCTTGAACAAGATAAGTTAACTAAAGAATTAAAAAAAAAACATCCGTCTTTAATCACTGTATACATTACCAGACCCTTTACTGACTTCACCAGACAACCAGCTATTTATGAAACTGACAGACTCCTTAGTTGTTTGTTGCTCAAACACTACTGGTTTTGATTTTCATGGCAGAGTAAATATAGTAAAACAGATTATTTGACAAAACACAAGCCATTATATAAAATATCAAGAATGTCATATAAATAGAAATTCTGTGATGGAACACAATATCACTTGAATCCACATTCTTTTTGATGCATTTACTGTACTTAGAAGAACTTGAGGAGAATACTAGTCTCCAGCGGAATATTCTGTTAACAGTTACATCCACTTGCTTTGATGGCAGTGAATTCCATTCTGCAGTCGATCTGGGATAAAACGAGGCACTGCATAACATTGTTTTGTTTGGGGGGGGGGTTCTTATTTGGCACACATTATTTTTCAAGCATCAAAGACCATCTTTCAATCAACTATTGGATTATCTGTGTTATGTATGAATCTTTCCGTTAAAGTTGGCCAGTTTTTTTACTCTCTCACCAGTGAAGTCATTGTTCCAGCCAGGCTTGTGTGGTTGAATCATCTTTTGAAGATTCATGAGTTAATATTTGATAAACAGATTGTATTTGTTACGAACAACTATATTTACTTTTGATCGTATATTTTATATTCTACATTTCAAGACTTATAAATGGATTAATATAAGTCAAACTGACCCTGCTTTAGAAGTATATTAATTTGTATCTGTTTTTACTTTTCCTTGTTTACCTTATATAATCTAAATATGTATTAAACCTCGATCCTGAAAATCCATAAATCTGGGTCACTTCTGAGACCAAACTAACTGGATAATCCAACAAACGGTCCAGTACTGCATTCATGAAATTTTTTAATTTAATGAAATGAAACATTTTTCTTTTTTAGTCAGTCACCAATTTAGGAAACTAAATAAATAATTTTCAAAAGTGAATAATTTACAATCAGACCAATTCTATTTGTGTTTTGTTTGATTTCTTTTGCTTACGATTTCAGCTGAAAGAAGAAACAAAAAAATCCAAGAAAGTCCTGACTAAAATTGCTTTAGCAAAAAGAGCTTTGAAGAAACAAGTCCAAATGAACAGCAAGGTGAAGTTTGATGAACAAGGGGAGGTAAGCCAATCAGTCTTTGTCAGCTATTTTGAATTTTTTTTTTTTTTTCTTATTGCAAATCAATTTTTTCTATAAAAAGGCTTTCTCTTCTTTTTTATACATGGACACTGGTGCATGGCTGTGTGCATGTGTACATATATATTGATCAAAAAGTAATTATTAAATTTTGATGTTCGGATGACTTATTCAGATTGTCAGAAAGTATCTCCTGATAAAATCCATTGAAATGGAAATTGTTTAATGTCTACATTTTTCTTTTATATCTATTCCAGGAAATCCAAGATGTCTACCGAGATCGCCAAACTGTCAAAGACGTAATTGATAATTCCAAGACTGCTGGAGGAATTGATATTGAAGAAGCCAAGAAATTCATGGAAACAGAAGATAAATTCGATAAAAAGTTGTATCAAGAAAAGATCAAAATGAGGAATAAAGTAAGTGGAATGACAACTAAGTTGGGAGAGGTTTATGTATTCATTGATGTCTGTCTACACAATATCTACCAAAAGTTCTTAATGAATTTCAATGAAAGTTTCTGGAAGGGTGGGCCATTTGCTACGGAAGAATTGATTAAATTTTGGACCGGATCCCGGAATTAGTTTCTGATTGGGAGGATATTCTTATTATTCTGAAGGAAAAGAGGTTGAAAATGAACAGTTAATAGAGGCTGGATTAAAATTTTTGGGGAAGTAAATCCATATTCATACATAATGCAAGAATTGCATGTATGGCTCATACAGCCCACAGCAATGGAGCTAAAAAGTTGAACATTTACTCCTTACGTCTAAGAAGAAAAAAAACGTTTTTATGCTTTTGCTTTTTTTAGAATCCCACCCTAAATATGTGTTAATGGGAGGGGTTGAATTTGCAATGTCAGCTTTTGCTAAATTGGTCCCTTAGTTTGTGTCCTGCAGTGTTCTTAGAAAATTCAGACATTTTTAGTGATCACAGCCCAGCAAAAAGTGAGAAAAGTAACTTTTCATTGATCAACCCCAACACAGCACATTGCCAAAAGCCATTGGTTATGTGACATTTTCTAATGAGAAATCATTATAACATTTTATGATTACCTTTTTTTTTTTCCTCCACAGGAAAAACGTTTGAAGACAAAAGAAAAGAAACGCTTGGAAAGACAAGGAGAAGAGGTGAGTCTTTTCTCTTTCTTCACCAGCACAAATTGTTTTTTCTTTCTTTTAGTTACACAAAGAAAAAAAATACATCAGACTTTGGAGGGAGGGAGGGAGGGAGGGAGGGAAGATACCAGCTAGACCCAGAGAAATTCCAAGAGTATTTATAACTAAGATCATCAATACTCATGTGTATATAATTTTGTTGTAATAATGTTTTTCAACCTATGAACTGTATCTATATTAATTTTAATAACATGCAAAAATGAATGAAACTAATGTGTTATTATTAATTGATTATCGCTATTATCTATTTATTATGATACTCCTACAAGCCACACCGTCAGAAACGATGGGATATCTGTATAGATACATATTGCATTTTATAAAGATGAATAGCAATTTGCGTTGGATAATAATGTTTTGTTGACCACAAAGAAATTTAAAAAAAAATTTGTTTTTGTTTTTATTACTTTTTATATTTAGCATTCTTATAATGTCATTATCAGCTGCATTCCCTAGCATGACAGAAGACCTCTGCACATTGTTAATTGTGTGTAGGTTACTTCTGCTATCTGTCTATATAAATATGGTGTACTACCACTTCTATAATTTAATTTTTAAGCTTCATACTTGTGGGAGGAGGAGTAATGATTGAATTAAAGTTATAGTGAAGATTGAATCTCTTCTGCTCTCAATCAAGCGTGAGCAACCTCTTCTATTCCTTTCATTACATTGTAAAAGTGAGGGAGAAGATGAAAGATACAAGGAAAATCTAAATTCATGGTTCTAAGATACTAGACTTTAGTAAACCTAGATTGACTCCATCAAAAGGGGGGAAAGGAGTCCTGAAACTCATGAGTATGTTAAAATGAATGAATCAAGAAGTTCTATTGTTGGGGGGGGGGGGACACCAGAAAAGAAAAGAAATGAATAATCAGAAAGGTCATAAATACAAGCAGAGAATGATTGGATAGAGAGTACTTCCTCGGTTTGCACTCGAGATAAGTTTCTAAACAATGCAATGCTGAATGGAACAATGCTATGATAAATCATTGTGTATGTATTTATTCTCGTACATGTTAACCAAAGTGTGCAGTTATTTAAGAGACTGTACATCACGCTTAGGCAACTTTGGGCTACAGAAGACATTTGTCATCTTTTGAGCCTCATATTCATTTGAAAAATCTAGATTGTATTACAGGAACAGATTTAATATTTAATGGTTATGGTTGTTCATTAAGAGATAGGCTGTGAAATTATCTTGAAACAATTTCAAGTTCACATTTGCACTTGCAATCAGTGCACATATACTTTTATCATGGGGAAAAATTGCACGAGATTTTCGCGCCCAGTGAGCACTAAAAATTAGAAGGAACATTGACCCTCCACGATCATTACCACCGTCCATATCATCACAACTAATATGGACCCTGTAAGCCATCACTAGCATGGATAGCCTCAATGCCATCACTATCCTTTAAACCAAGCATGGGAAACCTTTTTGATCTAACAGACTACATGAAATATTTTTCATCTTAATTCAGGCTACACACTCATTTAAAAAATTTAGTTCATATTACTGAAAGCATACCTAATTTATATTTGAGACAAATATATGAATTACAATTATTAAATCATTGATCTGTAAAGCCGAAACAATTGAAATTTTACAATCTGAAGTACGTACTCATCAAAGTCAATTTAAATGAATGCCTAGATTGGTCATAGGCCACAATAAATGTTGCTGTGGGCCAAGTCTGCTTTCTTTCATTTCATTGAATTTATTATGAAAAATATTTGGAAAAGAACTCTATAGCAAACAGCACTCAATGGGGCAGAGCACAATATAATAGGATTGATTTTTCTTTCTTTCTTTCTAAACAGAGTACTGCTGTGGCTGTACTTGGTTCTGGTAAAGATGAAGCCTTGGTCTCAGAAGAAGAAAATAGATGTAATAGCAGCAATGAAGATGATGATGAACACTACCAAAGCTTTGACAGTGCTGATTATGATGATATTGAGGAAGATGGTGATGATATCAATCAGGACGACAACGATGATGATAATGATGATAGCAGTGATGAGTATGTAGAATGTCTATTTTTCATTTCACTAATATATTAGACAGATCTTATCCAGGATTGCCAGTTGTCTTTTGCTTGTGTGAAAATATGTGAGAGAAAATGCTTTTCTGACTACTTTATATTCTATGTTGGGCATCAAAGGGTACAAACTTTGTATTGCATTTTGCTTATTTATCAAGCTGGCATAGTACCTGTTGAAAGATATGGAATTATTTAAAGATGGATTGGCACTTCTGCTAAGGGTCAAAATGTCATATCAGAGCGCTCATTTAAGTGTTCCACTCCAAAATATATATTGCCATTATTTCTACTTGATGAATAGATTTTATATTCAATTGTGATGAATAGAAACTGTCAACATAGGTTTCTTCAGTTTTCAAATTGGTCTGTCTGGCTGTATTTATGTAGTGTACAGGATGCACCAATGGATTTGAAGGCCTGAAAATTTACCATGTCTAAAAAAATACTCCCCCCACCAAAACAGGTTTTTACTGCAGGGCTTAATTTGCAATGTAAGTTTGCTATTTTCAAGAGACTGGAACTTAATCATTGATCACCTTTTTCCAATTTTTAATTTATGCTCCCAAGACGTGATGGTTTCTATTGAGTGACTAACCAGACTTGTTCAAATTTTCAAAATGAATAATTTGATTTTCTTTTTGTCTCCAGTTCTCAACCACCCCCTAAACGCAAACGGTCAAATCAAGCATCCCAAGAAGATTCATCAAATGGAGGGGAAGAAGGAGCTGCTGAAATGTCACTTCAAGACAAGGAAGAACTGGTTCTGAAAATGCTTGAGGCTTTCAGGAAATGAGAAGCTTTTAATGTATCATTAGCGACAGAAAAAGTGGCTGATTTCCTTTTTTGGTATGGATGGAAAATATTACACTGTGCAAAACAGATTTTTGTTCCCAGGTTGTAAGTGTTATTTTCTGATTGCTCGTGTGTAAAAAGTATAGAAAATAGCTTTTATTCCCAGGACAGTGATATTCATTAGTAATTGTCCTTCTTCGGGCAAAATTTGCCCAATCTCCAATTGCTAATAAGATTTCAAACTATCCCTGTCGCAAGGTTTGGAGGGAATGAGTAACATTTTCTATACTTTTTACACATAAGCAATAACACTTTGTCTACGTTTCACTTGGGTAATTTCTCAGCAAGTAAGTCATATACACAGGTTCAGTGGAAGAGGTAGACAAGTTAAGTGACACAAAATCATTTGGCATGGACATTGGATTTGTTATTTAACAACCAAGAACACACCTAAAACTTGTTCAATACTTTGATTATCCCAGAGCCACATTTTTTTTTTTTTTTTTTTTAAACTTTCTATATATTAGAAGTCACCTCTGATACTTTGTCTTTGGGTTCAGACAAATACATGATTGTCAGTGTTCTGAAAATATTCAGATGAAAGATGATAATTATGTACAACTTTCCTTTTGAGTGATCAAAAATTTCCTTTCTAAATTTTTTTTGTTATTGTATGTTAAACTATTTTCCAAAAGGTAAAATGGTACAAATGAAAACTGTTTGGGTTCATTTCAAGTTGAAGGCTTCAAAAAGTCAGAAAAGTAATGTCTTATTCATACAAAACATGGCTCAAGTAAGTGTTCACTGTTGTTAAAAGAAACTGAGTTTAGAAACATTCTTAAATCTAACAAATTTGAAAAGCTTTGTTCAACTTAAATTCATACAGAAGATAGAATGTCAATTTCAAAAAAAGTATCTTATGATTGAAATTATCTCCCTTTGAATTGAAATGATGTTTGTATATTACAAAAATACAATTAATGAAACCGATGTGTTTGCTATATCGTCTATAGGTCAATCAAGTTTTTCCGTGGCAAACCAAAAATTAGGATATTTCATAACATTACTTTCCACAGATCCTGTACATTGATGTATTATATGAATATATTTTTAATAAAAAAAGTTTTCATAAATTTTGTTTGTTAAAATAATTTATTTACCTCTTCCAAGGAAGTTTGAAGAGGTGTATCACTTGTGTCTGTCTGTTCACACAATTCAAATGAAATCATCTGGAAGGCTTGGCTGTGAGATGGGGAAGAATAGATTATATACCCATTCATCCTCACAACATCTCAAAGAATTTCAAAGCCATTTTGCTGAACATTGGGCTAAGATAAGGGGGTAGACCCAAGGATTTATTTTTTACTGTTACCTCCACTGCATCGTTCAGTGATACTGGTATTGTCTGCACTTTCTGAGTGCTTCAGTTTTTTGGTTTTTTTTCTTCTATGTATTTTACATAGAAAGTGGGAAATCCTGAACTGCTTTTATTTAGTTTTGACAATTCTGCCTGCAATAAAATAAGTATGTCTGGAATAGGAAGGCTGTCTCATCCAATTGGATTTCACTTTGGTCTAACCTGAAAAAGAAGAAAAAATGAGAATCATTGCTGCCAAGGTTCAACATCTATTTTAGCTAGTATAGGCATTCCCTTCCCCACCAATTATAATGCGAATGTTGGGGTCCAAGGAAGACAACCACAGATCATTTTCATCACAATATTATATGCTAACTGAAAAATGTTATATTTCAGTAAAATTGAGTGAGTCTTCTGATGAAATTCTGTTTTTATTTGCGGTTTAGAGAGCACTATTATAGTCCAAAATGTTGAAGAGTCTACAACACATTTGCCTGATATCACTAACACCGCTATATTGAAGGACCTCTGTTTACATGGTGTTTACATTTTTGAAAAGTCTTAATCAACTAAGAGTCAGCGTGATTTGGAAATAAAAGATAAGCTCTTGAGAAGCCAGGTTAAATATACCAACTGCTCTAAGTAAGCTACAAGAGCCTAACAGTTCGAAGATCAAATCTTTTCTTTAAACTCATCCTCCCCTGATCTCTTCCAGTACCATATAGTTATTGTACTAGTCACATTAAGCATTGTCAACTGTCTACCTCTGTAAACAAAGTTTGAAGTGGTGTATCACATAATTCACTCATGTCTATCTATACACAATCTACAAAAGTTCTCAATGTCAATGAAATTATATGGAAGGGTTGGTCAAATACAAGATCATGGATCTGTCCTAAGATTTCAATGACGTTTTGCTGAAGGGTTGGTCATAAACTAAGGAAGAATTGGTCAAATCCAAGAATTTGATCTTGATAAAGAAAAGTTGAAAGAGTTAGAAAGGTGGAAAATTGAAACACTGCCTCATCTAAACTGACTTTCATTCAGTTTCCAGTCAGTTCATATCTCTGCCAATGCCATACACCAAGTCTTTTTCGAGTTCATTTTTCCGTTCCTTATGACTTTTTGCCAAAATGAAGCTCGGGTTAAAAAAAAAAAAAAATAGAATCAGCTTTTCATTTCACACTATTGCTCTCCCCACCATGCCAACATGTTATGAGGTAGGGTAAATGACCAAATTACAGCTGAAATTACTTACTGGTTGATATCATGTTTAACTTTGGCCAATTGTGTCCTCTCGGCTGGTGTAATGGTTTGTTCGACCTCTGCTTTTTGTGTTTCATCCCCACCACTCTGATCAAGTGATGCCAGGATTGCCTCCACTCTCTGTTGTTTGTCGAGCAAACGTCTGAAGATTTGAAAAAAACAAAAAAATGAAATTTACTTTTTCAAATACCAGTATTGATGGAATCTCCTACAATAATTCACCAAATATCTGTGACAACGTAACCCAGGAAGCACACAACATATGTATCATCAGGAAAATTTATTAATGTACTAATGCCTCCCTCTCCCGTGCATGTTTCAGTAAGTTTTTGAAAATTTGAATAAAAAAAGGGGGGGGGGTCTTCTCATATGTTCACTCCAATTATAATGATCTAATTTCTATCAATACACAAAGCCAGATTTCATTTCTCTCTTTCTGGCTTCTAAGTTGCCAGAATGTTGCTTTGTAGCCAGAGGTATTGAATAAAGGTGACTCTAAAACCAGACAATTTTGATCTCTTATTGGTGCCAAAGGTCTCATTTAAGCCCTCTGCAAGAAAAAGTGGAGTTCCAACCAGATAACAAATTTGTTATTGGGAATATCACAAGTGGACCCTTTAGCTAACAATAGAAATGGAAGACTTATGATTTTCTGTAAAAGTACAATTACTAAATACCTCCCTGAAAAATAGAATTAAATGAAAGCAAAAATTTATACAAAATGAAATGGTCCCCTAAACATGATAACTGTCCATTAGACACATTGCATAGTTGTGAGGATGAGAATTCTTTCGATATTAAGTTGTAAAGTCTAAAAGAATATAAATTCTGTCAAAATTAAATGCTAAGGGATCCCTCCTTCCCCACTAAACTTAATCGAAATGCTCACAATTTTAGATAAGCTTGGGGGTGAGGTGGTATCTTGTGCTGCTCATTGGCCATTGTGAAATATCTTGTATCCTTTGTGATGTTAGCAGGAGATACACAGCTCTTGTTGAGGCTCAACAATGACATCAAATATATTAAAATGGTTGCTGGCACAATCTCTTGTTTTTTAATGACTTTGTTTGGCACTGCATTTTTAGAGATGTATCTGTTCTGCAGTTATCACTTCTTTCAGTCATGTGACTGCCCACGCAATATCTCCAAAAGTTTTCATTGATCTCTCAGGTCCAGGAATTTTTTTTCTGATCTAGAGATATTTTTCTGTTTTTTTTTTCCTCCAATGACATTTACGTACGTGTTCACGCCTTTCCAAGCGATATCTTCCGAGAGTCCTCCAGGAATTTCAGTGGAATTTTGCAGACTATGAATGGAATAATTAAATTTTGGGGTGTATCTATGCACAATTACCTCCCGTGAGTTGTAGTTATACATCGAAACCAGATAATATTGCCTAAAGTTCATGTTTGTCCACACGATACCTCGAAATGTTCTCAATGAATTTAATTATATTTTCTGGAAGGGTAGGCAAAGGGTTACAGAAAAAGAGAAAACATTTTTGGATGGATCCATGCATAATTACCTGCCCTGACCATGACGTTGGCAGAGGTATGCACTCTCTGAGTGCTTCTTAATTTTAAGCAATGTATATTGTATTGATTGTTAAAACAACTCATGCAAATTCCTTATAAAGAATCGGATGTGGTTTTCCCCCCTTCTAATAGTGACTTGGGCTGCAACATATCCTGTTAGAAAACAAAACAATATTCCTATCACTCAGCTCTGATAAGAAAAACAAGGACTTTTGAAAGTTTTTATAGTCTATAACCAATTTTTTTTAAAAAAGCTTATTTTAAGTTCTGATGTTGGACATAGGCCTTTTTAAGTAAGTGTAAGATGTGGGGAGTGGCCTTCCTGGGGTGGAACAGGGCAGGTGGATATATGACTTTTCCAAGGGGACTTGAGTAAAGTAAACACAAACATTATTTACCTATGTTCTTTTACTTCATGTTCTCTGCGTAACATGGCGTTGGTCAGAGCCTGGGAAGATGAAAGAAATGAAAAATATTTCAAATGATTGATAATTTTCTGCTTATATATTACGTAATGTGATGGTTCAAAATTCTCAGAAACCACAATAGATGCTTGAAAAAGGCCAGAGGATACAACAGCCAAAACCTGACTATAACAACCAAGATGAGGATACTAGTCGGAGTAAATCAATGTACAATAATAATATTCATAAAAGGCAGTGAATATTTATTTGGTACATTCAAGCCTGGCACAAGATCAAGCTTCTTGAAAGACATGCTATAATAAAACCAATTTGAATTTAGAATATTCTCTAAATATATAACAAATTCAACTTTTTTGAAAAAATTTGGATACATGAATTTTAGGACACAAGGCAAAATTTTGTAATTTTTTTTATCTTATAAAATTTGGAAACAACGCAATTACCTCATCTCTTTTATACTTCACAAAGTTAATGAATTAGACATTAGTTATCACGAAATTGTTAGTAAAATTGGTAATTAACAGATTTTGGAATAAGAATCAAACAGTGAAGCCTTTGCATGAATCAGTTTTAAGTCACAGAATTTTTGTCATTCGCTGAACGTTTTTATCCTTCTCAAGATTTTCTAGTCTGTGAATGTAGTCAACAGTTTTTTTTCAACAACCCACGAAAAGTAAAAAAATTACAATTCAATAATTGATGACAAATTCACAGAAAATCTAATATGTAATAAAAGAAAACCAAGAAATTGGAGAAGCCGACTGTAGTTCTGTGACCACAACATGAAACTGATTTCCTCTGTGGCGACTCACCTGATAGCAACGTTCTAGAAGCATTCGGGCAACTTGTTGAATGTCAACAGTAAAGAGATAAAATGTCCGTGAAGGGGCATGGTCTGGGGCTTTAGACACTTCCTAAGGGGAGAAAAATATTAAGCATTCATTATTGATCTTAATCACTTTTTTCAAATAAGGATCATTATAAAGGTTAAAAACATTGTAGATAATCAATATAAATCAATAAATATAAGAAGTCTGGAACCCTAATTATAAGTATTTTATTCTAACATCTGAGATTGGAGCTTTTTAGAAATTTTTACTTTGAAAAAATGAAATTCATAATGATTGCAAGAAAATGTCTGCTGCTGCCAGTCTTTTTAGTTGATACAAATTTCAGGAGCTTCTAGTGCCAAATGTCATCAAGAAAGAGACTGTTACTCATTATATAAATTAAAAAAAACTCAAATGAAGCTAAAGTCTAGTGCTTTTTTCACAAAGGCATATAATTTTTGCGGAACCTCAAACAACCAGCAGTACTTTTTATCCCTGCCATTCCCAGCTAAACATTATTGAAATATCTTGATGCAAAAACTACCCCTGTGACTTCTTGATACTACTAGTTCTCAAATGTACATGTATGGCAGGGAGTTTGTTTATGTTTGACAACTAGTATTAGGGAGTGGTAGGGATGAAAAAGTACTGCCCCAAACGACCTCTCTCGGAATCCTAGAATTGCACAGGAACTGTGTTTTGCAAATGCAATACTGAAAGCTTTTGTAGTGCCCACCTTTCCAGCAAAAAGTAAATTATTTATATACGGAGTTATCTGCCCTTTGGAAAGGATCTACTTCTAACCCCTATATCTCTGTAGAAACGGTAAATTCCTTGTTCCCCTTTTTGACATCACACAGAACTGCCAATCAGATAGCTGATTCTAATCTTTACCATATTTAAACTGTGGCGGTAAATCTCTCTCCCTCTCGGTGTTCCGACTGCGTCGAGGTAAGCTCGTCTTTTCTCCTTTCTCTTTTTAGTTAGGATAGTTAGTATAGTTTTTATACACACTTTGTTCCTACACACGCATCATCACATCTTCATCCCAAGAACACATCCTAACCAAGTTAAGCACTCTCATCGTAGTTAGGACGGACTTCCAAAGATAACTTCTTAGTGGCAAAACTAGGATCATTGTATAGACTCTATCTCACATTTACTTAGTGACATCTCCTTCCCTTCATCCTTCCTATCTCTACATCTTATCCTCATAGATCCCTCCACATATTCGTGTCGGCAGAAACTCCGGTCCTTGTTTATTTTAATTCACTCACAAATTAAACCTGGCACTGTTGTTCACTTCTTTGTTTGTTCTTATTTCTTCGTTTAGTTAACGATCCAACTAACTGTGTACTAACCTTGTTTTTGTGCTTAAGCAACTAACACGATACTTACCAGGATTTATCTCCTTAGATCAATTCTGGGTTATACACGTGTTAGGGGACTGACATATTAGCAACCTTAAATCAGGCCCCCAACACGACACTTTTATAAACCTTTTTAAGATTCAGAGAAAAACAAAATATAAAATAAACTGTAAATGAATTTATATTAAATTTGATTTAAAGAGGTTTTCCAACAAAAAAACTTCATAGAGAAGCTGTTTTTATCAAACTCTAGTCTGAATTTGACACTGGAGTTCACTTAGTTTTCCCACCATAACAAGAACAATCTTCACCTACTCTTAGGGGAGAGTAAACTCTAGTTAATCTATTTGTTTGTCCTGTCAAACTATACTGATATATGAAATTGGCATTTCCTAACCATGATTTTCTCACAGGGATGTTACTGAACCAAACATACCATTCACAAATACATTTCATGTTCAACTTTCTTCATGATTGAAGACATCTGAGATAAGATTGTTGGGAATAGATTCTAATTTTTTTTCCATCTTATAGTAGAAGTTTAGAAGTGGGAGTATATAGAGATTTGGATTTTTTTGACTTGAATGAGTCAATGCTTTCAAAAGTTTTGAATTAATCATTTTCAAAAAATGTTAGAAACCATCAACTGAAACTATCATCAAAAATGTCAACATGAGTTCCTTCAGTTTTCAAGTTGGTCTGGTTGGCTGGCTATGTGTCACACAAATGGAGCTAGAAGGATGGAAAGTTGAACATTATGTCTTGAAAAGGCATTTCTTTTAACCCTACTCTCAAATAGGCTGTCCACCATTGCAAAACTCAAGGATGGCTAGAGCTATGGCCACCAAATTTTCTGTAGCTACTAATCAAACCCTGGAGCATGTTTTTTTAAAAGGAGTCAAAAATAGTGCCAACTTACTGTAACTGTAATAAATCCATTTGTGAACATGTTGTATAAATACTCTTTGACTTCCTTTGCGGGAATCATGGCTTTTTCTTCAATCTAAAAAGAACAGAAAGTTCAAGGTTCAAAGATCAAATGGTTATGCTACAAAAAATCTAGGTGGCAATTGGTAAAACCTTTAGAATCTAATCTTAGAAAAACTGCACTGTGAAATTTTTCAGAAAATTTAATTGGGGAGATTTAGATTTTGTTGGTTTGTTTCAATTGAAAAGTCATATACATTCACTCTAACCCATTTGTTTGTACACATTATTCCTACCCCATTTACCACACCCTGTTTTTTCTGGTTATTATATTAAGCTAAGATTAGTAAATATGAAAAATAATTCAAGATTTATTGTCTAGAATTTTGAGAAGAGTCATTAACATTCCAACAGTTTTGGGGATAATAAAATTCATTCTTTTTGTTGTTTACACAACATATCAGCCAATCCATTATAAGGCCTTCTTCAGAAGTACTATCTGTCTGTGAAGAGGGGCACTCTTTTTTTTCCCAGTAATATCAACTGACAGTAACAAAGAGAAATTAATTTGCTACCTTTACTTGACACCATCAAGAAAAAAAAAGAGTTTCCACTCTTTACAGGTGGATAGTTCACCTGAAGAAGGCCATAGAATGGATCATCAGAAAAGTTGTCTGAACAACAAAAAGAACAAGGAGAATGGGTTACATTGTTCAAAAAATTCTTTGAATAATTTCAGGTTTATTCCAACAAACCTGAAAAATTTACTCAAAACCATTTTTATGTTGTGTCTGAAGGTGAATATTTTTCATCAGAATTTCTCTGAAGTGCCAGTAGCTTGCGAACAGATAAGTTTTCAACCAAAAGATTTTCACTTGTTTCTCTTTCGTTAATGCGGTGAATATAATCAAATTGGTTTCCCACAGACTATCTCGAAAAAAAGAAGTAACTGCAATAGTAAATCTTTCAAAAGCGTTCAATATCTCAACATTGACAAACATGGCCGTCATCATTTTATAGATATTCCGATGTGGCTGCCACCAGCATTACCACCTGGTGGCATTTGCTAAAACCAGTTGATGGCAATTTGCACTTTAACACTTCTCGCTGTCTTTTATTTCAAGTTTACATTGCACTAAAATGTCCGTAGCCGCTTACAAAACCAACATCAAGTAAAATTCTTTATAAGATCAATGCCAAATAAAAAGTTTCAATGTTGTATTGCATAGCTAATATGTTTTATCATAGATCCAAGGTCACCAGGATGTTGTATCATAGATTCATCCTTGTAAATATGGTAGACTTTTTCATTTAAGTCCTTATGTCATGAATATGGCAGATCGTACACTTGTGTCAGCAATTTTTACAAACTAAGCTCAATAAACAGTAGTTCACCAACTGTATTTTAACTGATATAACACCATAACAAATCTCAATAAATGTTGAGGGGGCATCTCGAGAAGCCAAGGCCCAAGGCTCCTAAATCTCTAGCTATGTCTCTGTGTGTAAAAATAATTGTTATGAGATTTAGAAGTAAAAATGAATTCACCTGTTTTTGTTCTAAATGCTTTTTTAGAAGTAAAATCCGGAAGATTCTCAGACTTTTGGAACCAAATCTGTGAAAAGCCAGAAATATAACAAAATCAAGATAAGTGAGACAATTAAATCTTATAATCACAGAAGACATTCATTGATTTCTAAGTATAACAATCTGAATTTTTTAAAAGATTTATATTGTTATTGTTCCTGCTTGCTTGGTCTGTCAAAGCTTCACCCAAGCTCTGTCAACTGTACTTTTCCACAACTAGTTCCCTACTCTTTCCAGTATCTCATGGTGCTGGAAGAAGGGTTTGGCTTTGCCACAGTTGCTAACAAAAGGGGATTCATACCTTTCCCAAGTGCATTAGAGTGTAATGAACACCATTTGTCACAGCCAGAGTTTGAACTTTGCTCACCTATTCCATATTCCATGGTGCTAAACACTAGGCCACTGGCTCTTCAGCTGTTATTGCATTAACGATATTAATAACTCACCATCAAAGTCTATAATTGAACAACTGTAGCATCAAAATCCGAATTCATGAAAAAAAATTCCGTCAAAGAATAAATATGGTTAGAAAAAATTCTACTTATGAAATCACAGGTAATTTCCACTGGAAAACATCTAAAATAGAGTCAGAAAAGGATTCTAGCAATATCTAGATTCTGGAGAATCTAGATGTTAGTGATAAACCTATCGGAATAAGGTAAAAAAAAAAACCATTTCTAAAAGGGATCTAGGGAGTACCAATGCCAATTTTCAATTCTGTAGACAGAACAGTATGGATATTTTGAAGTTCATTCAAAAAGAATGCTTTTAATTGTATTCTGACAGCTGTCACATCAGGATGCAGTTATTATAAACTATTAAAATTTGGTGGATTTTCGTTTCTTTATTCTAATGCTGATGGTGGTAGATAATGTAAAACAATTTTAACTTATGTTTTTTTTCATTTTCAGAAAGGTAAAAATGCGACTTACACAAAGATTTGTGCAGTTTATGGAGAATGTACTATTATGAATGATTAAATAAGTCAAATGAGGTTGGTGAAGCTTTGTGCTGGAAATTTCTTGCTAAATGACACTCCACCATTGGATAGACTAGCTGGGGTTGATATTGATCAAATAGGATTATATTTTACACTAATGCCCTTGGGAAAGACGTGCATCCATCTCTTTCCAACAACCAGCCATCACATCATGGGCCAGCATAGCAGGGTAAGACTGATCATCCTTCCCCTCACATCTTACACTTTTGGAGAAAGCCTACGTCCAATAACATTCGAAGGCAAAAGTTGGTTAAGTGTCCCATCTCTCAAGAGAGAACTCCCAATGAAGTATGACATTTGGTGACGAGGTCCAACTTTCTGCTGCACACATCAGGCAGAAAGTGCTAACCATTACACCAGTGAGTGGATAGACTTTAAAGCCTGACAGGAAAATTTGAAAAAAAAAAAAAACATATTGCTGGGCAAGTGTCAAGAAGAGCACATCTGATTATCATTTATTGTCTTCATTTATTCAAAGTCTTTTTTTCTTATATCAAACATCTATACTTCAAACAGAATTTTAGAAAGATGCCATTATGATGTGTAACAATAATTCAATCTAATCTTCTTATATAAGAAAATATACATATCTGGCAAACATCAGCTCTGTACAATGGTCAGTTGTCGGGTTATCTCAGTGAATACACAAAGAGATTTCTCAAATTAAACTTAGATGTTTACCACTTGAAAGACAGATGAAACAATGGTAAAGAGTTGTCTTACCTTTCCTGAACGACTGATTCAATGTGACTCTTACACAAGGCAGTAAGGGATTTGTAGATATCTGAAAGGAGATATATTAAGGAAACCAAACAAACAATAATTCTGACTAGCAGCACTAGGGGAAATTCCATGGGTATTGATAACTAAGATATCATTACTCGTGCATATATTCTTTTGGAATTAATGTGTATAATTTTGTAAAAGTAATTTATTACCAATTGAATGTATCTATATTAACTATAACATGCAGAGGCAAATGAAATTAGTTTATGTGTCATTATCATTATTGATACTTTTGTTTTCAGTCTATATTCCAGCAGTCAACTTCTACTATAACTTACTTTTCTAGCTTCAGACTCATTAGGGAAGAGTAATGAATGAATGAGTTATAGTAGAGGTTGAGTCCAACTGAAGTATAAAACACCCTCTTCCATTCTTACCCTTGTTCATTACATTGCAAGGTTGGGAGGGGAAGGATGAAAGATACAAAGAAAATTAGTAATGATCGGAAAGCATAATGATTGTACATGTAAACAGGCATAATAATAGTATAATATTCTTATCCAGTTTAATATCTGAAAAAGATTATTCACCTCTGCTGCAGGTAGAAACTTCCTTGCATATATTTTTGTAACTGTTGTTGGATAATCATTTATCAGATACTTACCATGAATCAAATCATTATCTTGATTGAATTAATTAAATAAAAGATACTTATTTCATACATTCCTCCACCACTATCTCCAGATCGGGTTACAAACTCCGACTGAAAAAAGAAAAAAAAGTTCAACTAATTTTAAACTCGATTTGTTAGCAACGCTACAAATTTATGGTTATTATTCTTCAGTGATTTACTCAAACCAGTGTCCTTATCATCACAACATTTTGGCCACAATACCCTACAGCCTTCTTCAGGACTGTCATGGTAATATTCTGGGAATTTCAGACCAAACTTTTTATTCAATCTACAGGGGCGAATCGTTCTCATTCCGTTGTCAATACCAGGGCAGAGAGATATTTTGTACTGCTTGATTCTTTCCAGTTAATTCATCCTTGACATGTTGCCTGTCTGCTTTTTCCTGTAAACTAGAGTTTTTGGCACAGCAAAAGTCAATAAGAATTTACTGACTTGCCATCTTGGGAAATAGTAAGAGGCAGTTAACCCTTTTTCTGGTGGCGGTCAAGAACATTTCAGAAAAGAACAATAAACTACCCTTCACCATTTCCCAAGATGTTGACACATGAAGTCAGCAAATCCATATTGAGGGGTTGGAATCATTACTGCCATTAGCTCGGAACAAGTGGAAAGATTTTTTTCTTAAAGGAAAAAAAAGGTCAGGATATTGAAAGGAAAATACTTACATCGTCACACATCACAGATAAATATTGTTCAAGAATTGGTTTTGTGATTCCCAGATCCTTAGGGAGGTTATGGAAAATCTGAATTGAGAAAAAATAAGTAGATTGATTCATAGCATATGAAATAGAAATTCAATCTAATATGTAAATTTTTTTTACTTACTAAAGTGAACATCTTGAATGAATCAAGCATAAACCATGCTGATTAATTCAATTTTATTATAATGATTCTAAGGCAGGTATATGTAACCAAAACTGCTGCTGATATGGGATGAAACCATGTCTAGATTTGGGTTTTACTTATGAATCTCTAAATTCATTTCCTCGAGATGTTTTTATTTCATATTGTAAAAATGAAATAAATAAAATTCAATATGTTGATTTAAAGTAAATTCAATGGAGATTATTTTATTCTATTTTTGAATTTGTATATTTTTTGTCACAAAATATTTATTTCATATTGAACTTAATCATATATTGATTCATTAGAATGAAATTTTATTTTGCATAAAACTAGCCAAATAACTCATCCAATGAAAATTTCATTCCAACTGCTGACAAGATTATTGCCTTAGATTCATAGAAACGTGACATATTTCAATTTTGTTTCTCTAAGAATGAAAATCAGAAAGGAAATGGAAAATCAAACTTACTTCATTTATGGAAATTGGAGTTGTGCTGAGGGCATCAGGAGATGAACTGACCTCTCCAATTCTCAAAATAGTTCGGATTATTTCAGATGCTTTCTAAAATAGATAAATAAAACAGACGAAAAGAAAATGAAAGATAAGAGATTAGAATTTTGTTCCCTGTTAAAAAATCTTTGTAGTATTTTCAGTATATTTTCTAAATGAAAATTTTAAAATTTTACATAGAATAAAAACACAACCTATAAGTAAGAACACTAGTTAGTACCTACCTACTAACAGTTTTACACAGTGAAATCATCGTACAGCCACATATTGATTTACAGCTGATCGACTATGGTTTTTTTTACATCTTATAAACTATGATATCTAGAGCTACAGTGCAGAGTGAAGTGAGTGACGCCACTTTGGGTGCTTATCACCTCTAACTCTAATTTACATATAACAAACGGACCGAGTAAGTAGTAATGTGGTACGTGGTATATAGAGCACAAGCAGAGACTGCTGAAGCCATAGCCAGCGTGAGGGCACTACTCATCATATTTAAACGTGCGTATGTACAAGATAAAAGTTCAGGTAAATATGTATTCATTATGGCATTGTCTGTTGATGGGTACGTATATTTCACTTATCACGGTCAAGTTGCATCCATACTTCCTCAACCAGATTGAAGTCAACAAATGCTGCAGATAAATAAATGACAGTATTTACCTTGTCAACTTTATTGACCATTCCCGAAATGATCAACTGGTCTCGGTAATGTTGATGGAACCGATCAAAGTTCACTTGCCACTGGATATCTTCATTAGCCTAAAAAAGAATGAGTAAAAAAAATGGTAGACTGAAAAAAAACAGCCAAAATAATTACTTCAAGGGATATTACCTTGATGGATGATAATTGCTCCCTTTAATCTTGGTCTATGGATCAAAGGACATAGTTTCATCAAAATTTCAAAATAATTATGAAAATATTGTGCAGCGATAGTAGCTTGAAGATGGGGACTGCCAAACTTATTATCCCAGTTGACATGGCTGGCCTTAGGAAACATTTTTTGCCAGGATCCAGGTACACAGCCAAGGTTTGTAGAATTTCAGAGATATAAATTAAGTTTATGTTTGATATTATATATCTATGATAGGGTGAAAGGCCAGAAGAAAATTAAAATCATTGCTGTTCTCTGTAAAACCTGCAATGTGGTTTTGCGTGTATTCGTCCAAAGTAGACTATTCTAGCATAGGACCCCATTAAAGGCAGGGCCCAACTGGTTTAAAGCCTACACTTCATTGTGAACTAATACAAAAGTAAGGTTGTATAGTTTTAAAATTATCCACTACATTGTACATTATAGAGATTAAAAGACAAAAACCAAGAGGTTGCCTAAAAGAGATAAGAAATCATTCATGGCAACCCCCCCACCAAAGAAGTGGATTGCATTATTTTTTTCTTCAAAGTGAAGTGGATTGCTTTTATTGAATGTAATCTAGCATCTTAGAAGGTCATTTGACAATTATTCAAATTATATAAGTTTTAAAAAACAACAACAAAACAAAGCCCAAAGAGACTTGATGAATAATGTGAAAATCAGAGAAATTGTTGGAGCAACACAAGTTCACATTCATCAAAAAAAAATCAAATAGTTTGGATATCTAAGAAGAAGGGCGACTGATCGGTTAGCATTCAGAGCCTACAATCTCACAAGTTCAGACGTTCGGGCAAGAGGACAACCTCACAGACTCTGGATTGAGGGTGTGGTAAAAACATTCAAGTTCCTTGGCCTGTTTATCACAGAGTCGACCCATTAAGTCATCGATCACCATATTCTCTACCCCAAGAAACCTCTTGGTACTTGTGAAAGTTGAAGAAAAAAGTGCTCTGAAGCCCATTCAAGGATAATTCTAGAGGGGATATTAGAGTGTTAAGAAGTGGTTAACGATACAGAAAATGGGAACGGTGAGTCAAGTTCAAACTTGGGCTGAGACAATTTGTGTTCACTTTTCACTAATGCACTTGGGAAAGGTATGAATTCATCTCTTCCCACCTCCAACACATCATGGGCCAGCATGGCAGAGTAAGGCCCATCATCCCCCATGTTTGACAATTACTTGGGGATGGGAGGCCTGTGTCCTGTGATGGACCTTTCAGGCTGATTGTTAGAAAGAAACAAAGCACAATAAGCAGAAAAACCACAGTGTCAAAATTCTAAGTCATGACAAAAATTCCATCAAAGGATAAATATGGTCAGAATGAATTCTTTTTATGACATCACTGGAAAACATTTATAGTAGATTGAAAGAAACCATCCCAAAGAACCATTCTTAAAAGGGGTCTAATGGAGTATTAATGCCAATTTCCAAATCTGTAGACAAAACAGTATGACCTGGAGAGCTGGAATGCACAAACACATGAAGCAGATGAACTCACACATAAAAATGGATAGAACTTTTTGCTACATTTCATGCTTAGGGTTTTTCAATACTTACACCAGTTCTTTGACATTTTGCAGATGGAGGCTCGTCTGAATTCCTCCTTTTCTTTGTCACTGAAAGTTTAAGAAATAGTTTCCTATAATGCAATGGACAGACAAACAAGAGAACCACATACATCAGATCAAAGAATAAACATTTTATGGAAACTAGTGAGATTAAAAAGACTTATACCACAAGTGTATGTCTATATTTTTCAATCTGTAACATGAAGGAAGATAACTTTCATATTTTTATGCAAGAATTACTTCCCTCCAAAGCCTATTGCATTATTTATAAGAGAAACATTATTGCTGTATATATCAAATCAATGTAGCTCCACAAATGGCCCAACTAACTGGCCAAGTGAGCTACAGATTCTTCTATGTGTGTGTCTGTCTGTCTTCGGATGCTACTGGTCACATTTTTAGGGCTACAACCTTGAAAATTTGCATAAGTACACCACTAGGCACCATCTAGAAACAACTTTTTTCAAAAGAGTGTTTACTGGGATCTCAGGTGTTTTGGAGCAACAACGCCCAAATCTCTTGCTGGGATTTTTTAGATAGATGATCTATCTTTTTTAGATATTAGTTGTGGTACATGCACAGACTATGGTGAGTCATTTATACGAGGCATGGATATTATATTACTTAATTCCTCCAGCCCCGCCTTTACGTTGATCTCTCAATGGAAGTTTTGGAATAATCCAATATGTCTTCCCTACAGATGGAAAAGCACAAACTCTGCTGTAATTTCTAATGTCTTATTTTCAAGTTGAATGAAGCTGTTGTTTATGGAAATGATTTTGTTTTTATCCACAGCAATGATTGTTCATATTTGAATTCTGTGATAATATCTCGACTGAATCAGCTTCACACCTTCTCTTTGATATGACTACGTTTTTACAAATTGTTTTTCAAGTTTTAAAGTCGAAATTGACTTTTGCACCACCCTAAATAAAATGCCATGTATGACTATGTTTTGTTTTTAATGTCCCAGAAGAAATAACTCTCATATCTTCACACAAGAGTAACTTCCCTTAGATCAATATTGCATGATTGTACACCTCAATATTTGAATTCTGTGACAATTTCTCAATTCTTTTTCTAAGTTTTAATTTGATAGCAAAATTACTTAAACATTTCCTTCGTTTTTTTAACAGCAAGGATATACTAGTTTCAATCAATAATTGAACAAGTTACATGCCTTTTTATTCCACCGAATCAGAAAGAAGAAAAAGGAGACAAACCATCAGGGATGACATGTCGGATTTCCACATCTTCAGCTGTACCAAGTGAAACAACTTTGCCCGAAGCATCTCGTACTGGGGTCAGGCATCGCTGAATAAAATGTGTTTGGACAAGACTGTGAAATTTCTCACGGACCAGAGTTGGAGAAATTTTTGGATGACCTGTGAAAATGATAAATATTTGTAGCAAATAATAAAGAAGCGAATCTCTTATTTTGAATATCTTTGAGGACAACAAAATAAGCAACAGTTATTTCATATTGTCTGTAATTTTTGACAAGAATGATCAACATTCAAAAAAGTTTCTGGACAGTTGAACTCCTCCTCCTTGTTATTTTCATCACTCACACAACTTTTCAGTCTTTTTGCATACCAATAGTATATGTGATGGAAGAAGGCCATAGAATGTATTGGCTGAAATATTGTGTTAACAACCAAATAACAAGAAGAGTGAGTTTGATTATTACATAATATTGTTACTTAAAGAGGTTAGTCCCAAATTCATATTTCCCCCTTTTTAAATCAGAAGAAATCTTTTTTAAATCTTTATACAAAAACATACTCCTTAATAAATTGTTTTGTTATGTTTTAGTGATTTGTTTTTGAAAAGAAATTTTTTTCCATAATAAACACCATAAAACTTAATATAGATTATCAATACAAAGTAATTTTAACCGTTTTTAGGAGGTCTTTATTTGCCTCGATGTTTAGTTACAGTCAGATTACAACTAAAGACTAGTATAAAGTCTTAGTACCCATTGCTTTTATAACAGTAATGGGTCACAAAAAATTTTATCTCATCAAAAGAGGTTATGAATTGAAAAAGTTTGAGAAATCCTGGATTAGATAACCACATGACAGTGAACAGTGGGAATAAAAATAACGTGTACTAACCCGAAGCCTCCAGGGCATCATTAAGGCGTTCCGTGACTTTGACGACGACATTTCCCATAGTACCCTGTCCTCGATGAAGAATCTCCTCCACCAATAACTCTGCAGCATCACCATATAAGGTTTTGGCAGTATAAATGAAGTAAGGAAAACGCACTCGACATAATATGATATCCACATTGACACTATATTCAACAAAACCCTTTTTATTGGGACTGAATTTCACAATGTGCTGATAGATCAGAGATGCTAAAATCTTTTTCACCTGAAAAAGAATACATACACATGAAGATTGTTAAGTAGGTGTCTTTGCTATTTCAATAACAATGACACTAAAAGCTACAAGCGTGAGTCCAAGCACAATCCCAAGCAGACTTGCTTGTAACCATGCAGCTTTTAGCACCAGTGTTATTCAAATGTTCAATGAAAGTTAGGGTTAAGATTTGGATAATACCAAATTTCAAAAAAAAAGAAAATAATTTTTCCCAATGGAAACCTGAGCAGAAAAATGAGCAAAAAGCAAAAAAGTAACCAAAAGGAATAAGGGAGGTAACAAAATACTTTGAAGCCTTACTTCAATACAATGATCAGAGAGTAACGGTCCAGTTTAGTATTATCGTTACATTGTAAATAAAATTCCAACTCCTAAAACCTTTTAAAAAAATGTTTTTCATAACTGACAATTATCCTGAGGAAATGATGGTCTTATGGATTTGAAAGGCATAAAAAATCACTTGTGAAAAATTTGTTGTTTCTACCCAGTTCATTCTTTAGTACCAGGGGCATAGCTGGGGTGGGGAGAACTATTTGAACCCCCTCCCAAGGTCCCCAAAGGCTTCATGAATAGTAATTCACTATTTGCATTTTTACTGACACTATACGGTAATAAATCTCAGTAAATATTGGAGGGGGCCCCCCCAATAAGTGAAGCACCCACTTCCAATCTCGAGCTGCCCCCTTAAGTAGTGCCAGGAAACATTATATTGGCACTTCAAATGAAACAGAATTCCTGCCTGAAAAGTAATTTTTTGTGCTTTCAATCCATAAAACCAGGCATGGACAACCTTTATAATGTAGTGGGCCATGTATCACATTTTTCATCTTTATAGAAACATGGCTTACAATAAATATTGATTCATGAAGCCTAAACAACAGTCACTTCACAATATTCATTATAAAACTGACTTTCCCAGAAAAATTACATCAAATTTTAAATAAACTAGATTAGTTGCAGGCCACAATAAATGTTGTCACGGGACAGATTTGGATTGGTTGCCCACATGTACATAAAATCTTCCTTTCTGAAGGGAATTAGTTCAGTTTGAAAAAACTTGACTTTTTAAGGTTCTTTTTACAATGCCAAAAAGAACTCTTACTTTCTGCGATTCCAGTACACAATTTATCTTTGATTCAAAATGCCCATGTTGAAATATTGCTGGCTTCATATTCCCAAAATCTATCGAAGTAGGATGTTTACCAAAAAAGAAAGACATCATTCTCTGCTGACAACAGCTTAAGAATGTACAGGCATCCTCACAGGTAAAAGAAGAAACCAATTGCATGTATGTTGGATAAAAAAGCATTTCTTATTTATTTTCAAAATGAATATCTACTGTTGCATTTTATCTTCATTTATTCAATCCTTAATCACCACAACCAGAAACTCTAGTTCAGATATTGCTGTTCGGTTTAGATCATTCAGGTGTTCTGACATTTATATTTATCTATCCGGACTTTGCCAAGCCTTTACCATTCATAGTAGAAACGTGAAATTTTGTACACACACTCCCCTCAATGAGTAGGGAAAATGTTTGCTTTTTTTGTTCTGGTAAAATTTCCCTTTAAAATGAGGTTTTAGTTGAGATGTTCAATTTCCAAAGTAAATTTATCCTAAATTGGTCCCTTAGTTAGTGTCCACCCTTGTTTTCTAATTTGGACAATTTAGTGTCTAACAAAAAGCATGAGAAGTAATTTATTCATTGCTCATCCTTTTTCCCAATTTTTAACTGATCACCCCAAAACGACATGCTGCTAAAAGAGTAGTTGAGAAAAAAAAACCCATTTCACATATATCTCATCTGTTAGGCATGTAACTGTCATTATTGTCACGGTTATCAATCGCTAATACCCAAACTTTGATGAGATTCTAAAAAAAAAAAAAGAAAGTTTCCTACCCCCTCAGTAAACTACCTAACTTTCTTTACTTCTCCACTCTTCCTACCCTCGTATCAAACTAACAAACCTCTCTTTTCCCTTCTTTCTCCCTAACCCTTAAGTAAACTACCCCCCTCCCCCCATTCCTTTCTAAATAAAAATAAGGAATATTGGTCACCTGGAGATTGGGGAAAAAAACACTTCTCACATATATCGGTTGTGCATGTAATTGTGACTGTTTTTGTTGTTAATAATCACCACTACCCACAACAAACTGGTTTAAATACTTTTGCTGTGTTTAAGTTATTCATGTGTTCTGACAAATATATACATGTATTTATCTGCTTTGATGAAACATTAGTTTTAAAATGGGCTTGAAATGATCGCTTGTTATTACACAGTGAATGTATCATTTGGCCTATACAACATAAATAGGATAAACAATCTGCAGCTGATAGGGTAACTGCTTCAATGTAATGTTACTCATACCATGAGCTAAACAGTCGCTGGTAATGCAAAGGCCAAAATAACTGTTTCAACTCAAAATTTTCATTTTTTTTTTTCATCCAGTCTATATCAGTTCAATTTGCTTCTTTCAAACGTGACAATTATGTCGTCAAGAAATGGATATATGATCTGAAAGAATGATTATAAATTGCATTATATTATATTAGACACAATCCATCATCATTCTGTCTCCTGAACATCTAACCTTCAAACAAGTTTGATCCAGATATTTCACCTTTTTTCCCAGCAAAAAAATGAAAAAAATACTTGTCAATAGTGACCTTTCCCATTTCAGCTACAGAGAGGCAAGCACTGATGACGAATGTAAAGTCTAAGACAATAATCCTAACACTGCAGCTGGACAGTAGCCATTTTGAAACGCGAAATGTAATGATAGCAAAATATTTTTAAAAACATATTTTCAGGGGCTCCTAAAATCTTACAGTCAGTCTATCTGCCCTCTTTGCACTGCCTCAAGTACAGCCCTGAATTCAACTCTTACTGGAGGAAAACTAAGATAGCCTTAAACGAAGAATAAAATTTAGGTAAATATAGAGAATTGGGACGTAATTTCTGACAATACTGAATTACTTCAACTCTCTATTTATTTATTTTATGTATGCAGCCTCATAAGGAAGACAACAAAGTACGATCGCTTCTCTGCAAAGATTTATTAAACAGAATAAAGGCAACCTTTGGATTTCGGGACGTGCGAATTTTACCATTGCTGAAATCGACTACGGATGGGAAAAATGGCATAATGAATAAATGAAATTGGTTCTGTTCCCTATATCTCAGATATACGTTGTTTTTTGTCCATTGTGTTTTCATACGTCGATTTCGTCAAAATTCACACGCACCCAAATCCTGAGATTGTCAGGGGAAAAATCTGAGAATCATAACGATGTGAAAAGGAAGAAAACAATTTATTTTTAACTAATGAAACCAATAACTTCTCTTGCTTTAGTTTGAACGATTCTCGTGTTCTTTTTAAAACATAAATATGTTAATAATACCTGCTCCGCTTTGAAACCACTTTGAAAGACAAGCAATTTCAAAGAACAAGGTCCCATCTCCAATAAAATGTCACATATTTTCTCGGCAATTTCAGCAAAATTTTCACGAATGATTAATTTGCAAAGATTTACTCGACTTCTAGACATTGTTACTTGTCAAGAAAATTATACACATGTGGTAGGGAAATAAAACGGTGTGAGCAACGGTGAACAGCCAAAACTGATTTCCAACAAAATATGTTCCAGCAGTATTTTTTTAAATTTTTTTTCAAGAAGCAACATTATGATACAATATACGGGTTCATGGTTTTTGTTGCAGAATCCATTGAATCGATAAATAGATTTTTTAAGATTTCTCTTTAAGCCTCGAAGCATATGTGAATATGCATTTACCAGGGATATTTTTTCTGGAAGACTTTAATGTTAGGTGACCGTGTACAATGTCATAATTAGAAAACAAAACAAACTATTTTCTGATTAAGTTTTGTCTTAATTCGTTTCTTGAACACAATGTTTCGGCTGTTATACCCTACGGCTGTCTTCAGGTATGAGTGGATGTATTTTTGACCATCAAGACAGGAAGGCCTGTCGCTTGGAACGCACACATTTATCATCATCATCAGTCTCTTAATGTACGTTGTTGGACATAGACCTTCCACAGGATTAGCCACGCCTCTTTATTGTAGGCTTCGTGGAGCCACTACTCTCTGAATTTCTCTAGTTTGTCTCTTTATCTTTTATTCTGGCGGCCTCAGTCACACATATGATCTCTGATTTGTTGTGAGTTATGATGTCCATCCAACATTCTTGCAGCATGACCAGCCCATTGCCATTTGAATTTTCTAGTAAATTCTATGATGTCTTGGACTCCTGTTTTCTCCCTGGTATACTTTGCTGTCTTGTGATCTCTCCATGTGAAGTTGGGCATGATTCTTACATGTGCACGTTGCATGGTTCTCAGTCTGCAGGTCTGTCTCTTGGTTAGGTTCCATGTTTCAGCTCCACAGGTGACTATCAAGAGGATGCATTGGTTGTATACCCTTCTTTTTGGGACTAATGGGATCTTCTTGTTTTTGAAGGTTGAGCTTTCTTTGCCAAAGGCTTGCCACCCTAGAGTGATTCTTTGCTCGATTTCTTCTTCTTCTGAGAATTTCATGGAGATTCATTGTCTTGGGTAGATATAGTGATCTAATTTCTCAAATACTGAATCTTCGATTTTTATCGTTTTGTTCTAATTTCCGATGTGATTATTGCACATGACCTTTGTTTTACTGAATTTCATATGCTTTCTTCATTTAGTTCATCTATCTTCAATTGGAAGTCATATAGGTTCTCTATAAGAAGGGCGATGTCGTCTGCGAATCTGAGGTAGCTCAAATATTCGCCGTCTATTCTAATTTCTTTATTTTCCCAGTCTAGGTTAGGTTTAGGAGCTGTTGATTTTTGGTCCCAAACTTTGTTGTTGGTTGTAATTGATAACAAAAATCCATAGCCAAAAAATCTGAACAAAACTTTACAAAATAATATTCCCTAATCTAAAAAATTCTAACAGAAACTTTTCTTTTATGAAAATCTTATCATAATTCACCTAAAGTCTGTCTATCTGTCCAACGGTACATGGCCGCCTACTTCAAAACCACACAACCCCATGGAATTTTCTGTGTGTACCAATGTGACCCCAGTTAAAGTTTTTAGCAAATAAGATTTTTAATATAACTTTTGCCCCCAGAAATAGCAAATTTTCTTGGAGAAGGGCTTACAATGTACATTAATGCTAAAATGGACACATTTTTAGTATCCACTTTATAAAAATTGATTGTGTAATAAATGTGTATTAAAAAGTTATAAAATAATTATCTTCAAATTACTTATTGAATTGTTTATTGTAGATAGAATTGCTGACTTTGGAATTATTAATTGATTTGCTACTTGTGAGTGGGATTTTTGTTTGGGGCCTTTGTAAGAAAAAAATTTTTTCAAAAATCAGCTGCAGCCGAGCAAAGTGCAGATGTAGTAGGGAATGGTCACGTGACAGTTCACTGCCTATTTTTTGGCCAATCAGAGCCCACCTAACACATATTAGCTGGAGCTTGGTTGAGGGAGGAGAAGGTCCATATATTGCTGTCTCTCATCCTAATCTAATAGTCACAGAGGGTGTCATAACAACAGCTCCTGACCTGTTGTTAACAGATTGAATTTACACTAACTAATAATGATAGCTGCCATCTGGATTCACCATCAGAACACTCAAACACAAAGACACCACAATTTTTTCAGAGCACCTTGTGATATTTGTCAACTCTGAGTTCTCAACAAAAATCAACTTCTACAGAACAAGAAGAAAACATTTTTCCCTCCGACAGAACTCCACAAAAGATTTTTCTGTCTCCATGAACAATAAAATATCTCAACTTCATACAGACTGTTAACTGAAAACACTTTTTTCCCCATGGAAGCACTTAATTTTGCAACTTTTCTTCCTCTACCATTTCTCCATTTGTTAATTCTTTCTGTCAAAGAAGAAATCAGGGTTGATAGAAAAAACTTTGCTCTTTGCATCTTTTGTCTCATTCAATTGTTTCAGACTAAGCTGCTCTTGATATGTGGGTATTAAGGAGTATTATTCAAAATAATCCTTACAACTTTTTCTGCTGAATCCATTGACTTTCCACTGACTGCTGTTGAAAATAGCTTACTCGCATCATGAGTGGGAAATTCATATTATTCATACAGAGGAGGGAAGAATAAGAGAGAGAATTATGAGGACTTTGGTACAGTTCATAAAGAGGGCTGAGTGTAAGAGGAAGAATGACTTTATTCCCTTTAAAGCTTACATTCATGTACATTTTTCTGAGATTGTGAAAAAAATCTCTAAAAATCACAATTATCACTTTTTAAAAGCTGAAACACTATCTGGTTTCTATCCCTCTGTCAATTTCACGATCCCTCTTTATGGCAACAGTTATCGAGCCTGTTAAGGTAGGTATTTAGCCTAATAGAAATTTTTTTTTTTATAAAGGATAAAACATACCATGTTTAGGAGGAATCACAAATATCAATGATTTTGATTATAGACAATAAAAGTGTTATAGATTTAGTATTCTATGAAATCAAATGAAATGAACAAAAAGAAATTGAAGTAACAAACACTTATAGGATAAGAACATATGGTAAAGTGAGTAATGCCACTTCAGGTACTTGTCGCCTCTGTCTATTTGAAATGTCATGAAAACCTCAAATAATTCTGAGGTGAAGAGAAACTTGTGCTAGTTGAAACTTATGACTGTTGCCATGGTTAGTGTAAGGGCATATACTTTCGACTAATAGAATAGGGAATCAAGTAAATATTACAAAAAGATTATGCTCTGGACTATGTACGTTTCATTCACGCTTATAGCAGCAGCAGCCATCAGCCTTTCTCCCTCCTACGCTCTTATTAAACTTCATGACTTTCTTTTCTCCTTTCCTTCTCTTTTATCATACTAACTAACTTTTTTTCTCTTTTCTCTCTGCCTACCCGGTTGGCAAAGAGAATCAAATTGGTAAACTTTCTTTTCCCCCCACTCTCTGTCTACCTTTTTATTAAACTACCCAACTTCCTTTTCCAAATTCAGTTGGGCTGTGCTCATGTTTAGATGGCTCCTATTGCATGACAGACAGAAAGACAGACTGATGGTATGACTCTTCTTACTTATATATGAAGATGTTAACGAAAGTAACAGACAGACAGACAACCAGATGATGTGACACATCTCACTTATGTACAGAAGAACTAGCATTCCAAGGGAAATTATGAACCACCACCAGCCATATATGCTTCTTTTTACCTCATGAATTAAGCAATGGTGGTAGTAAAATTAAGTTGAAAATGCCACCAGTATAGTTTGAACCATTGAGTCATGATTCTCAAAAAAAAAACAGGTTAGTCTCTCAATAGAAGCCATCACATGACCATTGTCTTTAAATAACATGCCATGTTGGGGGTGATCAATCAAAAAATTGAGAAAAAGGATGATCAATGAATAAGTTGAATATTATTGGGCTGTGATCACTAAAAAAATCTGAATTTTCAATTTAGAAGCATGAATGCTACCAGACACAAACTAAGGGATCAATTCAACTTGAACTTACAAATTGAAACCCTCACTGAAAACCTATTCAGTCTGTTGGGTGTAGTGTTAATAAGAACCCAGCAACAGTATTCAACCCAGTCTGTTGTGGGTAGTCATGATTAAGAAGAAAATAACAAAATGTCAAGATTCATCGGATAAAATAAAAGTCTGCACCAAAATTTTACTACTAAAACCATTTAATCCACTGGTTGCTATTGCTTTTTCTCAATTGACTTTGAAATGCTTAGTATTTTGATGCTGAGACCTGAGGTCTTATTCATTTAACATACTGTATCCATAAAATAACAAATTATTCATTGACTCATGCCACAAAATAGAAGAATCATTGGCTGATTATTCAGGACAAGGAGAAAGAATAAAAGTTGTAAACACCAGTAATAAAGCAAGAAAAAAGTTTGTGTGCCCCCCCCTCCTCATCCCCCCCCCCAATATTACTTTATGCCCCACTGAGGTAGATCTTATTACATAATTTATTTGTGGGAAGAATTAGTATAGGTAATGGTTCTACCATTTTAAATAATCAGGTCATTCAGTAATAACATTCACTGGTGGAGTACTGAACTAGACGCTATAAAAGTCTGTAGTCAGAACCAGCCTTGGAGGCTGCAGGGGGCTCAATTAGAGAGATTGGGGGGGACAGGCACATTCACAGCTAAAGTCTGTTAAATCTTAGAGATACAAATGAAGTTTATCATGGACTTTATATCTCTATGGTGGAATGGAAAGCAATCAAAATGTGTGCTTAAAAATTTT
Source organism: Thysanoteuthis rhombus (assembly GCA_963457665.1). NCBI lineage: Eukaryota > Metazoa > Mollusca > Cephalopoda > Oegopsida > Thysanoteuthidae > Thysanoteuthis > Thysanoteuthis major. The sequence continues at coordinate 16,092,381 of OY735206.1, read as the reverse complement.
AGAGAAATGAATGCTGTTATATAATTTATTTACATAATGTTCATTGAGTAGATGTGAGGTGATCCAATAAAATGAAGGCGGTAATTTGACAATGTGAGAATTAGAAAAAATCGAGAAAGACAAGCGTTACCTCTCAAAAATGTTTATTATTATGAGGGCAGGTTTGATACATTTCGCTGGTACTGCCAGCCTTTTCAAAAGCACAAAACAATACAGGAAAACTGTTTTGAATTGGTGTAGCTGTTTAGATGTTTGCGTGAAGGAATGAGATGAGAAAAGTAGTTGTACATAGAGGGTGTTTTTTCTCTGGTTGTTCAGCGAGAAAGGAAAACCCATATAAACTCCTTCCCCTTTCCTCTCCTACTGAACAACCAGAGAAAAAACACCCTCGATATACAACTATTTTCCTTTTTGTGAGGCCCAATTGGAAGCAGTTGGTTCAATGGGCTTAAGGTCTGCAGCTTAAGCCAAATTTTTTCAGGAGTGAATTTATTTATATATGATTGACTTTTATGGAAACTGCTGACTTGAAAGTACAGCCTGAATACCCTTCCGATTCTGATCTTTACAATTGCTATCAGTATTAGCAAGACAGCAGTATGAAGCATCAGGCAGCTACATTTTAATCTTATCTCTACAATAACCAATAACTACCCACAATAGACCAGTTTAATCACTGTTGCTGGGTTTAGGCTATTCATGTGTTCTGACATTTATATGTATGCATGTATCTATCTATCTATATATTTATCTATCTATCCAGACTTGGCTCAGCCCTTACCATTCATTGAAGAAACTCAAAATTTTGCATACACACTCCTCTCAGTGAGTTGAGGAAATAGATTAATCACTCCCAACACAGCATAAAGGGGGTGGGGGTAATTTATAATATATATGTATATATATATGTTTGAGTTCATCATCATCATCAGTCTTTTAACGTCCATCATTAGACATAGACTTTCCCCAGAATTCGCCACATTTCTCTATCATGGGCATCACGGAGCCAGTAATTTCTGAATTTTTCTAGCTTGTCTTTCCAACAAATATTCTGCCGGCCTCAGTTGCACGTATGATATCGGGGGATCCATGTTGTGAGTTCCGATGTACATCACTTGTCCACCATTCTTGCAACATGGCTAGCCCACTGCCATTTGAGATTTTCAATGGATTCAATGTCCCTGACTCTTGTCTTTTTCTGGATGTACTATGCTGTCTTGTGGTCTCTCCATGCGAGGCCCAGCATAATTCTTTCATGTGCACGTTACATGGTTCTCAATTTGTGGATCTGTCTCTTGGTTAGGTTCCATGTTTCAGCTCCATAAGTGACTATTGGGAGGATGCATTGGTTATACATCCTTATTTTTAGGATTAATGGGATCTTCTTATTTTTGAAGGTTGAGCTTGCTCTGCCAAAGGCTGGCCATCCTAGTGTGATTCTTCACTTGATTTCTTCTTCTTTTAAGGGTTTCATGGAGTCCTAGGTAGATGTAGTGATCTACTTTCTCCAGTTCTGTGTCCTCGATTTTGATCTAAGTGTTTTTATCTCCGATGTGGTTGTTGCACATGATCTTTGTCTTGCTGAAGTTCATGTGTAGGCCGACTTTCTTGCTCTCTTCATTTAGTTCATCTATCAGTAGTTGGAGGTTGTATAGGTTCTCTGCGAAAAGGGTGAGGCCATCTTCAAATTTGAGGTTGCTCAGATACTCGCCGTCTATTCTAATTCCTTTACTCTCCCAGTCTAGTCTTCTGAAGATCATCTCAAGGCAGGCTATGAAGAGTTTGGGTGAGCTAGTATCACCTTGTCTTATTCCTTTCTGGAGCTGAAAGGGGTCCAAGTCTTTATGTAGCCTGATAAAGGAGTTGCTGTGATTGTATATATGTTTCAGCACTTCAACATGTACTGGATCTACACCTTGTCGAGTGATGGCCTCCATGACCTTAGGGATTTTCTACTGAGTTGAATGCCTTTTTGAAGTCGATAAATGCTACAGCGAGTGGTAGTTTATTTTCTGCTGCTTTTTCTTTCAGCTGATTTATCAAATGCAGGTGGTCCACAGTTGAGTAGCTTCTTCTAAAGCCAGCTTGCTCTCATGGTTGGTTTTCATCGAGTGTTTTTGTGATTCGGTTGGTGATGATTTTTTAGAAAAGTTTATATACGCAGTTGAGTAGGCTTATAGGCCTGTTGTTGTTGAGGTCTTTCAGGTTTCCATTTCTATATAAAAGCATTATGATAGCAGTGTTCCAATTGTCTGGGACTTTACTGTGTTTTAGACACAAGTTGCAAAGGACGGCCAGTTTCCTAGTGATGATTTTACCTGCTTAGACAGCAGTATAAAGCATTGAGCAGCAGTCTCTACAATAACTAATGTTTTGATGTATTACAATTAGGTACAATAGTAATTCTGTAGTCTCATTCTAATGTGGCTTCTCAGCTTTCTGGCTGAGAGCTAAGAGTAGTATCTGTTCTTATTAGCTTAATATCTGATACCTCCCTGATGGCGGGGGCTTTGAAAATAAACTGATTAGTTACGAAATAGACTAGTCCTGATTTGAATTCAGCTGATGTCACTCAGATATGCGCTTCTAGTCATATGAAGTCTGCTTAATGATTATAACCCTGACCCTTAACCCTAACCCTTTATTATCCAAATCTCTACCTTTAAAATGAATTAAATTGGGATGTTTCTTCTTTGACTTGAAGTAAATTATCTTTTCTCCACATAACAACTTTGGTACTAGTCATTAAACATTAAGAACATATCAGATATTAAGCTGATAAGAATGGATACTACGCTCTCTTCTTAGCCCAAAGGCTGAGAAGCCACATTTCAAACAGAACCATAGAATCACAATTGTGTCTACAATTATTCTTTTTATCAAAAAAATATAGTGCAATCTTCAAATCTCTTATTTTGATGCAATATTTGATTTTTTAGATGAAAAAGGACAATATTTGCATCTCTCTTGAAGGTTTATGCAATAATATTGATAATAAATAATTGAAAGCAGGTCTGGTCAGTCACTCAATACAATGACCAACGTTTTTTTGCAGCATACCAAGGTTGGGGGTGATCAATTAAAAAAATTATAAAAAGGAGTCATGAATGAAAAAGTTACTTCTCTTTTGTTGGTCTGTTTGAGATAAAAGAGTATGCATTTTTAGAAAACAAGTGTGAATGTTGCCAAGCACAAACTAAGATAAACTTACATGGCAAATTGAACCCCATATGAAATATCCCTGAGGATGGGGGGTGACAAAGCAAAAAAAAGTTTTATTTTTAAACATAATAATTAGTCAATGTGCAGACTGTGTGCATGATTCATAAATAGCCAGCCAGCCAGCCTAGGTTGAAAACAGAAGAAACCTATGTTGACAGTTTTTGTTGACAGTTTCTTATATTATTACAATTAGGTATGCCATCAACAAAAAATACCCATGATATTTACCAAGTTTACCTAAGTCAGGCACAGGGTTTACAATAGAGAAGTACCCATTGAAGATTTAATTCATAACATAGAACTCAAGTCTACAAACAAATGATAAACAGTGCCCTTATGCAGGCTACATCACATATCACAAGTTCTCTCCATACTCGTGTGTCTCAGATAAACTTCTTTGAGGTTTTGCAATACATGACTTCTGATAGTCACCTATGGAGCTGAAACATAAAACCAACTCCAAAAGATTGACCCTCAAACCAAGAACCATGCAACATGCATGTGAGAGAATCATGCTCAACATCATATGGAGAAATCACAGCATGGTAAAAAAAAAAAAAATAGGAGTCCAAGATACCATAAAACCCATGAAAATTCTCAAATAGCAATGGGCAGGTCATGTTGCAAGAATGTCAAGCAACTGCTGGACATCAGGACTCACAACATGGATCCCCCAGTGATCAAATAAGAAAAAGTGACCAGCAAAAAAATGAAATGGTATGATGCACAAGACAAGTTCAGAAAATGTTGTCTCTGTGAAGCCCAAGAGAGAGATGGCTGGTGAGTCTTTGGGAAGGTCTATGTCCAACAAAGAATGCTAAAAAGCTGATGTCGATGATGATGATGATGATGAATTCTAAAAATATTATTGAGATTGCATATTATGATTAAAGGATTGTTGGGAAAAGGTTAACACTTGAAAAGTTACTTCCTGATTTTCTTTAATATCTAATTGAAACATGACCTATATAAATGTATATATATATATGTATATATATATATATATACATATATATATATATATATATATATATATATATATATATATATATATAGATGTATATATATATATATATATATGTATGTATATATATAAATATATATACGTATATATATATATATATATATATATATATATATATTCTCCTTTATTTGGTTATGTAAGATCGTATGTTGTATTGGGGGTGATCAATTAAACATTGGAAGAGAGGGTGAACTGAAGAAATCCAGGTAACAAACAATGATAAGGATATCTTTTTTTATTTGGTTGAGTAAGATTATATGCCGTATTGGGGCTGATCAATTTAAACTTTGAGAGAGAGGATGAACTGAAGAAACCCAGGTAACAAACAATAATGACGATGTCCTTTTTGATTTTGTTATAAGATTATATATTTCTGCCAATGAGTCTGCGAATGTTCATAAATGTTCGTTCAGAGTGCACTGTTTTCTATATACATGGAAATATCTGTATGTGTGTTGTTAGTGAAGTCTTTTGAGCAAAATGTCACGTGTAATTTAAGGAGTGAAGAATCATAAAGATTTGTGTAAAGGGAAAAGTACTCTCTGACGTTGAAGTGTTGATAGTTATGGGGTTATGTATGTTCTCCTGCATGTATCTTTGTTTCTGAGTCATAAGATCTGAAGTTACTGCATCTCCTTTCAGTTGGTGACTTCTGTCATGGATTTTTGCCAACTACTTCTGAAGAATTTTTTTACCAACTGTTGGGTTTGGTGAATTGGTTTCTTTTATATGAAACTGGGGGAGGGGCTGAAAAATTTGTTAGTGATTGGTCAAAAAATATTTGTTGCATCTATTTGATTTTATACTTGAATTTTTGCTGTTTTAATTTCATAAGGGAATCATTTTTATGTTTCTGAAAACCCTGCACTATCAGCATTTTGATGTATTATTTGCAGTCATAGAAATGTGTTTTGTGAACTTGGTACATTATAAGGAGGTATAGAGGATTTATTCTCAAGGATCATCGGAGGGTCTGTCTGTACCCCCATTTCCACCACTGATCAATCGTATTGAACCAAAAGTAAAGTGGACCACAGCACAAGAAAATTTAAACAGGTCTGTTTAGTCACACAATAGAAACCATTGCAAGACCAATTTCTTTTGGCAGCATGCCATGTTAGGGGTGATCAATTAAAACATTGGAAGAAGGGGTGAACTGAAGAAACCAATTTTTACTGTTTCCATGATATTTTCTGTGTATGGTTTTGAAAATTCAAACACTATATGCCAATGAAGTTGAAATCTTAAAGTCAATTAAAGATAATGGTGCAGTATAATTGTCTTACATTATCCCCACTATAACATTTCCATAAAGAAAAGACTTTATCATTTTTTATTGATGCTCACTCCACGGTCTTACCCTGGGATCAGGTTATGCTTTTATGGTCAAGCGCAACACCAATCATTTCAATCATACAGTTGTAATTGCTTACACTATAAGCCAGTGAGTGCAGCATCTTCTCTATGGTTGCAATTCCTATTGTATAACAGGATTGCCACTAGATTCTGAACGTACACTTTTTCCACCCCTTCCCTGGAAAAGTGGCAGTGGACACCCATGCTCTCACGGTCTTTAATATTCAAATCATTTTCAGGCAAGAGGCAACACATCCAAATTACTCACATGCCTACAGAGATGTCCTCAATTCAATTTGCTTTTAGGAAACCAAGCCTGTGTGCCAGATTCCAACCGTGCACACTCCTGTGCAGACCCACACAGCTTTTAGTGTCACCATTATTAAGATATTTTAAAGCGAGGTTGAGGCTAAAATTTTCCAGAACTGACAGATTTCCAGAGGAACTGAAGGTTACATGGATTGAAAGTACAAAAAATCACTGATGAATTAACCCCCAAATATTAACCTACTGTAAAGCAGACATATTTGCTTGGCTCTTGAGTAGTGGTGTTCATTTTACCACATACTGCTAAAATAGGTGAACACACTTGGGTAGATACAAAGTCAGGACCCAGTTTTGGATGATGTATACAAGGCAGATAGATCACTCACTTCAAGAGCCAATTTTCCAGGTGAAACAAAAGTTGGATTCAGTCAAAGGAAAATTCATTTCCATAATTTTTCACTCAAGATCAACAAACTGAATTTCAACTGGAGAGAGAGAGAGGGGGAGAGAGAGAGAGAGAGAGAGAGAGTAATAGAAACAAAGTAAAGAAGAAAAGGAGAGAGAGAGATGAGGATTAAAGAAGAGAGTGAGAAAAGAGAGAAGTAAAGAAGTAAAAGCAAGAGAGAGACAAAGGGTAAAGAAGGAAGAGTAGGTGAGAGAGAGAGAGAGAGAGAATGAAAACAGAGAGAACAAGAAAGTAAAGAAAGAAAAGAGAAAAAGACAGAAAACAAAAAGGGAAAGAGAGAGACAAAGGGTAAAGGAAAATAGAGAAAGAAAGAATGAAGAAAGAAAAGAGAGAGAGAAAGAAAGTAAAGAAGGAAAAAGATTGTCATAGAGTAAAGGCAAAGAGAGAGAGAGAGAGAGAGAGAGAGAGAAAATGAGAGTAAACAGAAAGAGGGAGAAAAAGAAATATAAGAGAGAGAGAATAAAGATAAAGAGAAAAAGAAAGGAGGTAAAGGAGGAAAATAGAGAGAGAAGCTGAGTAAAGATGGGAAAGGGAGCGACACACACTAAAGAAACGAAAGAAAGAGAGATTATAGAAAGAACGAGCTGAAGAAAAAAAGAGAGAGAAGAAAAGAAGAAAAAGAAGAAAGGAAAAGCAGAGAGAAAAAAATGGAAAGAAGAAAAAAAGGAAAGCAATAGGACGAAGGAGGAGGGGCGTGAAAACAGAACTGACGTCATCAAAATCTCGCGGGTTTTCGTGCGTGACGTCACACAGCATACACATGCACACAACACCGACAGCCATGGAAGAAGAAATAACAATCATGTCGTAAAAAAGTTCGGGTCTTTTTTTGTGTGGATTTACATTAAAAAAAGGCAGAGACATCTGTTTTTTTTTTTTGATTTTCAATCATCACCCAGACCCTCTTTATTTCATTTGAAGAGTGGAGAGGGTTACTGTCACCTCCCGAACTAAAGCCATAAATAAGGTGGTGATAAAACAACTGGAGGGAAGATAAAATTATAACGAAAAAATACTATTTTTTCCTTTTTTTTCTTCTTCTAAGTAAAAAAAAAAAAGAAGAGGGAGAATTTTTTTGTCTTGTGAAAAAACTTTCTCTCCTTTCTTTGTGGTTTAAAAAAAAGGAAAGATTTTTATCGTTATCATCTTCAAGGAGAGAAAAAAACAACTTGAAATTAAACTAGAAATCCGATAAAAATAATAAAAAACCATGTTTGAAAACCGATCCCCAATGGAGAGCAGCGCCAAGCGTAAATCTTCTCCCCATGCTTATTTGGATTATGAAGTAAGTAAAGAGACAAACACGTTTTTTTTTCTTTTACATTGTTGTTGTTGATGGTCAATCATCCACAGATGTTCTACTTATGTTCTAAAGTTTATTTGGAAATTGTTCGGTTGAGGTTTGCAAAGAAAAAGGGAAGTTGCTGTTACAGGCGTTGTATACAATTTTCTCCTCTCCCAATAAGTGAAATTTTTTCTTGGCCGAACTATATCCATGATTTCTTTATTTGAATAAATCCTCTTAGAGCATAATTCGATGTCATATCTTTTGAAAAATTATCCCTGTATGAATGCTTTTATGCGTATCTACTCTCCTGCAATTAACATTAAAAATATGAACCATCTTAACAAAATATATATTCAACACTGGACATTAATTCAAGTTTAAAAAAAATTGATAACGAAACATCAAATGAATTACTAGCCTATCAGAAAAGAAACATTGAGGTACATAAAAAAGTTATATCTATTTTATAAGTTGAGTATTATTACAATACAATTCAATACATTCATTAGTATAAAAATGTTTTTAGTAATCCTATAGTTTAGCGGCGTAATTTCGTAATATCTAAAAAGCGTAAATTTTTTTTTATATAATTTGGCGCAATTTTAGTTCGACTGGGAGTTCGTTTTTTTCGTTGTCAAAATAATTTACGCCTCTGTAGTATAGGAGGTATTACATAGGTACCTAATTTACACCCCTTAGGATAATCTCACAGACAAAGTTCATGCACAAATCTAGTTTTTTCAGCAAATTGATTAAAACCCTATTAATTTGTGGTGTCAAAATAGACTGATTTTTATTAGTTTCCACATTTTGGTGAGTAGTGAATATGGAAGCACATGGCTTAACTAATCTGCGAACCTATAATTCTTGTCAAAGAGAAGATTTTTTGATATTTGATTTTAGAATTCACCTATGTTTAAATTCAATTTCCCCCTAAAAGATCCTCTTTAACTGAGAAATAATTTTGAGCTCATAAAATGAGCAGCATGAATAAAAACTAAAAGCATGGCTTCTTTTCCTGATTTGATTTGCTATATATTTATTTATTCATTTTTTGAGTCCCTTTATTTTATTTTTAGTTTGAGCCTTACTGCTATTTGGTGCAATTTACTAAAACACCACTTGTATTTGTATGTTTATTTTTGGTCTGTAACACCCCAAAGATTAGAAAAAGGGAGTTTGTTTAAGTATATCAGTACGCTGATATCAAAGATTAGAATAAGACTAGTTGCTTGATTCCAGAAATGTGAGGAAAAAGAGATTTTTGTCGGATTCATATAATTTTTGTTGAAGAACTTGTCAAAATATCAATTTAATATCCTTATTTTCACGTCAAAGATATACTTCTTTAAGAAAAAAATTTCCAGAAGATTTAAAAGTGATTAGCGTAGATTTCATATTTGATCTGCCCGTATCTCAGTTTATGTAATATCTCTGAAAGTTCTCTATGAGAGACTGTGGAAGGGTGGGTCATGGACGAATAATGAAGAATCGATTAAATTTGGGGGCGGATTCAGGACTTGAAAAGCTACCTCCCTTGCATCATGGTTGTTTGAGAACCGATTTTCACTCGGTAATCGTTGGGTTTCGATTTAGCGAACGTAAGAAATTTTGAAAAAATCGATTTCCCCGTGTAGTAAGAATTGTTTTGACTGAATCTGACCTTCGTTTTTTTTTTGTTTGCTTTTTTTTAGACAAACGTTGTTTTCATAGAGTAAAGCAAGTAAATTTACTCTAAAAGGGGTGATCAGTTTATCAGTCATGGGAAAATGGCCCCTGAATTTGTGACCTTCTGTGCAACACCCGATGTTCAGTTTACTATGTAAATATCTGCTAATATAACACTGATGTTGGCAGAGGCATGCTCTCTCCAGAGTCTGTTTTTTCGTTACTATTTCAGAAGATAATTTGATCATCAGAAAGTTGATTTTTAATTTAATTGCGTCATTCTAATTAGAATTAAAAGCTACTAACTGAACTCGAAACTTACTCTATCAAATAAAATACCATGCTTAATATACATTGAACTGGCGTAAACTCGCCATTTTTTAGAGCACTCGTTTAAGTCAGACATGTCTCGGAATTACAGTGGCGAAACTACCACATCGTGATTATGAAAAGAGCTGAATATTTTTATTTCCAAGGTGTTGATATAACCTCAAACAGTAAATACTGACCCCAAGATATCCTCTGTGGTAAAATTTGGTAAACGTTCTCAATGGTCATGGTTTTGTTTTTTTTGCTATCGTTTGCTTCTTGGTCCATTGTATTTAGTGAAATGTGCATTTTAAATGGAAAATAGAAACGGTCGTAATAGTTTACGCCACTTCAATGTATTTAATTTCCGAATATGTTAGTGTGCAGCTCGCCTCTTTTACACTTGCGTTATTTTTTAAGAATATTAGAAGAGGCTTCCTTTGGTAAAATATTCGTTTCTGGTACAACGTAGTTCTAGATGAAAATATTTTTTTTTTTTATCTCTTTCTTTTAATCCATCAGACCCCACAATTATCATTCGGAGATTTAAGTTTTTTTGTTTTTTTTTTTCAAGAAAAGAGAAACAATTTAAGGATTGGGCTTGTAACTATAATGCTTAACTGGGCACTTACTTTTCGCCATTTTTGCGGAAGTAGGGTTTTTAGCGTTAGTTCTCTTGGTTGATTCTTGTAGTTGTTCGATGGCATGCACTTTCATATTTGATCTTTAAGTAACTCCGTTTTTTTTGTTTTTTTTTGTTTTTTCAGAAATTTAATTGACTTATTTGCTCAATATGAAATTTTGGTGTGTAATAATTAAATGTCTTCAATGAATATGCATAGTCTGGTGGGGAAAAGAGCAACAAGGCAGAAATTAATTTACATTTGTATCTAGTTTATTTAAATTAAAAAAAAAAATGAATTTGATATTTTTTCTTATGCGTATAAGTATTCCTCCCTGACATCACAGGCACATATTGTAAATCGAACCCTCACTTTGCAACCAGTTCACTCGCTTCGCCTATAAAACTTACTTATTCTTCTTATTCAGAAACGGAACATTTCCGGAGAAAACAAGGGACCAGATTCAGTCATAGTAGCCGTTCATTCTTGTTGAAAAAACAATTTTTTTCATTTTTTTCCCTTTTCACGCACGTTCACCAAAACAAATCCTATATTATTTACAATTTAAAACTTTGTTTCAAAATGTCTTTGTTTTGGGGGGTTCTTAATATTAGTGGATTTTTTGTAATAACAAGACTAGTTTGGTTCCGAATTACCTAATCTTAGCAAACATTGTGAACATTCTCGTTGTAAAACTAATATACTTTGTGTTTGAGAATATGCTTGGAATTTTAAGCGTGACTAGTATGCATGTTCCTCTGACAGAAGCAGCATTCCAAAACTGACCCTCGGATTAAAGTAGTACAAAAAATCGGAAAGAATTTATTTCTAGAACTTTACAAACAACTGATTGTGTGTTGGGGGGGGTATTACCTTTCCCGTTTTAAATTGTTTAGCGTTCAAGCTGCTGAAAAACAGATGCTGATGACACACTAACCCCGGGAACGGCGACCATTTCAAAACGGGATTCATAACGATTGATGCTTTAATCCAGATTTTTTTTTTCAAACCTTTACATTTAATGTTGAAGCACCCACAAAAAATTCAGAAAACAAAATGAACCCAGACTTTTCTCGCATTCGCAAAAAAGGGAGACTACACTATAATTGGGATTTAATAGTTATCTCTGGTGACAAATGTTACTGACAAAAAATGTGAACCATCACGTGGCCTATTGTATAAAATTATTCGCTGTACTACGATTAACATTTGTAGATGGTTTGTTTTGAAAATCTGTGTCTAAGAACATAGTTTTAACTTTAATCTCAATCAATTTTTCTATTTATATTCACAAATCCACATGTAATCACCAGAGGAATCGTAAGGTTGAGCTCATAGTGTATTGTTCACTTATTTGAAAAAGAAATGTCAAGCAAGAAGAAAAAATTTTTCATCTAGTTTGTCCTTGCTATCAAAAAATGACCACAGTATCTATCTACAATTGAAGGAATCTGTATGCACTGCGATTACTTGAGAACTGGCATTTGAGTTGATGTCTGCCACATATTAGCTAACAAGGCGTCGCAGTGTTGAGTTAGAAGTTGTTTGGATCTGTGGTTTTCGGAAAATCTAATAAAAAGATTGCAGATTATAGATCTCTTAGTTACAATTATAGATCTAAATTGAGATATGAAATATCTAATTTGGCAACACTGAAGAGAAATAACCAAAATTCTGTAGTTTTGTATGACGGATGGAAAATTATTTTATGTGACTATCGTGGCAGGCTCTTACTCTATGCACCTTTACAATGGATGGTGTCCTAGTTTAAGTAATTTTGCGATCACACTGTACTTGGAAAAATCATTCAATGTTGTTCAGCACCTACTCGTTCATGTTCAACCAGAGTGAACCCAGATTCTTCATGCCTTTGCAAAAAAAATAAGACAGATTTCTGTATGATTACCGTTTTATAGTTATCTCCGTTGACAAATGTTATAAACACATGGTATATTATGTAAATAGATTTGCAACCTAGGAATTCTGTGATTTGGTATTTTGATCAATTTTGTATGAAATCAAAACAATTGGCTGATTAAAAGAAAAAGATTTTTGCAATATTTCAAATTTTTGACATTTCTGTGTGACTCATGAAGAATATAAAATATCGTCAACAAGATTGCATATGTATGTGAAATACTTACTTCATGAGTCATTTCAGTGGAATTCATTGGTGACACAGACACACTCCTATTGGAAAGAGAAAATTCTTTTTTCCAGTCCCACATCTTTCTATACATACATCATTAATCTGCAAGATAAACGAGTCCATTTAATCACTCAATGAGAACTGTTATGCGACCAACGTCTTTTGGCAGTGTATCCTGTTGAGATGATCAATTAAAACATGGACTTGGATGATAAATGAATGAGCTAGTTCTCTCACCTTTCATTGGGCAGTGATCCCTGAAATTGTCTGAATTTTCGAGAACCTGCGTGAATGCTGCTGGACACAAACTAAGGGATCCACATACATTCTAAATTGAGCCCCCGCTCCCCAAAAAACCTATTTGTGGGGGGTAAGGAAGAATTGTCAAGTATCAAAAGAAATTTTTTTTCTCTACATATTAAGAAATAAATGTTGAAATTTTCATCCCTCTTGCTCCATTGGTGCGGCTTGTATGTGCGACACAAACAGAGATAGTCTGAATTACTTGAAAACTGAAAAAACGTATGTTGACAGTTTCTAACAGAGTGACCTTTTCCGTTCGTTTCCTTGTTTTCTGTCTGTACCTCTCATCAGGAGGTATGATTGGTTGAGCTGTAAGCAGCATAGAGAATGAGATCAGTGGGCTAGTGTTCGAACTCTGGCTAAGGCATTCACTTGGCAGTGATGCCCTTGGTAAAGGCATAAATTTATCTCTTTCTCCCTTCTACCAGTACAGCCTGGCAGGGTTAAGCTCTCTCCCATATGTCCTTAATTTAGGGAAGGAAGATCTAGCCCTTTTGATAGGACTGACAAGCTGGAAGTGGATTATGGTAGATAACGCTTATAGAATGAGTGGAAAAGGAAAGTGATGCCTCGAGTATTAGAACAAGATTGAAAAAATAACAAGAACTGAAAGTTCAATAAAGTGTTCATTACGAAGTTCAAATGCCATTAGTGCTAGATCACATGGATCCTGTAGAAGATTTTTCTAGGTAAGAAGCATTTTGTTAAGGGACACGTTTCTACCAAGTTTTAAGTAAATCTGAAACAGCTGAGAAACAATATGGGGACTGACCAACTGACGTAGAGGGACGAGGGTGACTCTAAAAATTAGTAAATATGTTCAATGATTGAAACGGATGATTTTACAGTTCAAATTGCCAGCATGCAGATCATCTCAACCTATTACTTTTTCATAGTTTCAAACTTTGACCAGAGCCACATCCATAGCACAGTTATCAAGATAAGTTGTAGTAAACTTTTTTTTGCTTCATGACTCGTCCATCTTGAATGTTCAAAAAATTTTGTGTCCTTCTCACCATATAAAATAATCATTTATCTTGTAACAAATTTTTGTATAAAAAAAATTACATATGAACTATGATTGTAATTTCTTTTTGTGAATTATATCAAAAATGATGAAATTAACATATTGCATTTTTATATCACAAGATTAATGAGTTGAGCATTTGTTACTGAGGAATTTACAACAAGATTAGTGATTGATAGTGTTGTATGATTAAGAATTAATCAGTTTAGTCCTAACACGACTAGGTTTTCAGCCATTGTCCCTCCAATATATCTGAAGCCCCCTCCGTTGGCCACACATCATGTTCAGAATCACCACTCTAGACCAAGCCTTCCTAATGTGTCTGTCGTATTTGGTAACCTTCCCCGTTTGATATTTCCTGAAAATGAAGAGAATTCTGCTGAAGCTCAATGAAGGCTGGAATGTCAAGTGATTTAAACATTGTGATAAAATTAAAAACCAGAACAGATTCTGTTCGAAACCTATGGCTTTGTTCATACAATTTTTGACAGCACTTGTTCCGATAATAAAACTATTTGCCTACTCTCTCTGTCCTTCCTTTCTTTTGAACTGTGAACCAATTTGAATTTGGGCTTAATGAAAAATGTTTTGACATTCAAAGAACTGTTGACTTTAATCGCAGTTAAGAGACCAGAAATTGGTCCAAAAGAATTAATGTATGATGTGGTATCGGAAAGTTCCAGGTCTCTACATGCTGCGATTTGTACTTTTCAATGGAAATGTGTGTGCACCTATCTCTCACTTTTGAATACTGGGTCAGTCTGCCAATAGGCTACACACTATTTACTTGTCGTCTTGTATCGCACGTTGTGTGAGAGCATTTTGGCAATCTTCATCAAATTTTGCATAGAGATCAGCGAATATGCTACGGAAATCCTTGAAATGCTTTGTCAGGCTTGTGGCAAACATTCTTCAGATTAAACACAGGTTTTTGAATGGTGTTTGGGTTGAGTATCTGCATAACTTGGGAACAGCTTGACCTATAACCACCAATGTTTCACAGGGATATGGTGAGCATGTTTTAGTGCATTAATTTTTCTGAAAATTCCACTTTTTTTTTTTTTCTGGCCTATCCTGGGATCTTTTCAAATAGCCCCTCATATAATGAAGAAATAATATTATACACAAGCTCTGATGCAATAAAAACAACAGCTGTGCCAGGGTTTGGGATTAATGGTGTTCGGTTTTCCCTGAGATGGTAGAAAATGCGTTTTGGTCAAACATATTTTCATAAGAATGGGAAGCTTTTTTTTTTTTTTTTTTAACTATCACTATAACAAATTAGAAACTGGCAGCCCTAGTTCAAAGACTGGGAATGAGGCATAGAATTTAGGTTTTCCAATTTATTTGTTATTAATTCTATGTTCTTTATAGATTAAAATGGCTGCAACTAACAATTTTCATTATTGATTATTCTGTTGATTATTTTCTTGATTAATCAATTATAAAGGCTGAAAATTATTGATCACTGTTTAGCAACACCCTAAGATGATGTCTTCAAGTGTCTTGTTTTGTCCACAACCCTAGGATATTCATTTTACTGTCATAGAAGACTTAGCAATTTATTTGATGGTTGAATAATCAATTCCTTTTTGCAGCTCTACAGTTTAAATAACTTTTCAGTTTTATTTAAAACCAATTTTTTTGAATGGAGCAAAATGAATATTATTTATTTCCTCAACATTTTAATGTTTAAAGTTTTCATTATACTACTGACAACTGTAGATGATAATAATAAAGAAACGGTTTACAGTGCAGAAAATTAAATCTGCGAATATAGTAGAGAACATCTTCCCACAATGTACAATTGACAGGCCTCTGGTGAAGCTTCGACAGGTCTGACTAGTGGATTATTATAAATTGCACAAGCAAATTAACGAAAAAAAAATGGATGGACAGATGAAAAAATGTGACCACGATCTCTACACAATTTTTTGAGATTGTGTGGACAGACAAATGTGTTTGAATTCGTATACCTCTTTTAACTTCATTGACTGAGGTAAAAATAAGTAGCCACCGGTCTTTTTAGTCACTCAATAAATACTGTCACATGACAATGTCTTTTGGCAGGATACCATGTTGGGGGTGATTCATTAAAAAAATTTGGAAGAGGGTGATCAATGAATAAGTAACTTCTCTAGTATTTGTTGGGCAGTAATCACTAAAAAAAGAAAGTCAGAATTTATAATGAGTAAATGTTCAAATCTTCAGTCCTCTAGTTTATGTGGCCTGTACAGGTGACACATATGGAGATAAGTAGCCATCTAGACCAGCTCAAAAACTGAAGAAACCTATGCTGACAGTTTTGGTTGATGGTTGCTCATAAACATCCCAATGACATCTGCGTCCTTGCATAAAAATATTGCAGCAGCTCTGCAATGACATAGAACCAGAATGATAACTCTTGTAGTGTTCTTTTTTTAAAATCTTTTGTTCTCTCTCTCTCTCTGCATTCTTTTAGAGATCTTTTCCTCTTGCCTATTTCTTTGAGCAGGAAATGTCAAGATTCCATTGAGTGGAATCGGCAAGGTTAGCTTGGCTTTCAAGTAAATACGTGCAAAAAGTATCTGATACAATGCTACAATGTTTGTTCCAACCTACTTGATGAAATGAGAAAGGAAACAGTCTCTTTTCAGAAACTGCAACAATAATTGACAGCATTTGTCTCCTAATAAAACTATTTCTTTCCAATTATGCTTTCTAGCTAATCTGTTAGAATGTCCAAAACAAAAATAATGATCGTATCAACAAAAAAAAAATATCGTCCAAAGTGAAATACAAAAAAAATGTGTGTGTGTATATATGTATGTATATATGTAAATATATGTAAATATATATATATATATATATATATATATATATATATATATATATATGGAGTGAATATAAACACTGTATAGTCTGCTTTGTTTCTTTCTCTTTTTCTCTCTTTGTACTCTCTATTTTTTAATCTCCAAAAGGGATTTTCTAAAAAATATAATGATATGATGTAAAAGAGAAAAAACATTCCTCTTTCTTTGTAAACTCTATATCGTATCTTTTCAACTTTATCAACACTTCAGACCAGTGGAAAGAGAAGAACACTGTCTATCTCTCCTTAACCACTCTTTCACCGGGTCGATTAATTCCTTATGAACACTGTTAACCGATTTGAAAATAGGTCTTAACATCAATTTTCCCAGTTCTGAGAATTGTTGACCCTTCCTCGCAGTTGGAAGTAATAATTGGTCGACCTTGGTTGGACGTAACCCTTCCAAAGAGGGGATGGGTTCGACTCTTACCCTGGTTTGACAACCATTTATCCTCAATCCTACTCATTAGCTGAGAGGCATTGAGTTCCACTTTTTTATGTATTTGGTATGACTCGTCTTATAACAACTGGTATTTCTGGACGGTCACCCATCTAGATAATAACCAGGTTTTACATCGCTTAACTTCAGTGATCTTACTAGAACTGATGCATCCAATGTGATTTGAATGTACTTTCATACTTAACATTTTCAAAATTGACTTAGTATTTTGGTCATATAGCTTTTATATTGCATGTTTAATAATGTTTCAATATATGTTGAATAGAATTTTCATTTGTTGTATCAATATTGAATCACCCAAGCCTCATAAATGACCAACCAGATTCTTCTCTCTTGAAGTGTCTGTATGTGTCTCCGTCACATTTTTGGGGCTACAACCTTTTGAATGTGCATGAGTACACCACTAGGCATTATCCCCCCCCCCCCCCCAGAAGTGCTTTTTTTTGGTCTCTATGGTCATGTTGGAGCTACAATGACCAAATCTTCCTTGTTACTTTATAGATAATTTCAGATAAGATATATTTAAAAGAATTTTTTAGGTACTTGTGCAGGCTATCATTTTAGTCATATCATAAACCATCAACTATAATGTAGACATATTTAGATAATTAGTTCTGGTACACATGCAGGCTATGGTGATTCACATATACAAGGGACAAATATTAATCTTTGGTCCTAATTCTGTCAATTTTGAAGCTGTATAATTATGATTGAATATACTTTTTGAAATGAATCTCACTCTTCATACCAATTATTAATCTGCCGTTAGATTCGTAAGACTCTTCTGCTTCTCAACCTGATGGTCCTTGTCATTTGGTTGGTTATAAATCAGTTCCATTTTCTTCTATTCCTTTCTCTTGCACCTCTTTCTAGTTGCCCCCCCCCCATCAAATTGGAGATTTCTCCTCCATCTTTAGGGTAAATACAGTTATACTCCACTTAGCACTACCGTATACACTTGGTTTGATTTTCTGTATGTGTGAAAACACATACACTTTTGTAATAATTTATCATGTAGCAACTGATACCTACAGATGACAATCTTGGGATACTCATGTTATCCAACTATGGCCCTTTTAAATTGCTAAAAGTGGTTAAATTTCATTTCCAGATAATTCTATAGCTAAAAATGCTATGTATGATCCGAAGATTCGCACAAAGGCTCCAAAAAGTATAATTATACTATGTATTGACCAGATGCTTACTCAATGATTAGAATAAGAGCCATTAATTCGTCTTTTTAGGGTTAGGTTTATGGTGAGGGTTATTTATATAAGCAAATTACAGAATGGATGAAAACAGTGAACTTGTCATGATCGCAATGGTAGTTTCACTTCTGAGAAAAAATTATGCTTTCCATGTTTTAGATTTAGAAGGTAATAATCGCTGAGAACTATGTATGATGATGAATGGATGGAGGAAATACCAGAGAATTCAAAATATGAACAACCACATTAGATATTTCTATATAAATAATGGTATCTTTAGATTGAGAACAATGGAGCCATTTTAGGAAAATCTAGCCTTTCAAAATTGCTTCATTTTGGGAATGGTGAGTGTCCAAAGATTGTCCTTAGTGATATTTCTTGAGCTCTAAAAGTAGCTATCAGATGAGATACGCAACATTAATCCATTCCATCTTGTTGAGGCTCAATGGCATCATATATTTTGAAATGATAGTTGGCATAATCTCTATTTATGTTGTTATAATGATAGGCTTCTAACACTGCATTTTTATTTTTTTTATGAACGTATCTAGGGTGCTAACCGCGTTATTACTGTAATTCGGCTGTTAAATTCCTCTACTTCTCACCTGATGGTCCTCCTCCTCCTCCTTGTTGGTTAGAAATCAGTACTCTTCTCTTTTATTCCTTCCTCTTGCATCCTTTTCTAGGGGGTTTCACTCCCCTATCACTATAGACCCCCCCTCTCTCTCTCTCTCACTCCACCATCCAGGAAAATCCTCTTTTATATTTGTCCTTGAACCATCTCCTTGTCTTTGCAACTGTCCTTAACAACAGAGCTTGGCATCTAGGTAACAAGTTTATCAGCTTATATTCATCTGACGTGGTTTATCAGCTTCCTCACACACTTACCTTTGTAAACACTTAAACAGTTATACCTCAGTGCTCTAGATAGGTACCTAAAAAAAAAAAAAGCAGTGTGAAACAGAACAGCTCTATACAGGGTCATTATAACTTATGAAGAGAGATACGTACTGTACTGTCAAAATTATTTTCTGGTCTGCTTGAGGTCAACAAGAGTTTAAATTCTTGTATAGAATATTAAAATGAATGCAGAATCCAAAATGCATTAGAAAATGTATTACTATTTATCTTAATAGTTTGAACAGGGTGTTGTATATCTCATCTGGTAACTACTTTCTCAAGCTGGTGAGATATAACTAGGTCTTTATGTGAATTGCTCCATGATAATTGTGTACATCTTTATCTGTATACATGTGGCACTTGAACCAATGTATACAATTATTTTGTAGATTGTCTTTAATCATGATTTATTTTAGATATTCAACATTACTAAATTTATTATAAACGGTATTACTGTATTTTATACTGGAGGCACAGAGTGGCTGAATTTTTAATGGCGAACCAGAGTTCAAATTCTAGCTATGACAGTTTGCATTCA
The DNA here is from genome assembly GCA_963457665.1 of Thysanoteuthis rhombus. Classification (NCBI taxonomy): domain Eukaryota; kingdom Metazoa; phylum Mollusca; class Cephalopoda; order Oegopsida; family Thysanoteuthidae; genus Thysanoteuthis; species Thysanoteuthis major. The sequence goes on along the minus strand of OY735206.1, from coordinate 16,072,722 downwards.
CTTAACACTAATGTTCATAGGAACAGCATGAAGCCATCTTGGTTATTGTTTGGATTAGGTTTTCAAAAAAGAGGAGGTAACTAGTATAGACGATATACATGATTGAAGTGTAAATTACATGAACAGGTAGGAACAAATAGACTGTTTACTTATTTACATGGGTCGTGTGGAGAAATACTGTTAGAAATGATGGAAAATTTAATCCTTTCACAATATTGATTTCAACAATTTAAAATTTTTTTCCTTTCTTGTTAATTACAATCCTAACCTTAAAATTTATCTTTTGAATTTGATAAAATACTTGTCAAGTTTTCTGCTTTCATTTGTTCCATAATTAGTTAGCAACAGCAGCTTGAATAACTGTCTATACTAGTCACCTCTCTTTCTTTTTTTTTCTTTTGCAAACATTATCCAAATAATTACCACTATTTTTCTCTCCTTCAGCTATGGGTATATAGTAGGGCAGACTGGGCTCTAGCTATGGTTGACTACCATTGTAGGAGCTGGGATAACATTGTTACATGTAAAATGCATTACCATTTATGGGATGAGTGATAAGGTCTGCAATTCAATGGCACCCATTCAATGTACATTGGGAAACTAATATTCATGAAGATTGATACTGAGTAAAAAATGAATAATTAAGTCAAAATTATAAATATACACTTTTCATAAGGCTAAAGTAAGGGGGATCTTATATACCAGTGCTTCCCAATCACAGGGCTATGTACTGGTACCAGGCCGAAATGATTTTGTGATATAAAACCATATCAGTCAGCTGCACCTATCCTCATTTCTCTGTTGTGCCCACTGTTGAACTTGAACTCTAGATAAAGCCTTTTAGAAATGAAATTGAGCATATTAGTCATTTATAAGTGACCTATAATTTTCTTATCACATATATTCCAGTCAGGATTAACCCCCCCCCCCAAAGTTAGACAGGCAGCTAAAATAGTCAATATTAAATTGGTCAGCAGGTGAAGAAAAGGTGATCGTGTCACAATTATTAGAAAATGTAAACTGAAACTGTCAATGTAGGTTTCTTCAGTCTGGCTGGCTATATATATATATATATATATATATATATATAGTGCACTGACAGAGCTGGAGGTTGATCTGGCTGGCTATATATATATATGTATGTATCATGCATACAGGCTGCACTGTGGAAAATTTGAATATTTTTTCAGTATGTCAATAAAAAACTTTTCTTTTTTTTTTTCTCACTACCCCCCCCCCCCAATGATAGGTTTCTATTGGGGGATTCAGTTTCTATTTTAGTTTTTTGCTAAATTGTTCAGTTTTGTGCCCACTTGTTTTTATCTTAATTTCCAACTTTTCAGTGATTACTGCCCAACAACAGGCGAAAATAACTTATTCATTGATTACACCTTCTTTCAATGTTTTTATTGATTACTCCCAATACAGCATGCTACTAAAAGACATTGGTCACATGATGGTCTAACCAGAACTGTTATGATTGAAATTAAAATTGTGTAGGTGATGATTTTTCTCTGCTTTTGCAATTGAACAAAAGGATTTTTATTCTCCTCTAATCTATTCTAAGAAAAAAATATTTCTGTAAGTGTAAAACTGCACATGAACAAATGTTGAGAATATTTTAGATTATAAAAGTAACAATAATTAACCCTCAATAGGTGACTCTGTTCATTGGGCAAGAAGCGACTCCAATTGTAGAACAATAGTGTTTGAATTTTAGTCATATATGAATAGCTGCACAAGTTACAACACTTTCAAAGTTAATAAGTATGCAAAGTCAGCACAGTGCTGAAAGTTGAACGGCGACTTAAAATAAAATGTATATTTTTTCTGTCTATTTATCATACTTGATTAGTAAGTACATGTATGGACCGCTGCTCATGAAAACTGACCTTGTGGGAAGGAATAGGTTGAACAACCACTTAATTACCCTTATACTATCTATTATCTGAATGACATTGATCAGAGGTTGTATACTTGATATTATTCCTTGTTAGTATTTTTGTTTTTGTATATTTTTTATCAAGTATTCAAAAGAGCAACTCAACAAGTTCAAGGTTTGCACCCATTCAAGATTCAAAAGTCTCCCTCCACACATCATGTTGATTTTAAAGTAATAAAAATTGGCAACGTTAACAAAATATTAGAATTGATCAGACATCAAGGTCTCATTAATAAAACTGATTCAAGACATGAAGAAAAAAAGTTTTTTATACCAGTAATAGAATAAAAAAAAGTTTCATCAGTGTTATTGGCTAATTCTTTCCTTCGTCATAATTTTCAGTGGCTTTTTATCACAATTTTGAATTGGACAGATCCTACGGCAACAATTGAACAGTGTTTTTGGAAAATAAAGAGCAAGCCCAAGGTTATAATCGAACTCACACCCTCTAGCCAGAAGGGTGTGATCATAAAAGTAAGCTTTATAGTTGAACAGAAGCTGATTTTACGCCTTAAACTTGACTCCTTACAAGTGATATTCTATGCTCATGTTCACAATTGAGACCTAGCAGTCTTTTTGCTTCTGAAAATTTTCTTACATACTATTGGGGAGAGGTGGCATGCACCCCAGGTTAAGAACCACTAGTTGTCGGTCTTATTAATTGGGTCACTTGTAGGCTTAGCATAGTGAAGTGTCAATTATGCTCGAAGGTATATGTTTTCAGCTTTTTGCAGCATTTTTGTTGGGGAAAGCATTTATTCAAATGAATGGCAAATGTTTTAAATTAGAAGTATAGATAAAATTTCTAACCTCACTTGTTTTTTCTCCTCCAATGAAATCATTAGGCTCTAACATGAATTTTTCTTTGTTTTCGATTTCGATTTCTGTTCTCATATAAAAATTTAAACTGGTTGACTTACTATTCTACCATGTTTAGATTGTTGGGGAAGAGACTCAGTAATTCTGGTGCATGTGCAATTGATTTGCATAACACAAATGAAACAAACAATTGGTAAATGAGACTAGTTAAGTTGAAAACTCACACTAGTGAAAACAGTTACTCTCCCACATTTTATGAACTCACTTTTATACTTGTGTATTGAAAAGATATTTAACAGTTACTACCTACAAAAAATGAGTGTATAAAATATATATCAATTATTAATGAAAAGTCATGCAATCCTTTTGATGAATTAACTCATGTAAGTTGAAATTGTGTAGCTTGTCATATGACTGGCCTCTGTTCTGTCTCTACAGACTGGAGCATCCCCTCTAGGACACATGCCTAGGTGAAGTTTATGGCAATCCTGGGAAGCCCAGTTGTCAGAATCCCCTCCTGGCCTTGATGATGTAGTCGGGAAAAGCAGAGAGTGGTACATCTAGCATCAGCTTGGCTGCAGGAGCTGCCAGGACAACAACAAATTGGACATCAGACTGACTTCCACTCCCTAGTTTGAAATCAGACTAGTTGTCTTCCCAAAGCTAGAGAGCCTATGTCTCTTATTTTACCTATAGCTGGAGGGAAAAGAGATAGATCCATGCCTTTCCCAAGTTCAGTAGTGTACTATAAACATAAACAGACCTAAATGTAGTTTTTATCCACCCCTCCCCAAACCTATAAGCAAAGCATACCATAAATTGATAATTTTGTGACTATAAATCAAGGGTTGACCTGTACTTGAGATCAACTTATACATGAGTATATACAGTGTATTACTAATAGATATCATATTTCAACCTGAATATGGAAATAGCCAATGAGTTTCTATGTACTTAAGTCTCTCTTTTGAAGGCTGGTATTATTGGTATTTAAAAGCATTTGTTATTTGTATACAAAACACGGTCATTTTGCTAGGCATGTAATTTCTCGTTTTGTTAGGCCTGGGACAATGGGTAACCATTTCATACAAATTAGCTGTCCGAGGACCAAGGTGATAGTTAAGTGGTTACAGATATAGACTGGAGTTCTTGAGATTTGCAATTCAATTCCTATCAACTAGTTAAATGGTTTTATTTGTATTGGGCAGTTTCCTGCTAGTATGTATATTGGAAAGAAGGTAAGGGTTCAGTTCAACCACCCTCTAAAATCCTTGAAATTTTTTTCCTTAAAAATATTCCCCTTGGTCCATAAAGTATGCATTCAAACTTTGGTGGAGAATGTGGTGGGAGGGGGAAGGCCCAGGGACAATTGAGCCAGTCGTTTTATGTAACAGAAGATATGTAGACACAGACTTTATTTTGATAGTTGATAAATTTCAACAATCTCAAGTGGTGTACGAGCCTTGAAAAATGTTCAAAAGTACAGCTGTAGAGGATTTTGTACTTTCCCTTGGTCTGTGCTAAAAAATAATATTGTCCCTTTGTCTCGGGGGTAGTAGAAAATGTGTTTGGGATGAAAGATCTTCTTTAGAACATTTCTGAAAGGGAATTTTATAGAAATAATTGCTTTAGCAAATGGAAAACTGAACTGAGGATGAGGGATGTGAACAGTTGAAGTATACTGTTAAATCAACTCTTTATATTGCTTTGCCTCAGTTTCTCTGGAATTCCCAGAGAGACACAAAGAAGCAAAAAGAGAAGAATCTGTAGCATATTTGATGATTGGTCAGGCAATCAATGGATCTTCTGTGATTTGATAACAAAGTAAAGAGACAACATTTTGATTTTGGGACGATTTACACTTTTTTCAGGAAGGTGGTAGGAAAAATTAGTCTGGAACCATGTCCTTGATATTAGCAGGGTTTCAAGGCACCAGGGATTAACAAATAAGAAATTCTGGGCAAAAATGTGAAAACAGTCTTAATCTGCTTTGACATCCACTGAATGCACCTAGTATTTTTTTTTTTTTAACATTATTTTTTGCTCTCATAATCAAAATTTTCAAAGAAAATTTTTAATTATTGTAAAATGCTGAAAAGTAGATCTTTATAAGAAAACAATAACTAGTTATTCAATGAAAACCATAAATTTCATAAAACTGCAGTGCTTTCATGATCAACTGTCTGTTTCTTTTCTTTTTATGCTACTATTTATATCCATTTTAATATTTTTACTCCTTTTTTCAAAAAAACATTTTCATCCTGTCTGAGAAAAGTTACAATAAAAAGCAACAAAAATATTTGAAGGTAAATAGTAGTATAAAAATGAAAAAAAAAATGGTAATGATATGATACTTGATCTACTAAAAGATGATTAGATTACTTCACAGAATGGGAAAATAATCTGTCTAAAATAGTTTGACTAACCGGTTCGTGATTGTTCAATCTGCTAAATGAATTGATACCACAAATATTATCACGATGCATTTATGATTTCCTAAACTTTCCGCTGTTTGGTTTGTATAGCACTTTATTTCTATGATGTGGTTTTTTGAGGTAAGCCACCACTCCTCTCCCCATAATTCTCATAAAATTATTCAAAGACTGAATTGTAACTAATCGAAACTGAGTTGAAACCCTGCAAATATCAAAGAATAGCTGTGTACAGAAATCTACAAATAGTAACATGATAGTATCAAGTAGATTTTCTCTGATTAATGTCGTTCTGATATTTAATTGTACAAGGTTAATTGAGTGCTTATTCAGTTATCCCCTCCCCGCACACACATGCATCAGGGCAAAATGTGACATCAGGTCAGTTCTCATGTGCAAGGCTCACATGCATACGTGCTAAGTGAATTAACTGAATATGATTGATATATAAATGGTTAGAAAAAATACAGACGTCTTATTTCAAGTCATTATTTCAATTAGTTAATTGTTTCTTTGATTATCCAGAATTCACTGAATGTTGTTCATCAAGTGAAGTTTTACACTGATGGAAAAAATTCACCGAATCCATTCTTGATAACACTGATCCTGACCTTGTGGGGAGGTACGGACCTAGCTTCGTTATAGTTTGGTTTGAGATATAACAGGTGGATGATAGACCCAAAAACCTAGCTCCAGAAGAGCTAAGTTGGCAACCTTTATCATAGCAGCTTGGTTATTATGTGGTTGGCTTTCATTATCCCCGGCACCCATGTTATAATCGTAGATGCTTATAGTTTGAGAACTACATTTTGGATTTATGTTTAACAAAAAAAAAATTTCTAGGCCATAGAAAGAAATCCTATTGTTGAATTGTGAAAACAGGAAAGAATAGTCACACATTTTTCAATTTTAATCATAATAGCTGATACTTTTCGATCGATGCAGAAGTTCCTCGTGCTATCTTTTGTATGATCAATAGATTTGAAACCTGACACACATTTATTACCGTATTTGATGTCATACAACAGGTGTCCCGAACCTTTTTTTTTCACTGCACACCAATTTAGTATTGACAATATTCTGGCATGGGGATGGAGGATGTTAATACCAACTGCAATGTGGGTGATAAGACAATTGTGTCACTTGTCATAAGTGGCTGATACACTCTAGTTCAATAGTGGGCTAAATGGGGATTGAGGTAAGGTGCAGCTAACTGATATTTTTTCATATTGCCCTATCATCATTCCCCTGTAGTCCAGTAGCACACGCCCAGTGGTTGGAACCACTGGCGTACAAGACCCCCCTTACTTCAGCCTTATAAAGAATGTTTCAATTATTGTTAGTTGTTTATTTATTGATCAACATCAATCTCCACAAATGTTAGCTTCCCAACTCTTACAACTGATTCAGAGATCATAGATTTGAACTAATACATATTTTTTGAATCATACTTTATTTGAATATTATCATTATCATGAACTTTTGGAACACATTCAATATAAACATTTGAGGGGCTTTCACAATGAACAGATGGAAATCAGATTATTTTATTATTATTATTAGTAGTAGTATGAGCGTGAATGCAGATCCAGCAATTTTTTTTGTTGTTGAATTAAAAAAAAACTAGCTTGCTAAAAACATGTAGGGGTTCTATTATTACACAAAATTTGATGGGGGAAATGTTGGGTGGTTCTTGAGTTACGCAGTCATCTATAGACTGACATTTGGTGAATTATAGTAGGATGCATTTTGAATATATTGGAGAAAGATTTTTTGATTTGTGTTATGCTGGAAGAAATACAAGTTAATAATTTTTGTTATGAAATGAATCTGTTCTACTCTTATGCTGACAAAAATAATTGTTTAGAATATGAAACCAGGTTTAAAAAGTCATAACTAATTTCTTCTATCTTCTTCCAGAATTCTCCTGACCATGTGGAACTGACAGAAAGGTTGTGCAAAACTCTGTATTATGGTTATAACACCCCACCAGAATATCCATCTCTCCCTCTTTCAGGTAAGAAAATCCCCCTTCAAAGATATCTTTCTTTTTTTTTTTTTTTTTTTGTAACAATCTTTTTTACCAATCATAGACTTTTGAAGGGAAATTCTTTACAGTGACTGTCATTTTTTTTTTCTTTTTTTTTTTCCCCTTTCACTACAGACTTCTCTCCCTCATTATAATGCAGGTTAATAGCTTAATTGATCGTGGCTCGGTTATATTGGCTTTCTTGGACCCCAACACCCACATCATAACTGGGTGTTGCACTCCTCATCATTAAAACTTATCGCACCAGACAGCTGCTTTAGTGTTTGGTTGATATTTAGTTGGTCAATGTTATCTAAATCTGGTGTGAGTGGGTAGTTCTGTGGAACGAACAATATTTTGTACTTTTTCATCATATTCTCTTTATACCCCACTTAACAGTATTGTCTATTGTCCTGAAAACTGTCACTCCGTTTAGAGTGCACCTCTTGTGTCTGGTAAGCCGTGTCCCATTTGCCATTCTTTCTATGGGGGTAGGGGTTTCATGCCTCCGCTGGTTTCATGTGTTATTTCCTCCAATGTGGCAAAGCTTTTTCTTGATTTCAGGTGGCTGTAGACTGGCTCATGAGAATGGAGTGGGTGCAATCAGAGATCTGTTTGCCTTCTTCAATTTTTGTTGTGGTGTATCCAGATCTCTGGGAGAGCAATACCTGCGAGTCGGTAGATGATTTGATGGGTGTGGGATGCTACTACTAATGGCTAATGTGTGAGCTATTGACTAACATTGGAAGTTAGTAGTAAAAGTCAACCTTTCTGTAAGGTTTTAGGATACACCCAGTGGTATAATCCTGTGGGAACTATGTTCCCTTACTTTGTTTTGAAGGGGAACACAGTGTTCTCAAACAATCTCTATATTATTAAAATTCCCATTGAATTAATCTGTTTGTACACAAATTAGCCAAAATGGTGTAGCGGTATGTGTTGGATCAGATAACCCCTAAAATTCACCAACTTGATGTTTTAAAAGTCTCTGTGGAGGCTCTTTTCGCTCACTGGATTGCTATGCTTGTTCAAGCATCCCTGCACTAAACTATTAAGGATGACCTCATTGAAGTTTTTCTTTATAGCAATGGTTCTTGACTGTTTTCAAGACTAACACCTCATCTAGGTTTCAGAATCTTTTTCACCTCCCTTGTCTTGTGGCTAAAAAATTAAATTTGAATAAATAAAAATTAGCAAAGTTAATATTAAAAAAGTGTAAATAGCAAAATGTTCAAATTTATTGGATGTCAGAATTAGAAGTCTGTATCTGATGAAACCATTTAATAGAATGGATTCTGTTAATTTTTCTAAAATATTTGAATAAAAAAGTTAGTCATCCTCTTCTTGCACCCCCAAGCATTGCCTTATGTATTTTGGCGGGGGTGCCGAGTTAACAACCTCTGCTTGGTAGTTATAGCACCATTGAAACCCAAACAGGCAGATTTTGGATAAGGACCAACTTCTAATGACTCTTGTAACTAGAATGAAATTAAGTGTCTTCATTCTTTTAACACCCAAGATGGTATATCAATATTTTAGAAGCATAGGAAACTACAATAGTGATATTACTCAACATTGCTATAATCTAACTTGAAGAAATCTGTCTCTGTACATGTGTGTGTATGTACACTGCATACTTGACAACTGGCCATCTTACAAAGTTGGCATTAGCCAGATATATTAGACAACACACAGGACAGGGCAGTATCAAGTTTGAAGTTATTTGGATCAGCAGTTCTCAAGAAATCTAAAGAAAATAATCTCTAATCTTTCATTTTTCTATGAATTATTTCCCTTGACTTCCCCTCTTTAGAATTATCTAAATTGGAATGTATAATATGTAAATTGGTGACACTGAATAGAAGTGACCAAAATACTTTGAAGTTATGGTTTCACACGTTGGACAGAAAATTATCTTGCATGACAATTATGACAGACCATACACCATAAAGTCCTGACTCTTCCAAACATGCTTCTTTGGAATGGGCACTGCCTTAGTTATTCTAATACCAAGGATGGTGCATAATTATTTTAGAAGGATTGGAATCTACTCAGCATTTCTTTAATTAAATCCCTCAAACAATTGTATAAATAGAACGATAATATAAAATACCGAAGCATTTATCTGGCATCCTGGAAACCAGAATTACCAGAAAATCTGGTGTTTTTCTAAACTGGATAGTTTTGAATCTGGCGGACCTTGTGGTAGTTCTGGCTCTCTTCATTGGCTAGGTCTGTACATCTGTCCTTGACCGACAGCTAGTTCCCATTAGTGTTAAGTAGGTGGGCGTCAAGTAGATTAGAATAAATGCTTTTACTTACTGAAGCTTTTGTGTGTGAAAGAAAGTGACTGGTTGTATACAGGCTTGGTTCTTAGTTTATTAATTGAAATTTTTTTTTGTTATGAAAAATTTGGTGTGTATCCAAGGAATTTGTATGCATGTTTATAGATAACTATGGTTATTTATTAAGCTCAGCTTAGTTTGGCACAAGGCCAGTGGAGTATTTGAGCGGATTAAACTCACTACACTAGCAAATTGGTTAACAATCTAATCCCCCGAGCCATTGTACCATAGGAGGTACTAGGGGATTTGTATCCTGGACAATTATGTCCTGGTCAAATGCCTCCGGGTCATTGGCATCCCAGAATATTTATGTCCATTATTTTTGCATTGTGGTCCATATGGTAAACACCTGGAACAGCTCCCCAGCTGAGGCTACTCCATTCAATAATTTTAAGATCAAACTTGACCAGCATTGGGCTGGTAGAAGATTTCAAATAAAGTAATATTTAAAAGACCAAATGAAAGGCTTTTGGCCAAACCTAATCTGTAAATTTGTGTATGTATGCATGCATGTATATATGTACATTTGTATTCACTCACAAGTATTTATACACATATTTACACACAGCCACATTCGCATAAATGAAAAAAGTCAACCTGACTTCTTTTTGTCTGATATTACTTCCAGGGTTACTTTCATCTTGTATACAACTATCCATCCTATAAATAGATATACAGGCATTTTCGTGTCTATTTGTAGTTCATATTTTTAACATCATTAAGCTCTACAACCTGTTTAGTTTATCTAGTTTTCAAAAATATTCTAAAATGTGAATAAAATTGTTGTGTACGTAAATGTCTGATAAGTAATGAATATCATTATTCAACAATGTGAATAAGGAAAGACGGATTAGGAACTATATTTTTTGCCTGGACTGAGTTTTGTTCACCACTGTAAATAACTGGGTCCAAGCAAAGATTCAGTTCCTACTCTTTTTATTCACATGTAGATGTCTCTTTTCTTGTGGTCTACTACTATTACAACTTGTTGCTCAAGTTTCAGACTTGAGAGGGAGGAGTAATGAATGGAATAAATAAATGAATGACAATGAAGGGTGAATCCCTTTTGCTCCCATACAAGCATAACCACTCTCTTCTTGTTCAATGTTAGAACAAATCAATTTGTATTTGTATGAAAAGAGATCAGAGAAGGAATGAATATTCAGAAAGCATTATGAACACCTTGAGATTTAACCACACTTGGAAAAAAAAATTGTTTAGTTCCAACTATTTTCATGTGTGTTAACCTCCCCCTTTTGTGTGTGTATGTGTGACGTAGTTCTATTTTAAGGTTTTATAACCAAAAATAACTTGTGATCCATTTCAGAAATTGCTGTCAAGTTTTTCCAAGATGCAGCCCCAAGATCTTTGGGTAAAGTTGATATGTATCTGGCTTCCTCCATGACGAAGTGAGTTTTTTTGACTTTTTTTTTTTTGAATCAGAAAAATATATTCTCTTAGGAGCAACTTCCAAAGTTTAGGCTTTTTCTTGATTGTACCCCTTAATCTCAGGGCTAAAAGATTTGAAAATGTCAAAATTGGCAAAGTCAAGAATAAAAGAATAAATAATGAATAGTAAAATTCATCAGATGTTAGCATTAAGTCTGTATCAGGATATTGATAAAATCATTTAATGCTGTGGTTGCTATTGTCTTTTCTCAATTACTTTTAAAATGCATGGTATTTTGGTGCTGAGAGCTATTTGAGTATCATGTTGCACATCCAGCTGATTTCTAAATTTTTTCTATATGAAATAAGGACAAAAATCATATATTTCAAAGATTTTACAAGGAACAAAGGTTTTTATACAGCAGCAATTGTATGAAGTTGATATTTGCCAGATATGTTGGTCTGTACACTGAACAGTAGTGTCAAGTTTGAAGTTGTTTGTATTAACGGTTCTCAATATGAGGGGGGTACTTGATTTACATTAAAAATTCATCTTGTAATATATAAAGTCACCAGTATGGTTTTATGGATTTATGGTATGGCAAGAGAGAGTTAGCGAAAGAATATAGAATTGAATTTTTTTCATTTTTTTCAAACAAATTTCTATGTATAACAAGATTAAATTATAGTAATGTTGATGTAATGGCATTTTTGAAAATGACTGTCTTGACAGTTATTACAAATGACAATATTTCTGTTTTAATTGTTGGTGTTAACAACATCATTCCAAACAGGCACCTTTTGATTGGGTATGCCCTGGTTTAATTCAATTTTGAAATTTCATTTTTTCTTGAAATATAACTTTGAGAAACAAAAACATGTCTAAATGCATGTCTTGTGGTGCTTATTGCGATAAAGTATTTTTTTTTTTTTTTGTATATATTGTGTTTTTAATTCTTTAACTAGAGCTATACATGCAATATTTCTGTTTGTGCTAATACTTAAGAGCTGTACTGTATTTTACTCTTCATTTCCCCAGACATGCTACGATGTCTCCTTGCTCTGTGATGCTTGGAATCATTTATGTAAACAGACTGAAAGATAAAAACCCAGAATATTTGATGCAGATTTCTTCGGCTGATCTTTTCTTGATTTCAATGGTAAGCTGATCATTTTGTTCAACCATCAAGAACTGAGGCTGATAATAAATGTAATTATTGCACATTTATTCTATCAGGTGTAAGAGCAAATATTATCAGTCAATATTTGTGAGGCTTTATCTATTTATCAATACATGTAACTACTACCATCTTCATTTATCATGTCACGTTGAAAGACTATGCAGTGACCACATCCCATTTAAAAAAAAAAAAAAAGTAAGGAACAGGCAAGAGATTTCTTTTTGTTTTTTTTTTCTTCATGGATTGATGTTAGATTTTTTTTATTGAGTTGAATATTTTTTCAAACCATGAAATTTCTATGGGTAATGCTAATTTCTGATGAAATTATTTGGCTCTTTGTTGTGGGACCTGAACATAAATACCTCAAATTTAAAACAAAAAAAGGAAAAATATAAAGTTGTCAAGAAGTTCCCTTATGTTGGCTACAACCTCGGCCGTCCCTTCATGGACACTATGTAACAGAAGTTTCTGTGTCCTAGCTAGACTTCAAAGTTCTTTGAGCTTGTGAATTAGACTCTAGGGTGACAAGTATCTTGAGTGGCACTCACTTTGACTGTTATTTTCACCCACAGTCTAAGGGAGGAGAGATAGATTCATTAGTGTGCAGAGAATGCAGATCCCAGTCAGTTTGAACTCTGCGCGTCAATCCCATCCTCCATGCTGTAAACTGCTTTGCCCCTGGCACTTCCTCTCCAAACTTATGAATAACCTCTAAATAGATTTCTCCATGACTGGTTTTCAGTAATCATACCCCTGTCCCATAATAGTTATAACATTTGGTGTATATAATTTATATGTAAATCTTACAACTATTATGGGACAGAGGTAGTTTTGCACATGATTTTCCGCTGGACAATTTTCATTGAGACTTACCTTAATCCTCATTTCTTGTCACTAGACTCATTGTTACTGCTGTAATTACCTGAGACTTGACACCTGTCCAAGTAGACAGGTGCTGCTTGTAGCCAGATTTGTATTGTTCACTGAAAACTGTTTTTAACATTATTGATTTCTATTTGAGTTAAGTCCTAAAAAAATTAACATTTGTCCAGTGTAGAGTGTACAATTGCTACCTGCATGTAATCAAATGGGCTTGTACCTGTTATACTAACAATGGATTTAAAAATCATTTTATGGAGCTGACAGGAGTATATGTAACCCAAACTACATCACCATCACAAATGCAAAATACTGTTCTGTGTGTCCATCTTGTTTGGTGTCTTCTGCTAATATAACTATAATAACAAAAGAGGAAGAAACCTAAGAGAAAAATAGGTTTATTTGCACAAAGATTAAATAATGTGTGGACAGTGGAGATCAGGAAAATTGACATTTTGTCTTGCTGTGTTTTGCAGTCATATTTGGAAAAAACGAAAGAAAAGAAACTGAAAAACTTTTTAAAATGTGAAAAAATGTGATAATTGAAACTTCTATTTGAAATGAAATGCTGTTGAAATCATCTAAGAGATGAACACCGGATAAGGTTCAATTTTTTTTTTTTTTTTTTTTTTTTTTTTGCAAAATGAAATCTGAATATTTTTAGGCAATGAATGTACAGATTCAAAAATCACTAAGTAAATGACATGAAACATGCTGAATAACCCATTTGCAGAAGGGTATTCAGCTAGTATAAATAAAATATATTGTGTGAGTTTGGGCTTGTATGCTAGATTCTGACTTTGAATAGACAAAACTAAGTTGAATGAATTTGTACAAAAAGCTCTCATCTAAGTGCAGGGTGTTGCAAAAGTCGTGTTCCATTTTAAAACTTGAATAACTCTTTTAATAAAAAATGGAAATTTTTCTCTCTGATATATTTATTGTGGACCTTGGAAGTTTAACAATCGTAGGCTATGTTCCATAACAACTTGTAATGTATATGGTTCCCATGTAGTGGTGAATATTATTCTTCCTTTCCAGTAGGGCTTGCTTACATTAACTCTTCCTTTTAAGGTAGAAAATTGAGTGGTCAAGTCCGATGAATGTTGTGGTTAGTTAATTCCTGATCAACGTGAAATTAATTTGTAGAGTTTCAAAATGTAAAGTGACTTTGGCACTACCCTTTAGAAATGAAGATATTCTGTACTCTATTTTACATGATAGAATGAGATAAGAGTATTTAGAACATCATTTTACTTGTAAATGGTTAAATACATAAGATTATAAATTGCTATTGTATCAACCATGTTCATGCCTGAATCATGTTGGATCAGAAAGGAACTAAAGTTGTTTTTTCTTATCTGAAGATTTGATGCTATAAATTTCTAATTGTGTGTAATCGTGGATTGTAAATTTTTTTCTTCATATATGGAGCTGACAGATTTTCCTCCTGAATTGAATTATCTCCACATTTCCATTTTAGATGATGGCTTCTAAATATTTGTATGATGAAGGAGTTTATGAAGAAGTTTTCAATGAGGATTGGGCTGTCGTGGGAATGATGGAAACTGCCGAAATAAACCAACTCGAACAAGATTTCCTGGCAGCACTGGTAAGTAACCTGGTCCCTCTCTTGGTAAAATGAGTGGGGATTATAAAGGGTTTGTTTCAACAGACAACACCGATGAATTTATCTCTCAAAATGACAATGAAGCATGTTAGGCAAGGTCTCAATTTTGTCTCGTCTTTTTCATTTACTAACCCAGTAATTGGGAATGACGGGAATATCCGCCATTGCAGTTTTATGGCTAACTCAATAAAATTTCTGTTTTACTGTTATCAATAGAATGTCCATTCTATTATGATTGATAGCAACTCAGATCTAGCTGCGAGTCAGAGCTTTTATTTTGCAATGGATTACTTGCAATAAACAAGTGCTTTTATCTTGCAAGGGATAATCTTTCCCCAAGTCTCAGAAGGGTTAGGCCACGATTGTGATACATAATGACCCTTTTCAAAATCATGGAATGGATTTGTCTGCTGGTTTTTAATGTTTCTATGTAGAGTTCAGTTGTCATTGAGTGCTTCATGAATCAAGCCTTGTGCTTTGCCTAGCGAATATCTCTTTGGTAATGATATCTAATTCTGAATTATTGATCTTAATCAAACTCTTCTTTCAGGACTGGAGATTAATGGTACATAAGAATGAGTTCAAGCAGTTACTAGACACTATTGAGAAAAGGTAAGTAATCATTACCTATCTTACAGTTTGTATTTTTGTTAAAGTCTATGATAGTTTGTTTTCCTATCGTAACAACAATAATGATCCTCACCTGATTTAGGAGAGTGAACTCTCCACTCTTTGCCTGTCTCACCTCATCAAACCAAACCGATATATGCGGTTATCCCTTGCCATTCACGGTAGTTAAGGGTGCATATGTGCTAAATCTGTGAATAATTTTTTGCTCCCCCCCCCCCAAAAAAAACGAGGAACAATGTACAGTGAACCTTTATATAAGTTAATACTTCATCATTTAGAAATTGTAATTGTACAAATAAATAGATAAATACATTGAAATATAATACAGTTGATTATTGAAAAACCATAAATTTTATGAAGTTTCAGTTCAGTGAATTGGAAAAAGGATTTTAATGTCTAAAATAATGTTCAAGATTTCAAGCACAATTATATCTGGGTTTATATTGTGAACATGAATGATTTTCAGTAGCTAATTTTCTGTAATCTTACTTTTAACAGTAAGATTATTATGATAAAATCAATAAATCACAAGTTCCAGATGGTTTTATCGACACCATTTTTGCAATGGTACCTATATATGTGCATTTATTGTTACCTGAACTTCTTCTGTTTTGTTTATATGGTACTGTATATTTTCTGCATTTTTTTCATGGTATGCTGGAGAACTCCCCAAACTATACGCTACAAATTATTCAAGACTGAACTGCGGATTACTGCAACAGCGAATAGAAAACCCACAAATTGCAAGAGATGAATGTATTTCATCTCTAGCATTTTTAAAAATATTTTAATTTTATCAGCCTTTTGTGGGTCCATTGTTTGGTTAGGCCTCTTTTCTCCTAAGAAGTAAGAGATATGGAAGGTGATGGGCCTTAACTGGCAGGGAGAAAGAGATAGATTCATGCTTTTCCCAAGGGCATCAGTACAAACTGATCACAAACTGCCTCAGCTGGAGTTTCAACTCAGCTTACTGATCCCATACTCGATGCCATTGACTGCTCAGCCACTCACATCACCTCAAATATTTAGATCCACCTCCCATGGAAATAAGAATCAACAATCCCTAGATGGATCATTCCATATCAAGGGGGCCAGTTTTGGAAGAGTTTCCCCACTTGACCATCTCTGATTTTGCTCTAACTTAGGTCACAGGTTCTTTTGGGTCTGAAATGAAGTTCTGAATAACTTTAGCTCAATATCTTCACTCATTCAATGATTTCAGAACAATGATTTCTTTGTTTGGTGTGATTGTTGCCAAATTATTTTTCCTTTTTTATCTGGCCATCATCAATAACTGGAAGTTCTACTGTATTGAAAATATGTAAACATGGTCTCAACTTATGGGGTAGATTTTGGAAATCTCATCAGCCTAACTCTAGAAAATTTTTTTTTTTTTAATTTAAAAAAAACTTTTTTTAGAAAAAGGTATCATTTGAAAGATTAATGTAACATAATCTTCCGATTTCTCCTTGTCCTCTGTTTGGCTTCATACTGCCCTAAGCTGACCATTACTATTGAGTTTGATCCTCACTGGGTGCTCTACACTTATCATCTCATTCTAGATTTAGGGCCATGTTGTACTGATATATACTTGCATATTTATGTAGGCATACACATTAGCATGAATTGAATTTTGTACATGACAAAATCAACAATGCAGTACTTAAGATGTTAGAAACATTTCAGTAGATCAGGTCATGGTGAAAATGTAAAAAAGAAATTCAGTTCTTAGAGAATTGAACTTGATAAGAAAATCCTCCTTCATCAACTCTCTGTGTGTCCACTTGACAATGACTTTTTCTTTTCCTTCCAGAATAGCCTTTCATGAAAGCTGTAAACGTGGCTGGTTGTCCTACACAGATGTGTGGACCATGACACAAGGGTCGTTCTATGCTGACATCTGTAAGCATATGGGACAGGAATTGGCAAAGGTCTGTTTCTAAACTATTTAATAATCCATAATTCATGATGACGTTCTAAATCCCAATTCTAATTATTAAAAAAGATTATATATATAAAAAAAATTCTATTCCTCTACTTATACCTATTCAATACCAGGATGTTCACTGGCATTCTCATTTGCCATTTAATACTTAATTCCCAATAGATTCCAATTCTCAAGTTAAGCTGAGCATGTTTTGACCATTTTTAATGTTCGTCTTTTTTTTGTTTTTTTTTTTAAATGTGAAATACAAAAATGTGGACTACAGAATCCTATATAAATGGTTGTGAATTCAAATTCCTGGCTCATACTAAAAGTCTGATTTTGTTGATATGTCTGTGACCACCAAGTAGCTGGAATGGTGAAATGTAGCCTAATATATTGATTCAAAGTAGCTAAAAAGAAAGTGTTTAATTTGAAGAATGCAAAATGAAATCTGGATGTTTTGCAATTTAATAACAGTATGTAATCAACATTTGTGCTCACCTCTATCTCTATTGAAGTATCCAATCTGTAAAAGATAACTATTAAATGCTAATTACAGAGTCATCGCCCTTGATTACTTTTTTTTGTAAATGCATAGGAAATTCAGGTTCCTTCTGGTCCGTCTTTTTAAATATAGACTGATTTGCCAGACTTTTTCACTTGGGCTTGGGTTTGGGTTTTTCAAGACTCACAAGGATGGCAAAGACATGATGGATGGATTTAAGTTTTCTCATTTTCTATGAAACCCTGGGAAGTGGTATATCTTTTGGACGGTTATAAGATATGGATTCCATTTATGGCAAAATTATATGTATATAATGGTCATGTGACTTCATTATGTATTAAAAATGACCCTGAAATTAAAAGTACACCTATATGCGCTCCCAGCCAGGATGAGTCAATTGAATATCCTTGAAAACAAAGCCTGATCAGCAATTTTCTTGTGTTTTGCACACAGAAAGCAAAGATCAATTGCTTCTCGACTGATAATCTAATCTCTGGATGAAAAGTAGCTTTTTTGATAAAATAAAAATCTCCTCCAAGTGAAGGTATGGTTAAGAGCTGGAGATGTCTGTCGAGTCATGTCAGTCTGTTTTCATTCTCCTTTCTTGAGCAATTCATTATGATCCACTTCCATAACATAAAGTTTTCCACTTGAAGATAACAATTCTGCTGATAAAAATATCTCCTATCCAACATTTGAAACAATGGACTCACCGCTCAATCAAGTTTAGTAGTTTCTTATCTCAGAAATTCAAAAATATGTCATTAAAACAGTCAAGTCAAATAATGATTAAAACAGACAAAACAGAGTAACCGAAAATATCATCCCCCATCATTCATAGCATAGTATCATGATTAGACTATTTCATAATTACTACTACAATTACCTCTCCATATTCAAGATGTTACGTCTCAAATTTTTTTATTATCATTCTGTGGGTGCAGTTAGATGTTCGAAATAAGATGGATCTATGAGAGGTGGGGTCAGGGGATGTATGTATCTTGTCTCTGGGTGTTTGGCTTGTCCTAAATGAGAGCAGTTCATGAAAATGGTCAATTCTAGGGAAAGGTGGATTTTGTTATTTTTATTTTGATATGGAGAGGGGGTGTCTAGCAATTGATAGATGTTGGTGTATGTCAGGCAGGGTTGAAATTGGTGTGTTGTTTTCATTTAGTCTTTTTGGTTGATGGCGGGTAAGACTTTTACTTTTCTTAAAAGGGTGGTGTATGTGTGTTTGTACCATTTTTCTGAATTACTGTCAGTTGATAGCCATTACTTCGTATTGTGTCTATGTGATTCTGTTTTAAAATCAGTATTTAGGGGGGTTTGCAATCAGATATTGTCCATACCTTTGAGTTACCGTATTACACTGGGATAGAAGAGCTGCTTCGACACATCTCTGTACCTGGTAATTGTGAATTTTCTTGATTAGATGGGCTCGGTGAAAGTTGTGTATGTTCCTGTGCATTCATCCTGTTATCCAGTCCAAGGGCTCTCTTGTGTTCGTATAGTCTTTTTTTTTTTTAAGAAGTCTCAATGTTTCCTCTCCAATGTAAAATTTGTCATAGTCATTACACGGAATCGCATAGATGCCGGGTTTGAGTGGTAGGTGTTTTTTAGGTCTTTGATGGTTTTTGAAGTGTTGGTGGTAATGTGTAATCCCATCTTTCTCAGGTTGGAGCTGAGGTTGATGGTGGTTGTATTTGATAGGTTATATGATATGTTGAGTGCTTGTGTTGTTTTTCATTTTGTCTTGTTACGTGTGTATATATATATATATATATATATATATATATATATATATATATATATATAATGTGTGTGTATGCATACACAGTATTAACTCCTACCATGGTCAACTCATACAGTTAGAATGGACACCTTTTTAATGTTGTTTTCTGTGCTATTGAACAAAGGATTTTATTGTGTTAATTAAGTATTAATACATCATCCAATAATGAAGATGAATAATTAAATAATTGCTTTAATGTGACAAATACAAAAATGAAAACAGCTAATATGACTCAGATATTCAAAGTAAAGGTGAGGTTTGAAAAGTAAGATTTGAATTTCTGCTAACCATGAAGTTCTTGTAGCTAAGTAGTAATACAGCTGGGTATAAACTGGCTTCCGTCTCGCAAGAGGGATGTGATTTCAAATCACAACTGAAACTTATTCTTTATTTCTGAATAATGCTGCCATAGAATGATGGCCTGAGTCGTGCCGTGATAAAAACAACTCTAAATGAAGAATAATTTTATTTCTATATGAGCAGTTATGTGATATGTATTTTTGTTTTTTCTTTCTAGATGTTTGCTGTCAGTACTGTGGCTTACGTTGCTGGTGTCTTGACACTGCTGACATCTTCATATCTGGCAGTGTCGATGACTTCCAGATTGACAGCCCTTACCACCAAGCAACCAAACTCATTTCCAGAGCTGCCCTTCAATTTGCGAGAGATCTCCCTCGAAGCAGTATCTTCTCCTGTCAACTTCCTGGGTTTAAGGAAAGATGTCGGTTGTGATCTCCCTACCACCTTGAATCTGCCTTCACCAGCTTCTCCTGCTTGGCTACTACCTTCTTCTGTTTCATCTATAAGCAGCTTCCTTTACCAAATGATGGTTGTAAGCAGTTTGGAGTATGTCAGTTATGGCTTACCAAGTGACATGAACCTTTTGTGGGGACAACAGAGTGATGAGAACAAACCTTCGACACCTGTCAGTGATGCCCAGCAGACGGACCAGCAAAAAACTACTGATGAAGGTGCTGCATTTATTTCGTCTGAGCTTTCACATGGGAAATTCTGGACAGCATCCACTCTAAACTACGGCCCAAACCCTAATGAAGTTGCGACTGATGAGAACTCCTTATTCACTGCTGACTCGGATTCTGAATCACCACTGGCGATACTGACGACAACAAATTCCGTTGCATCTTCCACTGGCAATACTCATGGATACCGGTCAGAAAACCAACCTTTAGCTCCGCCCTCCCAGGTTTCAAATTTAAGCTCTTGGTCAGAGAGAGACTTGCCTGTCGATGAACTGCCGAGGTCGAAATATCCCGCCATAAGTACGGCTCTGTTGAACCTTGTCACTCTGTTCTCGCTCAAGACTTCGTCATCTTCCAACCACGAGTCGGAGAAGGAACGCAATCGTTGCAAACACTGTGAGCATGCTCGTCGTTCTGCTACTCATCCTACTGCTGAAATCAAATCCCAAGCTGCTGATCCATTTTCACCAAACTGCTCTCGTATATCTGTGTCTTCAAAGAGTAATCTGCTAGCAAAGTGTTCTTGGTCTCAATGGCGTACTGAGTGTAAGTCTAAAAGTTGGCAAAACCATTCGCCAAGTGATGTTAACCCGATCCAGTCCAAGCACGCTACTCCGTCTCAGTCTGCTCCCGTTATATCTTCGTTCGGCTCGTCCTCATCATCACATCCGTCTCTCCTTTACAACCCCGGTGC
Organism: Thysanoteuthis rhombus; assembly: GCA_963457665.1. Taxonomy (NCBI): domain Eukaryota; kingdom Metazoa; phylum Mollusca; class Cephalopoda; order Oegopsida; family Thysanoteuthidae; genus Thysanoteuthis; species Thysanoteuthis major. The sequence continues at coordinate 16,051,548 of OY735206.1, read as the reverse complement.
CACCTCGCCTGCCTTCGTGCCGAGGTACTTGCAGGAAAACCACACTCTGTACTCTCTTCCCCCGCTAAAGGATCCCCATCGTGCCCAAACTGAAAGTGGCTGTTTTCGAGGTTCGCCCTATGATGGTGGTTTGTTTAACCAAAGTCTGAGTCGCGATAGGGTTCGTCTCCGAAGCCTGGCTGCTACCTTCTTGACAGGTAGCAAGGTCAAAGAGAAATCTGCAATGACAGCCCCGGCAAGAGACTTTGACACACATGCCTTTGCCAGTACATGTGCTGGCATGGCATCTTCCCGGTTACGCCTATCAAATCGAGCCAACATGGCTGCATGCTACTGCTGATTATGATTAAACGACAAAAGAAGAAACAAAATGGAAAAGAGGAAAAAGAATCGTTATTTTTGCTTTGAAATGATATTGGCTTTTTGTACTGATTGACCCCTTATAAGTTTTCCTTGTGTTCATTTATTAGGTTTTCCTTCTCCCTGCTTTTTATTTTTCCTTTTTTTTTTTTTTAATTCTTTGCAGTCATGCGTCGACTTACGTCTGATTACCAATACGTTCCTTTAAGAGCGCAAGACCCATTAACTGCAAATGACAGTTGACAGAAATTTCTGTCTTGTTATTTTCAACTTGCTAAAGAGACTGCAGTTTGTTTCAAGTTCACTAAAGGAAGGCAAGAGGGTGAAAGAGCAAACGGCTTGTTGGGTTGAGTTGAAGAAATGTAATGAGTGACATTTGTTCACTTCGGAAAAGGCTCCAAACTCCAAACCTGGAAGATATCCTCTATTTTCCTCACAGAGCATCACTTTCAAAACCCAATAATAGTGACATACACCAAGATTAAGTTGCGTGCATACTACCAGGATGTAACTCAAACGCGAGTTGATGCATGGCTATAATTCAATTTTGTGGTTCATTGTTAAGTTATGTTCGCTAGAAAATAAGTCAGTTTAAAATAATATAATTTTTTTACTTTAAAAAAAAAACTAAAAAACTCTTTTTGTTGCCATACCTAATGAAAAAGAAGTCTAAACCAAATGTTTTGAGAAATTTTTGAAAAAAATAGAGAGGGAGAGAAATTATCTTAGCTAACATTTTTAATCTGAGAACAGGATTACCAGATTCAGACACAAGGAGAAATAATCCAAGTCTTATCTTTGAGATTTATAAAGCTCAGATTATTTCCTCTTGTATCCCAATCTGGTAACCCTGGCTGGGAAGTTATTCAATTTCAAGTATGATAGAAGATGAGTATATCAAAATTTGGCCTTAGTTTTAAAATTACCTTCAAGTGGATTTAGAAAATTTATTCATGATTGATTTTGTATCACAAAACGAGATAATCTAAAATCTTTCCAAAATTGATTTTTTGTTTCTGTTAAAATGGCAATATCTACCATCAAATCCAGATATAATCCATATGTTTTTAATGATTTTTAAATAACTGTTGAATAGCTTCTACTCTGGGTCACTATGTAATCCGAAGATATAACGTATCTTGTTAGTTTTACAATCCACCAGGCAGATAGGGTGCTTAACTCTTAGATCCATAGACCGCTGTTAACTTTCCATTTCAAAACTTGAATAACTTTTTTATAATAGAAAGGTGAAGAAATCTTCCCTTTGACATTTATTTTGGACCTGGGGAATTACTTTGAACTGATTGTTAAGTATAAAATCCTTCAAATGCCTTCCATTTTCAGCTTCACAGGGTCAAACACTTTCTTGACCATATCCCATGATGGTTCGTAATGTATATGGTTCCAATACTCTAACTTATTGTAGAATATTATTCTTCAGTTCCTGGAGTGTTTTCAGGCTTGTTAATGTTAACATTTTCTTGAAAATAACCCCCACTGGAAATTTGAGAGCGGTCAAGTCTGGTAACCTGTTAATTACTGGTCCATGTGGAATTAATTTGCAAAGCTGAAAATGGTAGGCATTTGAAGGATGTTATATTCCACAATATATTCAAGGTTATTTCCAAGGACCAAAGTAAATGTATAGTTTGGGAAAGTTTCTTTGTATTCTTCTTATTTGAGTTTCAAAATAGAAAGTGACTTTTGCACCATTCTGTTTTATGCAAGGGACAGGGTATCTTGCCATGGAGCAGTGGTTAGCAGAGTAGTCTTTCTCAACCATCACTATTGTAGTGAATTAGATCTTCACTGGGCGTCTCATTTTTGTGATGCTGTCAGACTAAGATAAGGTCAGGAAAGAATTACTTTATCTTGATGTTATGATTATTGATCTGGTCAGGCAGATTACTATTGCATAGTGAGTTTGATCCTCAATGGGAGCCCTTTGTGCTACATGTAGCCTTGTGCCACACTTGGTAAATGATTCAGTGCTTCACTACGGAGTTATGGTTAGTGAGCTAGTCTGTCAGACCATTGTTTGATCCTCATAGTTGTGACTTTGCACCAGACTAAGCTAAGCTTAGTAAATACCTATATCATTACACCTTGCCTTGGAGCAATGGTTAGCAAATTAATTGTGCATATTCTCATTTGGTACCTTCTACTTGTCTTGTGCTAAACTAAGTCAAGCTTGGTAGATACCTTTATTGTGCAAGAAATTATCTGACTTTTTCTACGTATTTACGTACATACATACACAATACCCTAGCAATGGCTTTGGCCATACCTCCTCTGGCTCTATATATCACAAGTTTCTTTGCTTGTGATGTGTGAAATAGACTTACCCATATTTTACCCTAATCTTCCTGAATGGTCACCCATCTAAGTACTGCTCAAGCTCTTTGCTGCTTAACTTTGGTGATCTATTAAGAACTGGTGTTGTCAGCAAGACTTGACTGTAGGTCTGATGCTTTATACACTTATGTAATTTTGTTTGTTTTTATTGTAGTTATTCCCCTTGATATTGAAATTTTCTCATATTGTATAAATTTGTGTTTTCTGCATCATAAAAGGCTGTTATTGATGTTGGAATTTTTTTAATGCACCCCTAGAATATGAGATTGAGTGAAAAGATCACCAATGCAGAATTTCTTCCCCAATAACTCTCTCTCTCTCTATTTTTCCTTTTTTAAGCATATGTTTTTTTTTGTTGTTTTTTTCAAATGCTACCTCTGTCCCACAACAGCTATCTCATTTAGTTGTATTATTCATATGAAAATGTAACAACTATTATGGGACAGGTAGTATTTTTTTTTTCATTTTTCAAACTAAGGTGTAGCATATTAACTTTTTAATCTTTTAAACGTCAATTTTTACTGAATCAAAACCAGAAAATTTTTTCCAACTATATTTCTATGAAGTAAATTCAATTTTGGCTACTTTTTTAAAACAACTTTAGTATCAAAAAAAACATAAAAAATGAATATAAATAAAACCACAAAATGTCTATTTTTGCTTATATTCTTTCCTTTTTTTTTTTCCCCCCACCCTCGTTGAATGTTTGCCATGAAGAGATATAAAGACTTAATTTGTACTCTGATTTAAGCTACCTCTGTCCCATAATAGTCACATTCAGTATGAAAACCTTATGCAAATGCGATGACTATTATGGGACAGAGGTAGTATTATATATGAAATTTCCTGTACTATGACTTGTCTGGCAAATTAGTGTCAACTTAAAAGCAACCCAAAAGCAAATAAATGAATTGAAAAAACAAAACAAAATGAAACTTTGTTTTTTGTCTCCAATTTTTAGATTTTATTTTAATCGATGAAGTTTTTTGTAGATCGTTATTAATTTTTTTGCTACTATTTCGAAGAATTTGGGATAGAGAATAAGTTTAAGGGTCTAATTTAGATTTGTGCTCGCCACAAAGTTGCAGTAGTTCAGTGATAAGAGCAGTAGCACGTCAAGCGAACGACCCCCTAAGCGTAGAGTTTGTTTTTCACCACTTAGCTCAGACCCAGTTATAATTAATTTAGTTACTCACTGCTGAAAGGAACCCAGCCTGAGTCAAGTTGTGATAAAAAGCAACAACAATTAAGATGAAAGTAAATAATTGCAAAAAATTAATAATGAACTCCTATTTCCTAATTTGTGTACACAGTGTTTTGGCAGATCCATTCTATGGTCTTCTTTAGGTGTACTTTCTGAATGTAGTGCTCGTAAATATAATTTTTTCTTCTCACAGTGGCACTCATATTTATAACATGGATTTGGTGAGAGAAAAAGTGAACACTACTCTCTCTCAGGAAACCAGATCAAAAATCAAGGAAGTCTTACATCAGAATGCTGGTTAAGTGCGTAAGTCTGACCAGTGCAGAATTTGGCTTCATGTGGATTCTGTTACTCAACAGGGACAAGATATGGTGATGGTGGCCTAACTAGGAAAGGAATTGAAAACACCCGAATCCTACACTTGCTGCTATTCAGGAAAAATAACCTTTTTTACTAATATTACATTCAGATAGTTCACCAGAAGAAAGCTGTAGAATGAATCTTCCAAAATATCTGAATAGCAAACAAATTTTTCATTCTGAAAAACTCTTTGAACTTTGTTTTTGATAGGAAATGAAGACCAAGGTAATGTAAATTTACAAGGTCTGTCCAAAGTATCCTGCCAGTTTGAATATTTTGAGAATTGCTTGCACAGTCTTGCTGTAACATGGCAACCAATTGGAGGGGACTTAATTGCACATGTGTAAACAGAAACTCTCTCACGGAGTTACTCAGTTGACAGTGAGACTACTTGTGTACTGTATATATTGCATTTATGATAGCTTGACTTGCCCATTCTTCTAATCTGGTGTTTTTTGGCAAAGCATTGTATCACCCAAGTCTGTCAGCCCTCTCCCCCTTAGAGTCCTGATTTGGCTCCCTGCTCTAGAGCGATTTCAAACCATGGATGAGATTAAAGAGAACATGAGACAACTGACGGCAATCCTGGAAGGAGTCCTCACAGTCTTTTGAAAGGAATGCATTGTGAGTGTGAGAGATCCCACAAAGTACACTTTGATGGGGACATTTCCCTAGGTGGGTCATTCTTTTGTTGATATTAAATGGCTGTTCACCTCCAGGCATACCTTGTATATTCATCTCTCAATCCACACACTCACATGTATACCTACCTGTATGTATACATATACACTGGCACTTGTCACAGGGTTAGCAATTATTGTGAGTTCAGTACCTGATGCCTGCAGCAATATGCTGATGGAACAAAGCAATTTTTGGACTAGGCCATCCATGAATGCTCATGAGATCCCACACTAAAAGAAACCAAATGCTGCATATTTTTTTGAACCTCATGGGCTCTGTGCCATTCTAAACAAGGTCTGTGCCGGATTGTACCCAAGATCTCTTCAAATGTTGTAATAGCCTAACCTGACCAAGCAACGATTAGTACCACCCGAGGAAAAGTGATGATCTTTACTTGATTCAAATATTTGCATACATATATACACTCGTAGACAAAAAAAATGGACCAAACCCTGAATGGCAAAATGTTCAGCTTTTAATGGTCTTGAGGAATAATTGGTCAGGGAATTAATTAAATTAAGTAACTTTGTATGTGAAAGATTTTCTCTTTAATTTCTTAATGTTTAAGCCTTGTGAGTAAACTTGCAGACAACTTTTTTGCATGAAGGAGACTATGTTGTTGGCTTCAAAACCTTGGTCAGTTGTTGAGCATTATTTCTTGCCCATCTATGACTGAGTGAAATTCATTGTGAACCTTTGGAGATACTGTGATGTTGGAAAATGCATTTTCCTAAGATGATAATCAGCAGCGCCTATTTCGTTGCAGTTTCGACTGAAAAAAGGTCTTGTTAATCATCAAGTGATATTATTCAATTGATTGAGACACCCCTTAAGCGCCAAAGACAATCCCCTTCTACGCGCTGCGCTTAATTGAAATTCATGAATTTTGCAGAACACGCGAATTTGTGTGTGGTGATTATCTCCAGTGGCTAGTTGCTGTCTGTCAGAAAAGAGAAAAAAAAGTGGTCGCTGGCACATTGTGTCGTAGAGATGGTTTGGGTCATAGTCGGCATCTTTCGCCCGGGAAATCTAACTTGCAATTCTCGTCTCCTGTGTAGCAACAATAGCACTAAACTGACAAACCGCTAAAAATTTATCTAAAGCAAAGGTAACTGCAAACTCCTAAATGTTATTATATGAATTTGACTTCTGCTCGTCCCCCAACCTGTAAATCCCCCAAACATGTATTGAGAGCTAATTATTATGTTGTGGCTTAGACATGGAGCTTCTGAAAAAGGTACAGCTTGGTGATATCAGATGATCATCAATGTGTACATAAATAATTGAATGAACAAATGAAATTGAAAATTAGCTCACATTCAACGTACAGTTTATCTAAATGCCTGTCTGAGTTACAACATATTGAAATTTCAGTTTTTGAAGGTTTAAAAAAAAAAAACGAATCCAAAATAAATTCATGCAATGGATATTAGCGGTTATCCTTACTCCTGCTAAATATCTAGCGTTTTCGATAGCTGTGCCCATCACTACTTCCGAACTCCTTTTCTGGTCTTTCTCTTGCATTTACCTGAACGTTGCGTCTAATCTTTTTCACGTCTGGGTATCTGCGGGTGTTTTTCTCCTCGCCTCATCAACTTTCGTCTTACTGCAGTGTTTGCTCTCAAAATACAAGGACCTATTTTAGCTACGACACTTTTCTTTGAAACTACGAACTATCATAAAAAAAGCTGTCTTCGAAGTAGCTCACTATGAAACAGTATGGACAGACACGAGTGAATACATTTACATTATCCGGTTATCCTTTGAAATGGGTGCAAATAAACGTTGTGTCAATATCTTGCAAAGGAGATAACCCGAATAGACGCTATAAATGATTAGCTGCTGTTGCGTGGCCATTTGAATGGCATAAAGTGGCCAGATTAAATTTCCAGGTAACGAATTACCACTGGTAATTGGGAAATAGAAACACTGACTCCAAAACTACTAATTCTAATCTTATTACATGCCGTATCGACTCTAAAGTAAACGTTATATTTTTTTATCGGAAATTAAGTTATTTGATCAATGGTAAAAATCTAACCACTTTCAGCCATTCAAAGTGGCAACGCAACAGCATCTGATGACGTATAGCCTCTATCCGGGTTATCTCTTTTGCAAAATATCGACATAACGTTTATTTGCACATATTCCATAAAAATTACCCATCTTCCAGCTTAGTTGGGAGAGGAAAATAACACCACAGATAAATATTAGACGTGTAGAATAAAATGAAGAGAAATCATAAGAAATAACATCTTCTTTTTTGGAATTTTGCCAAAAATCATTTTGTATTGAGTTGAAAAAAAAACACCAACACTTGAAAGAGCATTTTCTTGATTGTTTACGATTCGAGCAAGGGAGGAAGTACTAAACGGCTAACCAAAGAATTATTGTTTATTTTTTTCCCTTACTGTTATTTGTTCCAGGTTTTTTTTATATTGAATTCAAGACGAAAAGAAAAGTTGATTTTCGTGAATGTCTTTCTTCGGGATTATTATGGAATCACCTGTATTACACTGGTTGCTGAGAATGGTTTCATTTTAATGCCAAAACTAAGGTAAGTCGAGAAAATTGTGTTCAAAACACAGAGCAATAAAATCGGACGTGTGAAACAAAATGGAAAATCACAAGAAATAACCTCATTTTATTTCTCTCTTTTTCTCTTTTTTTTTTTTTTTTTTATTTTTATTTTTTTAGTAATTCTGCCAAATTTCGTTGTTTTGGCTTTCATAAATTAAGAAAAAGCAATACTTGGAACAGCATCATTTTCTAGATGTGTTTTCTATTCGAGCACAGGAAGGAGAACAAAAACAGAGAGAAAACTGTTAACGAAAAACCAAAGAAGGATTTTGGTTGATTATTTCTTCCAAGTTTTCTTGTCGAATCAAGATACTAAAAGAGAAGCAGCCATCTTTAATGAATTAAAGATGCCACATTTGGGGGAGGGTTGAGTTAGAGTTGAGTGAAGAACGGTTTTAGTTGTTAGAATCCACACAGCACAAATGACGTAAACTTCTTTATTTCCCAGCCTCGTTTTACATTTGTGGCCAGGCAGCCGAGAATTGGATCACCATTGCATTAGATAGTCGGTGGTCTGAAATGAAAAGAAATGAAGTGTTTAGTCGTAAAAGAAAAACAGGTCAGGTTAGTCATTCAACAGAAACCGTCACGTGACTGACTTTTTTGGCATCATGCTGTATTGGGGATGATCAATGAATAAATTATTTCTTTTGCCTTTTGTTCAGCAGTGGTCACTAGTGAAATCTGAATTTTGTAAAGAAACAAGCGTGAATGCCGTCGGACACAAATTAAGGGATTATATTAGCTGAAACTTATATGCTAATCAACCCCACTCCCAAAATAAACTTATGGGTATGAAAAACAAAAAACGAAAAAAATCACTCCTCTAACTCCGTTGGAGCGGCCTGTACGTGTGATGCATAAGTCGCTAGACAAACCAACTTAAAAACTGAAAGAAACCTATATTGACTGTTTGGGGTTGACGGTTTCTTAAAATGCCAGTGAGACAATAACAACGAGGAGAAGAGCAAGCTCTACTTCCAAAAGCGAAAAAAGATGCCCCTTTTTTTTCTTTTAAACAAGGGTCTACAACAAATGCATCCTCTCGACAATACCCGATGGAGCCGAAACATATTTCCCTAACGAAAAGACTGGCTCTCTGAGTAAGAACCATGTAAGGAGCACAGGAGAGTATCATCACATAGAAAGATCACAAGGCAGCATATTATACTAAGAGAAAAAAAAAAGGAATCATGGATATCATAAAAACGATAGAAATCTAAAAATGGCAATGGGCAGTTCATGTTGCAAGAATGTCAAAACTGCTGGACATCAAGATTTACAATGTGGATCTCCAGAGATCATTGGCCAAATTGTGGTTCCCCCCTAAATGATATGGTCGTTGGGCTACCACAAACGATTTTCATCGTGGGTGAGTCAAGGGCAAGAGAACTTGATGGGGCCTACCCCCTCTTCTGGCTGGTTTGAGAATTAGTTATCTGCATCCTAAACTCGTTGCTAACCAAAACAAAAAGCTCTCTCCTGCTCTACTATTTATCCATAACTGGGGGAGGGTGTTCATGCCTTTCCCTTGTAACTTACCGTAAACCTGTTCGGGAGTTTAGCCGAGAACATCTCTGCATATGGGGTGTATTGATTGGTCCCAGCCGTTGATCTCATCCTGAAAAAAAAGGAACAAAAAAAACTTGACATAAAAACTTGACGCCGAGAATTTCTGTCCCATCTCTTTTGATGTTGTTCCCATATATCAAGTTGACATGCAGTTGAACAACTGCATACCCTAAGCGTCGCTCAGCTTGTTAACGAAATATTTTCTCTCAGATCCCCTTTCTGGAGAATTTGATACAACTGTCTCGCAAGCCAGGGCCGTTGGGTTCGTCCATGAACATGCATTTCCTGAAACAGCAAATGACCACACTACATAAACCTGTTTAATTTTCTGTGTATATTATTATAGGGACCCTGGATGGCTTTTTAGCGAGATAGTCTTTAAAAATGACCCCCAAACTATGTTTTTTTGGAGGCGTCAATTTAGATTCATGCTTAATTGAACACATTTGTTGTGTCTGGCCTCTTCCAGTTGCCGCTTGGCGGTTGCTAAAAATAGATCATTACCAAAGAGTAATTGTATTATGTATCCTTTTTAGAGAGGATTGGGGAGGGGGCGCTAAGAAAGCAAGCAGTTATTAGTTTAGAGAGGGACTGAGAAAAGAAGGAAGATGTTTTTTTTCGAGATCGTAAAAAAAAAAATAATGAAAATTCCCCCCGCCCCATCATAATACTATGAAATTTTCTGTGTCTGAAAATCTGACAATTGTAAAGCTTTACAGCAAATCAGTTTTTTTTAAATCAGTCACCAAAATATGTTGTTTTTCTTTTCGGCGGGAGTTGATTTACTATTTTGTGTCAACATTTTAGAAACCTTTAACCAAAACTGGCAACAAAGTTTTTTTTTCCAGTTTTTATGCTGGACTGATTAGCTATGTATGTATTGCGGGTACAGGCCACACCACTGGAACTAAAGGCTGAAAATTCAAACATTTATGAAATATTATGTCTAGAAAATGATCCCTTAGTTTCTGTCCGGCAGCATTCACGCTCGCTTTTCGAAAATTCGGACTGTTGTAGTAATCACTGCCCAACAAAGGGCAACTTAAGTAACTCATTCATTGATCACCCCTCAATCAGGCTCGATACAGAATGCTGCCAAAAGGCTTGGGTCGCATGACGGTTTCTCTTGATTGAATAACCAGAGCTGTTTGTTTATATTCCGAAGTAGGATTTTTCCAAAATCTTAGGAAAAATAGTATTCAATTTAAACATTTATTTAAAGCAAATGAGTTTCTGAAAATCAGCCTCCAAAATGTTTTGTTGGGGGGGGGGGTCGATTTACAATTTTGTGTTTTTTGTTTAATTTCTGCGATTGTGAAAGATTTAGTCTGGTTTATTTAATTTAATATGTAGTTTTTATTTTACCATCTTTTTATTCAATATCATTTCTAAATTATCAATCATTTATTTATTGATACGTCAATATTCATCATGATTACAGCATATAATCGTAATTCTGCATTTCTTTCATAAATTCTCTTATTTTTTTAAATTTATACACTGTAACGTAGAGTGAACGAAAGTGCGCCACTTTATTCAGCTCAATGTAAACAATCAAAACAGATTAAGATATATATATGCGTGGTGCTGATGGGTCTGTGTGTGATCTAACTTGCAGGGGTTTATCTATCATAGCGATTAGAAAATACAATGAGGTATCTGTAAATACTCCAATGCTAAATAAGGTATATTTAACAATCAGTGAATCAGTTCGGCGTTTTTCCTAGCTGTGTCCAACACTACTTTACAATGAAGAGACAATTTGGAAAAGTTTGAGTGGTTTGACTGCAATTCCTTTATTTAATGTGACATTTCGTTAGTCAAAGCTAACATCACCAGAAAATGCGAAAAGGTACAGTATAGTGTCTATATATAGATCCCATGGCCATTTGTTGGTATAACGTCCCAGACGTAGGCAGATGTTGATAACCTTTAATTAAACCATAAAATTTATGAGTCTTGAAAACAAGCTGGGTGTTAAATTATTTTCACTTTTACTTGGGCTGTGTTGTTGCTGTCTCGATAAAACGTGTCAAGTTTCATGTGTTTAATATGTCTAGGGAATTGGTGAGGTCAGGCTACCTTACGTAGCTGATTGGTTGTGGTTAGCCAAATCTAACACAATATTTAGCAAAAATGACCTAATTACATACATGGAACTTGACACCAAGCTAGATATCAACTTCGACTTTTCCAATTCATTTTTCTAACCTAATGCATATACTTAAAAATTCCTATTAATTAGTTCATATACACATCAATCAGCAAAATGACCAATACACACACTTGCAACATGACACTGAATCAGATATAATTTCTTCAACCAATCAACCACACAAGGCAACCTGACCGCACAACTTTCCCTGACTAACAACTTAGGCTTTTTTAATTATCTCTCCAATTTAACACATACTCTAAATCTCGGGTAGATAATTCACATACACACCAATCAACAAAAAAAACCCGTAAAATTTGACACATACCCTCGAGACGACAACAACACAACTCAGCTGAAGGTCAAAATTCACCACCCCAGCTTATTTTTGAGACACTTATAAATTGTATTGGCAGAAGGAATTGTGTGTCTGCCATGAAGAATTTTTGCATACGATAGTTGATTAGCTGCAATTAATCTTTTTTTCATTCATGGGTGAGTGTATGGGTCTATGTCAGTGTAAAATTGATAAGTGAGGTTTGAATCTGAAAAACGTGTAAAGTGGTTGGGATTGGGGAGATTTTATGTGATTTGGTGTCAAGTTTCATAGGTGTGTCGTGCTGTTGGGTCTGTGTGTGATCTAGCTTGCAGGGGTTTGTCTATCAGCGATTGGGAAATCGATGAGGTATCTGAATCGTTTACTAACAGCCTGCATTTAATGATTATAAGTTTCGCTGATTGTGAAGAAATATTGAAAAAAAAACAACAACAAAAAAACCTCTAAAAACCCTGGTACTTCATCGAGAGTATTGCATTCTGAAATGATCACTGACCTAATACAATCTCTTTTATTCTTATCAAGTCCTTTCTTGATAATTTGGGGATGTCGAAACGGCCTAATTTGTTTCGGTGTGTTGTAAGATCGTTAGAATGATCATCTATATTAATCTAGATGTGTGCCCGTAAACTTTTTTGAGGGGCCTGAGAGTTTCTTCGATGCATATTACGGGACATTCCTGACAGGGAATTGCGTATACACACACCTTGGAGTTGGTCTCATTACGTGATTCGTTGATGATATCTTTAATAATCTTAGAAGTGCTGGTGGAGATGTGCATCGTAGGTTTTTAGTTTGTAAGCAAGTATCACACTTAATGAACTTGTAAGTAACGAGAAATTGTAAGATACACCGAAGAAACCTTAAAAAATCTCTACTGCTTCACCACTTAATGCACATCGCTAAGAGAAAATCATTCAAAATACCTAACAGCAAAACTAACAAAAACAAAAACGAAGCCAGACCAAATAAGTACATCTTGTTACATAATTAACTATACATCACGTACAGAAGATCCTCATGGCAGACTCACTCTCCCTTGAGCCAACAACAACATAATCCCCCACATACATACCACAGCTGAAATCAAAAGTTACCTCCCTAGTTTATTCCGAACACTTACGAGGCCAAACCAACAGCCGGTTTTGGAACTATGAATAGACACCCTGTATCCTCGCATTTCTACTGAGTCGAACGCCTTTTTGAAGTCGATAAATGCTACGGCGAGTGGTAGTTTATACTCAGCTGCTTTTTCTTTCAGCTGATTTATCGAGTGCAGGTGGTCCATGGTCGAGTAGCTTCTTCTAAAGCCAGCCTGTTCACGTGGCTGGTTTTCATCGAGTGTTTTTGTGATTCGGTTGGTGATGATCTTTGTGAAAAGTTTGTATACACAGTTGAGTAGGCTTATAGGCCTATAGTTGTTGAGGTCTTTCGGGTTTCCTTTTTTATATAAAAGTATTATGATAGCAGTGTTCCAATCGTCTGGGACTTTACTGTGTTTTAGACACAAGTTGAAGAGGACAGCCAGTTTCCTAGTGATGATTTTACCCGCTTTTCGGAGTAGGTCGATGGTGATGTTGTCTGGTCCAGGGACAGTTCCTTTCTTCGTCTGTTTGATGGCTTCTTTCACCTCCCACGGGGTTACTTTTGGGAAGTCCTCGAGTTGATTGCTCATGTCTTGCGTATCTTGCTCATTGTTTTGTAGTCCTTATTTGGACGAATAAAGTTTTTGGTAGAATTCTTTGGCAGGTTCGACAATCCTGTCTCTGTCTGTTGTTAGGTTTCCATTTTCCTCGAGTATGCTAGTTATTTGCCTTCGTCCCGAGTTGAGGAGTTTATTTATAGATTTGAAGCCCCGACCTTTTTCAAGAGTTGATTCAATGACTGCCGTCGTGTATCTCCTTCTGTCTTCCCTTCGTTTCTTCTTGATCAATTTGTTTAGTTCAGCCTCTTCAATTTTCTCTCTCGTTGTTGTCGGTGGCTTAAGGTTTCTGCATTTTTCCATGAGAGTTCTAGTTTCATCCGAGATTTTGCTAATGGGTTGTTTGCTCATTGGCTTGAATGTAGAGGCTACTTCAATTATTGACGCTGTCATTTTGTTGTTTAGTTCGTTGATGTTGGTGTTGTCTTGTTCAGTAAGAATTCTGAATCTGTTTTTCAATTCGAGCTTGAAAGATTGAACGTGCTCTTTTGGTATGTTTAGAGGCTGCGGTTTTGTATGGGACATTTTCCTGCGTTCTTTATTGGTGCTTATTTGTACTTTACATCGTACCATTCTGTGGTCGCTGCCTACATTGACTTGATTTAGGACTTGGATGTCTTTGACGATATCGTTTTTGTCCGTTAAGATGTAGTCTATTTCGTTCCTTGTTTCGTGATTGGGGCTCTTCCAAGTCCATTTCCTATTGGGTCCCTTCTTGAAGAAGGTGTTCATGATTTTGAATCCATTAGCCGTTGCAAAATTTACGAGATCTTCTCCTCTCTCGTTGCGTATTTTGTATCCAAATTTGCCGACGCAATTTTCATTTTCTTGTCCTACCTGTGCGTTGAAGTCTCCCATGATAACATTGAAGTGTTTTCTGGTGTCTTGGAGTAGGGAGTTCAAGTCATCATAGAAGTTGTCTATTTCCTGTTGGGTTGATTGCGAAGTGGGAGCGTAGACTTGGATTATATTGAGTCTGTATCGTTTTGAAAGTTGTATTGTGACGCTGGCTACTCGGTCAGAGATGGCTTTGAAGCCAGTTACATTGTCTTTCAGGTCCTTATTGATGAGAAAGCCAACTCAATTTTGTTTTGCTGTCTCTTTTCCGTAGCTGTAAAGATGTCTGCTTCTCAGTTCGATTAGTTCTTCTCCGGGTCTTCTCATCTCGCTAATGCCTATGATGTCCCATTTGACATTTCTAATTTCACTTTCTAGATCAGTTAGGTGCATATCAGTTGACAGTGTTCTGACGTTGTAGGTGCCTATGTATAAATTTGTCCTCTTGTTGACAGTCTTAGAGTTCTGTTTAAATGGTCGTTGTTGGAATGGTGACTCAGTAGGAACAGGTGTTCCCTTGGTGAAGGATTTGGGTAGTCGCTTTCGGAGCACATCACCCCCCTAAGTAAGTGATGTGGCTGAGTCTTTTGGGGCCGATGACCCAGCGGGAACTGACTCGCTCTTGGTCATGGAGGCCATCAGTCAGCAAGGTGTAGATCCGGTATATGTTGAAGTGTTGAAACATATATACAATCACGGCAGCTCATTTATCAGGCTACATAAAGACTCTGACCCCTTTCAGTTCCAGAAAGGAGTAAGACAAGATGATACCAGCTCACCTAAACTCTTCACAGCCTGCCTCGAGATGATCTTCAGAAGGCTAGACTGGGAGAGTAAAGGAATTAAGATAGACGGCGAGTATCTGAGCAACCTTAGACTTGCAGACGACATAGCCCTTTTCGCAGAGAACCTACACGACCTCCAAATAATGATATATGAACTGAATGAAGAGAGCAAGAAAGTCGGCCTACACATGAACTTCAGCAAGACGAAGATCATGTGCAACAACCACATCGGGGATAAAAACACTAAGATCAAAATCGAGGACACACAACTGGAAGAAGTAGACCACTACATCAACCTAGGACAACGAATCTCCATGAGACCCTCAAAAGAAGAGGAAATCAAGCGAAGAATCACACTAGGATGGCAAGCCTTTGGCAGAGCTAGCTCAACCTTCAAAAATAATAAGATCCCATTAATCCTAAAGAGAAGGGTGTATAACCAATGCATCCTCCCAATAGTCACTTATGGAGCTGAAACATGGAACCTAACCAAGAGACAGACCCAAAAATTGAGAACCATGCAACGTGCACATGAAAGAATAATGCTGGGCCTCACATGGAGAGACCACAAGACACAGTACATCCGAGAAAAGACAAGAGTTAAGGACATCATAGAATCCATAAAAATCTCAAATGGCGGTGGGCTGGCTATGTTGCAAGAGGGCAGACAATCGATGTACATCAGGACTCACAACATGGATCCCCCGAGACCACATACGCAACCGAGGCCGGCAAAGTGTTAGACGGAGAGACGAGCTAGACAAGTTCAGGAAGTACTGGCTCCGTGACGCCCATGATAGGGAAGTGTGGCAAATCCTGGGGAAGGTCTATGTCCAACGACGGACGCTAAAAGACTGATGATGATGATGATGATGATGATGATGATGATGATGATCCTCGCGTATTTCTGAAGAAGCTTGGACTAACGAAACATGTTAGAATAAAGAGATTAAAATTTGGGTTGAAGGAAGTTATTTGGCTTTCGGATTACCGATGGACTGTTTAGCTCAATGGTAAGAGCATTGCTACGTTGAAGCAGCTACCCTATTGGTAACTAGTTCAATAACTGTAGCAGCCCCATTTTCTTTGATTGTTTATTCTATTTACGTTGTCCGAATTGAATGATATATTGACCATGTAACTACGGGAGATCATTTCAATTAAGTTTCTATATTATATAAGGCAATGAATAATAATAATTTTATTTATTTTATATATATATATATATATATATATATATATATATATATATATATATATATATATTGCAAGTCAAAATTATATATCTATCATAGAAGACAGCACATTCATGATTGAGTCAAGTTTTCAAAATGATTTATTATGCAGAGGTCGAAAGTTCAGTCGCAATACATAGACACGTTGTCCGATGGACAGACTAAAGTCTATTTTGATCAATAAAATAGATCGTTATTGGAAAAAAGGGAAGTTTTGGTTGTGAGTTTTACGCTTATCTTAATTATCAACTATTCCAAAAATGTATCGTATTTTCGAAGTATTTGATTAATTGTGCAGTTTCTCTGATTAAAGGGCTGGTTTTCGACACGATCAGTAAGTCCAAGATACATTAGAAGTAATGCTTTTTTCCTGGTTATATTCATAATCTGTTTTAGTACACATGGGTCGACTTTCTGATGAAAAGGCTTGACCATCCGGACCGTGATAAGAAACTAGTGTCGAATATAAAACATCTTCAGGTATGAACCAGCGTCAATACACGAAAAGCGAACATTTCACAAAAATCGTTACATGTATCCCATCAGCGTGACCTTGAACGCCCTACATATGAAGGGCACGTCAATAGGAGTAGTATATATATATATATATATATATATATATATATATATATATATATATATATATATATATATATACATATGTGTGTGTGTGTGTGTGTGTGTGTGATTGTCAAATAACTAGGAAATGGCTAGCTGTTTTGTCGGAAGCCCAAGGTATGATAACACTTTTGGACAACTATTTCACTGAATAGACCCAAACATACGTTCTCTTGTACGGCAACAAGTAGAATTTGATAAAAGATTAACAAAATAATCCTTGTCACTCGTATTTAATCAGACATATACAAGTATACATGCTATATTTTTAGCAATTAGTAAAATTGCAAAAATCAAGGCTCACAGAATGTTTATCTTCTGATGATGATATCCAATGATAGTGTTCAATATCTAACAAAGTGAATAGAGCTAATATAATCAATTAACAATAAAGTAAAAAAAAAGCCGGCGATGCTGGCGTTTCATTTCACAATCTTCAAAGATGGAAAACGAAATGAAACGGATCTTTATTTCTATGAAATTCGCCCATTACCATTTGAAGATTGCTAAGGCATGAAATATCAGCATCACCGACTTCTTTCCAAACACTTAAGTAATTACACACATACACACACACATATATATATATATGTGTGTGTGTGTGTGTGTGTGTGCCTGTGTATTTGCGAGTGTGTATATATATGTGCATGTGTGTGTGTGTGTGTGTGTGTATGTATCTTAAGCATTGACTGCTAAGTGGGGTATAAGTTTCAATGTAGGTATAAAATGTGAACATGGTTCCATATCGATCAATGAGATGATTGAATTGCTGAAAAAACAAAATGTCGGTATCTTCATTCATGTTTTGCAATCTGTAGGATATTCGATTGCTCGATGCTACCGATATAAACAAGCACGGGGTCCGACTAATCCACGCTGAAAATTCTACATATGATAAATCCGTGCAAGGACAAAATCATGCACAAAAAATCCAGGCAACAACCAACAAAAACGAACCATGGAGTCAAAATATTTCATACACAAAAAGTAACATTTTTTTTTAGTTGCATCATTTTTTTTAAATTGACTTCTTGAGTTCCATTTTATAACTTATTGTTAGCAGCAACAAACTATGCAGCTAAACAATTCATTACAAAAATTGAAATCATAGATGAAATACACTTTATTTGCTCGATATTTTCATAGTCATTGAGTATGGGTGAACCGTTCACCAACTTGAGAAGCAGTGATGCAAAATATAAGCACCAACTCATAATCGAAAACAACCAACAAAATCCACCATTATAAAACCTATTCGAGGTCATTGGTTTATTAAGTGTGGTGACTATTTTAAAATCGTATGCATTTTTCAATAACAAACAAATTCGTGTGTTTTTGTGAAAGCCTCGTGCCTAAGGATCAATAAAAACATATTCCGATTTTTCAACTCTTACTCGGGATAAAGAATGGGCAAAAATGCCCCGCCCTCCACGAGCTTTTTTGCCTATAGTTAGCAAATATACCATCATTTTTACTGAAATTTGCCAGTGAGTGCGATCTATAGTTAAAAAATAACATAGCATTATCGGTTAGTGTAGGAATCTTTTCATTTAGGATTGGGGGCTAAAAGGGGTGGAACGCCCCACTAATGGACAGAGAATGAGCTTCTTTTGTTTATAACAAAAAAAACTTGTTATTCTTTTCAATTATAGGCAAGAACTTCATGGGGGTCAAAAATTGGAATACATTTTCCCCAATCGTTAGGCAGTAGATTTTCGTTCGGTCAACGCATTAGTTTGTTTGTAATAAGAGTTGCAGACAACGTCCAATATTCTTAGAATGTGGCCCGCGCTATATCACTCAGATAGATTTTAGTGAGAGGTGAAAGGGTATGTAGTGGAGCTAGCCACAAAAGAGCGAGTAGCAGAAAAGTTACGACAAAAGAGCATGGTGACAATTGACAATAGTTTTTTTCTAAAAAGCATAGAAAGAGCCGGGTGACAATTGATGAGACTTTATTTGAAAGGAGAAGAAAGTGCTATGGCTCTTAGCAGCAACATGTTCAGATTGATGTTATGGCTCATTCCTATTAGGAAATCAAGCGTATTTATATCTATTTGGGAATGCCTGAAGATAAGGGTGGACAACCGATGGTGAATATCTCTTTGCCTTTTCGATGGATTTTAGGGTTAAGGTTACTAGTGCATTTACTTATAACCGTCTTCGCGTTCTCTTTCTGAATAGCTTAGTACTTTCCTGTATAGCCCCCATCATACAAGGTTTTTCTATTCCTTAGCTCTTTTCTAGTAGCTTTTTTTTGAACAGCTCCTTTGTGACTAACACTTTCAGGGTGTAACCATCAGATTTGAAGGAGCCACTTACTGTGTCATGTAAGTGTAATGCCGTGCTGGTCTTGGTTTAAAGTCATAGCTCATTATTGTTCTTTCATCAGGTCTGTAGCCAATCCTGTACAATAAATAAAAACTCAGTTTGGTACTATCCTACGCAAATAATTTCCAATGTATTTTTTATTTTGTTTCCTGTCACGCTTCAAGAAACAAGATAGGGCAAAATACACAGCTAAATATTCTGAAAAAACACATTTCGTTCGAACATAATGACAGGGTCAAGTAATTGGTATAAACTTAATTTCTAATGGCTATAACGATCTTAAAAGGATATTTTTGAATTATTTCGCAACATTCAAATGATATACTAAGAGTATATTGTTTCATAGAGTAAATTGAAAATAATACCATTATAAAGAATTATTGATGGAGATATTAAATGACACACTTGTGAAACCGCTGAAATCAAGGGAGTGTTGCCAAATTGAATGATTTTCGGATATGTTTTGGTTGCGTCTAGGTATCAGAAATTGGTATTTTGATGTTTGTGATAAAATGAGTAATATTTTTATTCAATTCAGCGAAATAAAATAATTAATATCAATCATCATTTATTACTATTATTATCATTTTTATTATTATTATTATTGTATATGCCGCCATTTTTTACAGCATTGGTACACTAGTCTTATAATTTAAAATTCCTTGTCAGTTTTTCATCTGTTTGTTCGCTTTTCGTACATAGTCACGCTTAAGTAAACACATATATATATAATTAAATGAATCCTGGCATGATTCAGTTGTCCGACGGCAAATGACACATCCATCAGGTCACCGCTACGCTGCTCGAATGTGGGATGGGATTAAGTTACGAATACTTAGTCAAGTTTTTCTCATATTTGTGATTACTCGAACGTGTCGCTTATATTTCTTTTTCGCTAAATAATACTGATGCATTAAACTCATTCAAAACAGAGAAAACTAGATTAATTTTTGTTCTGTGAGCGTTCCTTACATTTTAACAAGACAGCCATTGCTTTAATGTTCAATATTTTTTATTTTTTTTCATCATATGATTAATTACATAATGATCGAGATAACAAATTCATAAATGACCATAAAACTAAGATGCAGTAAGTTTTTCACAGGTGGTCAGGAACGCCGGGAGCAATTGGGGGCACAAGGGGCAGCTTTCGGGAAAGGGTATTTTACGACTTATATTTTTTTTATTGTTAAGTTGCATGGTTATGGCAGAGGATTAGGGTGTGTATCGAAGGTCAACCAAGAAATGGAAACGCCATATTATCGTCAATACAATCATTATGTAAAGCATATCTCATTTCAAGCTAAATTTATTGCTAAAAATGTTTTTAATATTTATTCAGAGTCCTCTTAACCAATAGAATAATTAAGACCACAGATCAAATTATCAATTAGATTAAAACGCCTACTTTTATTAAACTAATTAATCATTCTATAAAATTAGCAACATTTTTGGCTAACGTAGATTTTTATCGAATAAATTGGAAAAGAAATCAGCTAGATCTAGCCGGAAATGGTCAATTTGGCAACACTGAGTCGTTTACAACGGAACACGTGACTTTTCGATTGGATTCATGCAAGAACATTTTGTCGTATTCTATGGTCCAACCTCTCGTCCAGTTAATGGTTTTCAGATGAAAATCAGAAGACGAAATCGATGATAGCTCATTTGTTTCATAACATGAGAAGAAACGAATTTGACGAAATGCAGATGTTTACTACTCTATAGATTCAAGTAATAAAGTTGCCTCCGCTGCCCCCGTGGTTCCGACATACGGTGAATGGGATATCATTTTGACAAAAGGAAAATCCACTAAATTAAAATCAGACTGAACTATAAGTACAGATGGAAAAAGGTCAGGGCAAACTGTGGGAATCTCACTTCTTTACAAAGAATGTCGCCCTCAAAGAATATTGCAATAAATAAATTTATACTGTATGTATCTGTATAATTTATCCACACTAGAATAATCCCGTCATTTTTTATTGGTACTATGGTAATATATCGATTCAAGAGTCCTCTTTATAGGGTCATACGGTCAGCCGAGGCAGTGTTATGAATCAATGATTTGAAAGCTAGCAACCTCATTTTTATAGTCTATATCAGGACTTTTCAACCTTTTTTTGCAATCGTTTTAATGAGACGAAATTTTTCTCGACCCTCCACTCATGTTATAAAAGCAATAGGTACTATATATTAGCCTTTCGTCGTAATCTAACAATAACTAAACATAGAAAGAAATAAAGAACAAAAACTGCGACGTATTTGTGATCTCTAATAATTTTTTGGTACCAAGTTGTGTTCGGACTATCCAATATCTTCCTCACATCTTGATGACACAGCATTTCGACTGATTCAATCTGCAGTTCTCTTCAGGTGTAAAATATAATATCTGTAACTGCGTCAACATCAAATATGAGGAGAGAGGAAAAGATTGGATTGATCAAACAAAAGTTGCTGTGTTTATGACTCTTCTCAAAGTTAGAGATAAGTTTCATGTTACATTTTCCGTTTTATCAACGACGCCTGAGATGTTTTAATGGACATCAAATGGCAAGGCTGCTAGTAATACCAGAACAAAAAATATATATAAAAGCCCATTTTACTTTTACTTTGTTTGTGTGAGGGTATATTTTCTGTCACGCTAAAGCAAACCTATCTATAAAATCAATGTAAACCTTCTATGATTCGAATGCACAAATCTATTACCCAGTGGGCTAAACCCGCGCTGGAAGGTGTTGATATCTAAGCTAGACATAGGCAACTGAATGAGCCAGATGTATTTGAGATCGTGGATGAACAACTTGGGGCCATTATCAGTCGCTGAAAAATGCACCACGTGTGTTTTCCAGCGAATGACAATGGCCCCAAGTTGTTCATCCGCGATCTCAAATACATCGTCCACAACTTGGCAGTTAGGCATACCACAGTCTCCATGATCACACCTTGGTCTTCTCCAAGCCTTATAGATTCAAAGCATTTCAGTCATCCCCGCTTCATTAACTCATGATTACTATTACTGCTACTCAGCACAGAGCTCCAACCTTTCACTTCGAAGCAATCTTTTATCTTCCTCTTCTTTTCTTAGCCTTATATTCAGCATTGTGCGCGAGACTCATTTTGATTATGAAAACCGCACAAACTTAAAACCTACAGACATTTTCAGGATATCATTAAAAAACTGTCAGTGCCTACAGAATTCAAAAACTGCAATTCTCAAGTCTCAATTGCTCGCTGACACCCATTTTCAATGTACCTACTTCGAATATGTTTTTATTGTCAGTATTCATTAACACTATATAATCATCTCTAATGACACTTGTGTGGCTCCATGCTTGATGTAGCAAGTTGAAATAAACACCGCACAGTGACCTACAAAGTACCAGACGATCTAATCCACTTAAAGTTCTTTAAATATAGTATATGATGAATAAAGATATACGATGGAAAGTAAACGAAGAAAAGTAAAGAACGAAATAGTTTCTAACATATACAAAATAGCCCTCTTCAAAAATAGAGCCTGTTCAATCGATATTAATCTTCTAATCTTCATCTGAAGACAATTTAATCATACAACGAAAATCAAAACAAAGGATGGCAGGGGCGCAAACTACTAGGAAGTTCGCCAGATCTAAAAATAGCAGGTGTTTTGGTAATTCCAGTTTTCAGGGAGCCGGATGAATGGACCAGCACTGTACTTAAAGTATTTGTCACATTGAAAAAGTGTGTAACCTAAATGAGATTCTACTTATCTGGATAGGAAATGAGTAAGAGATCGAATCCATATTGGGGATTAATGCCAAAAACAGAAACGTCCACTGCATTATTCTACGACCCCTTTCAGTTGCATGTTGCATTCGGTAACCTTCGATTGAAATATTGATGCCAAGTTGAGATAAGATGTTATCTATTTTATTAATACGCCACGTTGTATATTCATTTGTCTGTAACACCGAACAGACTCACTAAATGATATAAAAGAGATGCAGATAAAGGTTTTCTATGGGTTCGTAAATTCAAAATCAAAGGAAGGTAAGCGATTTTTATGATGGAAAGGAGATAAGCTCAATTACTTATACATTTGATTTAATAAAAGCAAAATTGTCATCTGGCTCATGGAAACAAGCCTTTCTTTTCTCTAAAGTATTATTGCACAAATAAATGTTTTTTCTTTATTAATTTTTGTACAATGCCGAATTCCTAATGGAAAATAGGTAGATATATGCTAAACGGAAATTACGGTGACAATTTTGCTCCGCAGGAAATCTCTTTAAGGCTATTCACACGAATCTATCTGAATGAACACTGTCAGAGATAGAAAACAATTGTTTAACGAATTCTTATTGTTAGTTGCCAGTCTACATTCTTTTCAGTTTCATAATTATGAAAAGAAAAAAAAACGTTTGTTGTTGCTTGCAATCAGAACCTTAAAACTAAACCTGACCTTGAAATTAATCTAAAATCTAACCCTTTTTAAACAAATTTAATAAAATGAAATATATATTTAAATTTAATAAAATAAAGTTTTAAATGTTCAAGTTGAATACCTTCGTTCATTTCGTAGGTTAGTTGTAGTTGTAGCAGATGCATAAGCTAACGTTACGGGTTATCTCTCTTTGATATTGAATTTACGAACCGAAAGCAAACCTTTACCAAGTAGCATCCCAGGCATATCTTTCTTTGACCTACGTATGCAAAAAGTTGCGTATATTTATATGGTTCATATGTGCCATCATTTTTTATCGTCATAAAAGTCAATGTTTGAAGAAAACTTGTAAATTAAGTCATATGATCGTTATTATTACTTTTGTCATCGTCTTTGTGTTATTTCTCACGTTTTCAGTTTTTTAGCCTACTCTTAATGAACGGACTCAAAGGCACGCATATTTGGGGATTTGGTTCACTCTCACCGAAGTAACTCAAAGATACGCACATTTCAGATTTTTGGCCCACCCCTAGCAAAGGAATTCAAAGGTACAATATATATATATATATATATATATATATATATATATATATATATATATATATATATAAAAATAAAAAATAAAATGTTTATAAATGTAAATGTTTACATATAAATGTTCCTGTATATAAGTATGCTTATATATATATTAATGATTGTGTCACCCACAAACAGCTATTATCATTATTATTATTATAGACTATCCAATACCCCTTCCAGTACCGCAAGGTAGGATCGAAACTTTCGCCTCAGACCCAGAGGCTGACATTTTATCCATGCCCTACGCAAAACTGGACAGTCAGTAGGACCGAATTAAGCGATAAATTTTCACTTCTGCGCAATTCCACATCCACCAGAGTGCTCCATTCCAGAGTTGGAAGAGCATTACCATACTAGCTTGTAGTGGACGAGTTGCCCTACCTAAGAGTACCCAACCTTAAAGAAAGGATCATTAATATATATATATATATTCGCTCACGGACACGAACTTTCTGAGGATTTATGAATTTTCCAAAAGATGAACTTACGGTACTGTGTAACCATGAGGTTTGCTTGCCCATGCATTCGGTCGATAGTCGTAGCTGATTCGGAATCTATCCTGAGGAAGGTAGTCCGCACTGATGGACGGACAGATAATGAGATAATACAATAAATAAAGAAAGAAATTGACCAAAAAGCAACTACCATCTTTAAAGATACATCCATATTATGATGATCCGATTTGTAGGCTTATTACGGTGACACAGAAAAAATAGCACATTGTTGAAGAATAAGGCAATTTCATGTTCGATTTGCAACTCCATGATAATAACAATGTAGGGCCAGCTTTCGCGCTCACCTCGTTGATAATCGATTATTTACGAGAAAGGGGTGAAAAGCAGAAATAGCGTTCAGCATTTGTTTCGTAGTAAGCCATAATAGAGGCAACGCGCACCCTCTTTCTCTCTTACACTCCAGTCTCCTGAGTCTTCTACCATCCCAACTTTCTGATGACCCAGCCTAATATACCATCACTTCCAGTGTGGTCACTACTTTCCCTCTTCAGGTAAAATCTTATATCCATATGCTAAGATATATAGAAGAGAAAAATTACGGCAAAATTCGTAAAAGCGGAATGATTCCTTCGTTATTTCCCCGTGAGTGAAAAGAACTTTGCAATTTTTCTCATTGCCATTGAGCTTATTTGGGGTCAGCGTCGTTAGAGTTCATCACAATCGTCATCTGCAGCAGTCCGTTAAAGTCCGTTGTTGGATATAGGCCCTCTCCAAGATCCACCAGTCCTTCCATTCCCGAGTGTCATGATGACAATACCTTCTGAACTTATCTAAATCGTCACACGATCTTATTTTCGCATATGATCTCGGGGGATCTACGTTGTGAGCCGTGATGTCCGGTCGTAGTCTGATATTTAGGCAGCATGACCTGCCCATTGCCATTTGAGCTGTCTAATGGTTTGTATGATATCTCTGAACCCTACTCGTTCTCTAATACATTGTGTCGTGTTGTGATCACTGTGAGATATCAAATAAGATCCTCTCTTGGGTATGTTGCAGGGTTTTCCTTCGAGAGACAAATTATTGGTTAGGTTACATGTTTCAGCTCCAGAAATTACTATCAGGTGGACACAATGGTTGTAAAACCTAGCTTTTCAGACCATATTTATTATTTAATTCATATTATCACAAATTTATTTGCAAATGCGTAAAAAAGTCCTGGTTCATTCTGATCGCATCAGATTGCACTGATGTACCCCCCAAAAGGTGACCCAACAGGTGATAGGGTTGTCTATGGATAGGAAGTAACTTGCTATCGAGCTTATAGACTGTTGGAGGCTGCTTTTGACCGATTTTTTGATAAGCACTAAAATGAATGAGTTAAATAAACTGATGGATGAGAGAGAAAGAAAAGGAGAGAGAGAGAGAGAGAGAGAGAGAGAGGGAGAGAGAGGGAGAGAGAGAAAAGACACACTTGCATGTATAGATAAAAATGGTGTTCAAGGTGACACGAAATATTGAAAAAAATGTAATAATATTCTCAATAAAACTCTGATTTTTATTGAATTACTTTTTATCGATTAAATTAACATAAATAGAGAAAGAATTCTTATTATTGTTGAAAATCTGAAGAGAAAAAGACTGGCAGTAAAAATAAAAAAGAACGTAAAATGAATCATTGATTTCGCATTGGAAATATGACCAATGAACCAAAACAAAAATTTCATCGACATTTTCGCACAAGGATAAATCTGCACAAGACAACCCCATGCAAGGACAAATCTGCATGAAAAAAATCCATGCAAAGCCAAATCCATGCGAGACAAATCCACTCGAGGATGGATTCAAGTAAGCACAATCAAAAACAACCTATAACATCGGACCAGGTCATAGCAAAGTGAGGACACTATGATAGTCCTGGACAATACATTAAGTCAGCTGAACGCAAGGTGTGTTGCGGGGGAAAATAAACATCCTTATGAGTTCAGTGAAAAAAAACTCATCTTAAAATTGGCGATAAAACAAGAAAATATTTTCAATCTCATCTTTCTCCTTTTCTCTCTCTCTCTCTCTCTTAGAGGGACAGACAGGGTTGCCAGATATTCCAATTTCAGACACTGCGTCCACTCTTAGCTTTGTATGCCCGATTAAAATTTGAATCAATCGGACATCCGAAATTGACTGTATTATGTCTGATTTAAGTCCCTGCATAAATCGAGATTGATATTCCTGAGACCAAAAGCTCTGTACACAAGCCACCAATCAAAAAACTATAATTTTGGTTCATTAATTAGATTTACGTATTTATTAATTTTCCTTTTGTCTCAAAGGAGAAACATAAAGAAGTCGGTATATTCGAATTACAATATAAACTACGATCTTATTGCAGGAGGACATTGAGGTAAAGATAACTAAGATTTTCTTTTCGAAAAAATAATAATTGATGTAATAGATTTTTATTTTAGTTTTTCAACTTCTAACTGATAAATTTGGAGAGATATTTGTTTGGAGAAAAAGGGGTAGATCCTGTGATCGAAAGTTGTATATTCCTGTCCGATTTTGTCTGAACTAACTAATCTGGCAACCCTAGCAACAGAAACAAATTGCTTTGGACAATATAAGATTGTTATTACAGTTATTTTTTAAACATTCAACTTACTTGTGGTGACAAGTAACCGCTCCAGATCGTGGAGACGCGTCGTAGACATATTTATAACCCGTTGGCATATATCCGACCCTAAAGCGACAATGATAATAATTATCTTTTCATTTTGTCTTGAGAAATAAAAATCAATAAAATAGATCAGGGTTCTTCAAACTTTTGCGGTCGCGACCCAGTCTAAATTTGATGCAATAACCTCACAACACACTGTTATATACAATGTACAAATGTACTTTATTAACACTCCAGTTTGCATAAACAGAAGGCTACTACTACTGTTATGATTTGATAGTTTAACAGATAAATTATTGATGACAAAGGTGATAATAAGATTATCCGATATATTCGTATTTCAGACCTAAATCATTTAATTGCCACCAATATTTTTCTCGTTTACAATCTATTAATTCATTTTATTCATTGTGAGCCTACGACCTAGTCAGCGGGACCTTGTGACCCAATAATGCACTGAGACCCATACTTGAATAACCCTGAAATAGCAAGCTGCATAGGCGCCACTGGGGGGCAGGAGCATTTGTCCCCCTCCCCACAGGATCAGGCTTTCTCACTTATAGTCAATAAAAGATGATGGTGCAGTCATCATAACTTCAAGTAGCCTTAATGTTCCCATCCAAAAAGACTGGATTATTATTCTCTGGTATTCGCCCAATCGTGTCTCTCTGGAGTTAGGTCATGCATCTCCGTCAATGGTCATCTGTGTTTTAGATCCTACAGATGGGTCGCACTTATTTACGCTACAAATGGCGGAGAGTGTAACATCATCCCTACGGGTGGAATGCTTATCGTGCTACAGGGTTGCCACTGCCTCTGGAAATGTTGCAGTGTATATCCATAGATAGCCGTATATAAACCCAACAAATTAAATTGAGTGATAAAAGAAAAGGTCAACAACCAGGATTGCCAGATGACTTTGGCCACAAAACACCAAATTTGTATGGTCCTGGGACCAAATTTGTATGGTTTTGGGACCAAATTAAGTAGTGTCAGTATCAACATAATCAAATAACTTAAAATCCATCATCAGACTAAATTAATTTGGTCTTGGGACCAATAAGCTTCAGAACCAAAATAATCAATAATTAATAATAAATCCATCATCAGACTATGTCAGCTGGAAATAAGCATTAAAATACATATTTTTTAAACTATTGTTTTCGAATATTATATATCATTCGTGTAGAAGGGATTGTTATCTTCTGTTGTACAAAATCTTTATTTCCAGCAGCAAATATCTTTGTTCTGTGCCAAATTTCTTGAAAAGTACCAAATGGCAACCCTAATAACAACGTTCAATTAATTTAAATGGTTAAAACCTGCATAAAACCAACCTTGGCCAATTTGAGGGCAAAATAGAGCGAATTTGAGATCATTAAGAGTAATTCAGAATAACAGCTATTGGAATATATATATATATATATATATATATATATATATATGTATATACATATCGGGACAAGAGTCCCCCTATATAGTGTGCTTTGATATAGCACAGTCTGATGTAGCGCCGTTTACGATATAAGGTGGTTGATTGATACTTATTATCGCCCACTTGTCCAGAATACCGATTCTGTTATTGACTTTTGGTCATCCGCTGTTCAGTTATAACGTGGTGTTTTTTCTTAGACTCCAACACCCATGTTAAAAAGGGGGACTACTGTATTGATGTTTCGGGCAGTCAAAATGTAAACACCACAAAATAGTCACTTATGTAGATGAGCTTACAATTTTTGCACGGGCATTCGACAGGAGACATTACATTAAAATCTCATTATATAAAAAGCCGTGTCACTTGCTTTCTTTGTTGGTTGTAATGAAGGTGATGGTTATTTCCTATAGTATATATTACTTACTGTGCAACAGTTTTGTCATAAATGGGCTATAATTTTCTGATTTTCCCAAATCCTTATTATAATTATGATATATTATAATGGAGCTAGCATAAGTATGTGTAACCAAAACTACCTCATCATGACGAACACACGAACACGAAATACTGCTCTGTGTGATCATGTTCGTGTTTTCGTTTGCTGTCTGCTATTAATATAACTACAGCAACAAGAGAGAAAGAAAGAAAGAAAGAAAGCTGGGTTTATTTACACTAACATTAATTAATGTGTGGGCGGTTGGGGCAGGAAAACTAGCATTTTATGCTGCATTCATGTTTTTAATACCATCCTAAGATTTTAAATCCTTCTAAAATTATAAATAAATGAAAAACTGAAGCGTCCGTTCGGCGAAAAGTCCAGTCGATAAAAAATACACTATTTAATTTTTTTCAATGAAAAATTGTTAAAATTACGGGTAAAATGTGATTTTTCATTCTAATAAATTAATAAATGATTAGGTTGAATTCTTTTGCAATATGAAATGAAAATATTTTAAGGAAATCAAATGTGAAAAAATACGCAAAACTAGCTGAATAAACAGTTTAACATGGGTTTTTAAACATAATAATGTCCTTTCCGTTGTTTAATGTTTTTTCACCACCACCGGATTGAATACGTAAGTTATTTCTTATTCAATCATTCTTTGCTTTTCTTCTGAATAAAGTCGTTCGCTGTTTGTTCGATAGCGACATCAGTAAAAGGCAAAAAGGTAAAACGTCTCATCTCTGAAGAGACAACTCAAAATGGAGTATGTCTACCGGCGACAAAGTCCGGGTTTCTGTTGCTTTATTCCAACAAGTTTTATGACCACAACATTGGTAGGGTACGAGTCAATCGGAGGGTACCTCAACCCTAACCACACAGCTTAGAGTATACTCAATTTGCTGCCGGGTACTCGTGGAAATTTATCCTGATGAAGAGATTTCCAAGCCTTTCGCTCATATCGGGAATCGAACATGGAACTTTCTGCGTCTGGAACAGGCATACTAATCATTACACTATCGCAGCGGACATTAGTGCAGAGAGTAAATTCCGTAAGGACATTGTGTGTGGTTCCTAGATTACACTGTCAAATACAGACGGACAGACACTTGGTGACTTTTACTAAGATAAAGATATAAAGAAGTGCGTTCCCATTGTAAGGGAACGCATTTCCCAGGCGTTCAGACTGTCCTACATCACTGCCCAACCGTAAAATATCTCAGTAACCTTTTTTGCCACAATAAAAATTAGGAAGCACCTACAGAGTGCATAGCATGAAATTCGTTGAAGACTTCTGGAAATATCGTGTGGACAAACTGACGGACACACAGACACGAGTGAATGATTATATAAGTTTGTTATCGGTCAAATGAAGAACTTACGGCGGTGCCTGAGGCATATCTCTGCCGGTTCTGTTGGAAGGTTCCACTCGGCAGAAGTAGGGACAACCGGAATCAAGATCTCGGCAAGTTCTGGGAATTCAAACGATTATATTTCAAGAAAAAAAAATCAGACTTTTTTCTTTCGCATTTCATAAAACTGAAAAAAAAAAAAACAAAAAAAAAAAACTCACCACATCGGGAAGACTGCTTCGGCAACGTTCCGAGTACATAAAAACCTTGGCTAAAATTATGAAATCACAACACTCAGAGAATATTCATCCAGCTTCATCCATTATCTACGAGTTAAGTAAGTTCGTGTAAATACTTTATAGCACCTTCATGGTTTACAGACCACTTTTCTCCACACATTTTAGGCATCTCTTGACGTTTCCTAAAGTATTGAAACCATTACTTACTGTAATTATACTCATACAAACCCATGTGAGTTTTTTTTATTATACTATTCCAGACATAATACCATCCGCGGCCACTCAATGAACTAGTGTGAGAGCCGCAAAAAATTCAAGTCACTGCTCATAAATTTGACAGGATAAAAGCAGGTGCTAAGCAGTCAAAATATCGTAGGGTGTACCTGCATTGAATCTTGATTGAACACAATTTTAATAAAAACTGGGCATGAAAAAAAAAAAGAAAGAAAGAAAAATAATCAAAGGAAAAAAGTAAGAAAAAAAAGAAAGAAAGGAAGAAAGAAAGAAATGAAGAAAATAAGGAAGAGAAGAAAGAAAGAAAAAAGAAAACACATTTCAAGGAAGATATGGCAATGAAAAGAAAGAGAACGAATAAAGTAAAAAGAAAGAGAACAAAAGGAAATTGAAGAAAGAAACTAAGGGGAAGAGATCATAAAAGGAGATGTTATGTATCATCAAATAAGAATGCCTCTATGAGCCTACAATTTATTTTAGAAATATGAATCTAGAAACTAAATAAAATGAAAGAAAATAAAAGAAAATGAATTAAAATAAATTAATAAATAAATAAATAATAATAACAATGATAATGATGATGATGATGATAATAATAATAATAATAATAATAATAATAATAATAATAATTCCTAAACTACGCGTCCCATTTCAACTCTTTTATTAGCAGTTCCTGCAAATGGGGTTCGCAAACTTTAGCAAAACAAGCCGACTTGAGTTATACTTAAGATGTGGGAGTAAATTCGTCATCAGTTTTTGCGTTCGTCAATATTTCATTGTTATTCGTCGATGATGTCACTGCTTTTTGGTCTGATCACTCAGGGCACCATAATTTTTAAAGATATTTTCAAGTATAAAGCAATTGCAAAATTATTTAAATGCTTCAGTCATATTTTGATGGAATGGTAAACTATAAATGAATAAGATAAAGTAAATGGAAACAATTGGAAAAAATAAAAAAAATATAAAAAATATAAAATAAAATAGAAACGCCGATTTCAAAATCAGTTTAAAACGTTCATTTCAAACCTATTGTCTGTTATCTTTCAAAACATAGTTGACCGAAATTCGGAAGATGTTGAAAATATTTTAAAAAGTTGTGATAAAAACAGCTATTAGTCAAGATGGAAATAAAAAAAAAAAATAGTAAAAATTGATGGAAGCTTTCCTGTTTAATTTCAGGAAAAAAAAAACAGATTAAAAAAATCTTAGATAAACAATGAGATATGTTTTACAGATAGGAAAATGCGTTGTCAATTGTTTTAGCGTTGTCCATTCATTGGATGTTCAAAACGTAGAGAATGAAGGTCAATTCGAAAAAAACATGAATAGATTATGAATTATTAGATTAACAAACACAAGAGAGTTTCTTAGTGTTTCGATGTTTAATTACACCATCAAAAGAACATTATTTTAAATGTAAAATAATCCTAACAGGAGAATGCAAATGAGCACCAAAACACCAAGAAAATCAACTCTTCTTTTCGTCACTGTGTTTGACAGCATATAAGACCCCCTTTCCTCAACAAAATGGAATTGAAAGGTAAACGTTACCTTTCTTATCCATCCCCACATTAATCAGAACTTCAGGAGGCGTTTAAAAAAACTGTGTGATGAATGAGAGGAAATCAGAGAAATCCAAGTCGAATGTTGCCAAAGTTGCACACACTACGTGCCCAGCATTCTCAAGAGCCCCACTCTAAATGCTTGTAAGCAATCAATCCTGATCCAGTGATTATCACGGATATATAATTATCACGGATATAATGTCAATGGTATTTTTGTTGTATAGCAAATTCAATTACTTTAATATGCAACAATGCTTCCACTCAAAGGAAAGTTCACCCGAACGTCTGAGTTCAGTTTCATATCAATCTAGTATGATACGGCTGAGAAAAATTATATATAGCATTACTTGTTGTGGTAGTAGTAGCAGGAGGATGAGGAAGAAGAGGAAGATGATGATAGTTCATCTGAAAGTCTGAACCAAGTTTCATATTAATCCAAAGTGATTCGGCTGAGAGAATTGATATTTAGCATGTTAAGAACCGACCAACCAACTGCATGGATGCATCTACAAATTATGTTTTAATATAAATGCATATTTTCAAAATAAATAGGCAGCTTTGATAACCTATACTACATGCTCTGTATTAACGTGATCTGGCTCTAAGGGAAATGCGCCTCCCCTCAATATTCCCTGCTGCAATAAGGCAGGGTTCGGGTATCTTATATGTCACCAAATAAGACAATCAAAAGCAGAGGGTTCTGCATCGGAACCAACACTTTTGGATCCAATGAACCACAGGTCTGATTGACAGAATTTTTTTTTTTTCATACACAAAGCGCCAAGTTTTTTTTTTTTTTTTATTCAAAAGGGACAACTTGCATAAGATTCAAATAGAGTCCTTTCCATTTTCTTCTTTTCCTTTTTGAAATTTCACATTTAACTTGAGTCACAAGCACCAAATATCTGAAATATAGTTGTTTTGGGAACTAAACAATATATTTTTAGTGATTCTATTAGATTTGATTTTAAAAAAAAATGGAAATTCGGCAGCACAGCAACTTAGTCCAAATAAACAGCGCCTTGGTCATAATAAACGAAGCGAAGTATTGATGATTACATACGTTTGAATTGGTTCTCATAAGATTTGTTCTATTGCGTGGCTGGCCTGCATAAAAGTTGGTCATATTAAGCGGAATCCACTGCATTGTTTTTCGAGTTACTTTTATCTTTTAAGTTTTGAGATATATTTATCTAGGAGGCTTTCTAACCAGTTGTGTAGTGCTGTGGAAACAGTGTTCCTTCACTACCAATATATTCTCAATTTGAACAATCCACTGATAAGAAAAAATGGCCAGTTAATACCCAAATACTCATCCTACATGACTTTAAAACATCTTTTAAATCGGTTAGATGTGAAATTTCTTGTCTAGGGAGAGGGGGCTTTGAAGCCCTCACCCCCTGAACCTCCGATAGCAGACAGCACCGTGTTCACTCACTTCTTTTTTCTAGTACTACACCACTGTTTTTAACTGAAATGAACAATCTTTGGTTTGACGTCGGTTTTTTTTTTAACGATAATTTTTAGTAGCTAAAAAGGTTAGATTTTTCAACGAATGGCTTACAAATTGCTACAATTAGCTAAATTTTTTGTAGGTAACTGTATATATTCCATAAACTCATAGAAAGGCACCAAAAAGTATGCTCATACAACGAAAATTCTTCAAGATCAAGTTGATGTTTTTAAAATGTTCATTGTATGTTGTTTTTTAAAGTTTTAACTTGGCATTAAACATTAATTTTAGTCACTTACTATTCAAAAATCTTATCTTAGTTCCAAACGTCAAGCGATTCTGTGACATATCATTCATTGTTATGTCATAACTACCCATGTCATTTTATCATAACACTATAATTGTTTTTATTGTGTTGATCTATTTCACATTGACCAATCCATCATAACTTTTAGGTTATAGCAGAAATCAGATTAAACTGAGGCACATAGAATCATACAATTTACATACCAATTTACACATGTGACATTCATATGGCGAGATTGTGGTAATATCTGATCAACTTGGGAGGGTTTTGTATGGCATTTTCGAGGTCATAACGTGCAAGCTCGGTCAAAAAGCGTTTTAGAAGTAGCTACAATCATCTCGCAATGTTATGTTATGCTTGTGACAACCAGAAATTAGACGCAAAAAGATAAGTTTCATCTTTTTTTATTTCTTTATTCAAAATCTGATGTTGTAATGTACTATTCCTACTGGCCTCGTTTCCCATTGTCTGTTTTCTTGAGATAGTTTTTCATTGAAACATTTTAACTATACAGAAATCTGGAAATTAAACCTAGCCATTTTAAAGCAGTCATTGACAAATCTATCTACTTTTAGCAATAAGGTATTCGAAATTTCCGTTTTCAGAAGCCGACATCAAAGTCAAGATCGATAAGAAATGATTTGGTCAGTTTTGCACTTACGGTGTTGGGTAGCCGACGTCAGTAGCACAACTTCGACGAGCAACACAGCAGCAGGAACAGGGGGGCGCTGCCTCGGAAAATCGGTCACCACTAATAATCAGATGATATTTTCTTTTACAAATGAATGACTTGACAGTTTCGAATAAATAACAATAATAATTGCCAGGAAGCACCCAGAGAGCGCACACTTGTGACTACGTCGTTGTCAGGAAGGATAATTGTGCATGGAAATTTAATCATTTCTTCCATGGCCAATTGCCTACCCTTTTACAAAATTTCATTGAAATTTAAAAACTTTTGGAGATATCGTATGGTCAGATATGAAATTTTGGTGATTGTATACAGTGTGTACGTATAATTAGGACGGAAGGGAGGTAACTTTGCATGAATCCGCCACCATCACTTCTTTCTTACCCGCACTCAACACAATTTCATTGAGGTCCATTGTGTGCTTTTGGAGATATCTCGTAGACAGAAAG
Organism: Thysanoteuthis rhombus; assembly: GCA_963457665.1. NCBI lineage: Eukaryota > Metazoa > Mollusca > Cephalopoda > Oegopsida > Thysanoteuthidae > Thysanoteuthis > Thysanoteuthis major. The sequence continues at coordinate 16,016,132 of OY735206.1, read as the reverse complement.
ATGAAAAGATGAACAGATGGAAAGGCAAACATAGCCAAATACATCACTTTCACTGGCAATGATGATAAACCTTATTACAAGATTAAACAGGGTAATTGTACAGTTGTTGTGCAATTTTAAATTTGCATAACTTGTGTTCTTTTTATGATATAATTAATCTATAAAGAACATTTAGAAGCCTGGACAATCAAAAAAAGTGATTATAATCGTTTATCAATCGAAAAAATACTTTCCTATTTTCTGAGTTTTTATTGAATCATGACTTCACTGGAGGAGAAAGTCAAGTGTATTCTTTGGTTGGCTGGGCTAAAATCTCTCACTACTGTCTAAAGCAGATGTAAAACCGATCACGAAAAAAGATGCATCACGCAGGAATTATACATAGAATAAAAGTTATGAAAATTTTTACTAGCACAAAGATTTTGAATGGCCCTGTATGTCACCAAAAGGAAGTGATAACTGGAAAATACCTTGTATATTTGAGGGAGAGTTCCTTGATTAAAAATGAAATAATTCTTTTATTTTTAATTTATTTCATTATGATGATATTGAACGATTTATCATTTTGGAAAGGGCACCTGCAGGGTTGATTTTCAGCTAGTAATAATAATATCATTAATAATGATAATAATCTACACGCCACACGTATGAATATATATATTTGCCTGTAATGTTTGTCAAGGGATATTACTATTAAATGCTGATTATAGAGTGGTCTCCCTTATCTATTTTCTGCAAATGTATAAAGACCCTTGTACAATCTGGTGGAATATAAACCAGAAAATGCGGAGCCACATAATATTTAGAAAAAATCTTTTAAATACAATATGATTACAAAATCATTTAAATACTGACATCTTTTGACAACATGGGTAAATTAGTGATACCAGTAACTAGCTAGACCCAGGTAAATTCTTTGTGTCGACAACTGAGATATTATCATCACTGATATATATATATATATATATATATATATATATATATATATATATATATATATATATTGATAAAAATGACAATTGGAACGAGAAAAACTCAAGAGAAAGTAGGGATTATAACTCAATCTTTTTCTCCATTCCATTGGCATGTTTCGATGACTTTCGACGGGTGCCAGCCATCTTTTCCAGAGAAAATATTTTCAATGGTTCCAAGAAAATATTACTGTTTACATATTTGAGGCAGAGGAAAGAAATGGCAATATTTCTGTGTTTGGTTGTTCAGTAGGGGCGGGGGGGGGAGGTGTTTGTATCTTTACAGGTGAGAGTAAAATTTGGTTTGAGATAAGAAGGGTCTGTGAGAGGTAGGGTCAGAGGGTATTTATTTCCTGTCTCTGTGGATGTTTGGCTTGTCTTTGATAAGAAGGGCAGTGAGAGGAGAGGTGCTAAAATGGTCAGTTCACCCAGGAAGCGGTTTTTAAATGTTTTTTCTCTATGGAACAGAGAGATTGTGCCAAGCATTTCATGGATAGGTGTTGGTATAAGTGGGGCACAGTGGAAGTAGGGTGTTGTTTTTCATATAATCTTTTTGGTTGATGGTAGATGAGTCTTCTTTCTCTTTTCTTAAATGAACTGTTGGCTGTTAGCCAATTCCTTGTATGCTAGTATTGCAACGTTTTGTATCTGTGTAATTCTACATTGATTATAATGAAACGCAACGACAAATGGAAATAATATATCTTAATATGTTATCATTATAAGTGATCAATTCAGCTATCTCTCTATATTCCTGGGGTCTTCTACTATTATGAGTTATTTTTTCAGCTTCAGACTTGTGAGGGAGGAGTAATGAACGGATGACAGTTATAGTAACGATTTCTCTTTGCTCTCATTCAAGGATAACCCCGTTCTACCAATCATACGCTTATTCGTTTCAATGTAAGTGTTTGTAGGGGGGGGGTCATCTTGCTTCAATTCAAGCACGACTGATTGAAAGACAGACAGACTGAGGTAGACAGGCAAAGTGAAATAGATCGGTAGACAAACTGGGATAGACAGACAGACAGACAGACTGTGATAGATAGTCTATGTCGATCTATCTGAGTTATTACATGATCAAAAATTAGATACGATTAACTGATAAGAAAGACACATTTGCTGGAAACTTTTGAGATAAATTCGATCGTCTCTTAATCTATATCAACAACATTTTATCAAAACACATCACTTGCATACACACATGCACGTACTCAGATGAGAATTGAAATAATGTATAATAAGATATTTACATATGAAAACAGTTACAAGTCGGTGGAATTGAAGCGGCCGTCTTCACTTCTGGAAAACTGGAAGTCAAACAACAAAAAATACGTCGGATTGAAGCTGCAACTTCCCGAATCTAATCTAAATTGACGACAAAACATAAAATCTTTCGACCAATCGACTATCGAAAATGAATTATTTGCTTAGGATGGATTTTGACTTGATATCAGGTTGTTTTGAAATTAAGCTTACGCCTCTTTTCTTTGTTCTTAATTTCTGTTAAGAAAAGGGTTTTCTATAAATTTTAATAAAGTGAAGAAAAATGTTCTACACAAAACTGCAAACACTTACTGAACAAAAAGAGTTCACTCGATCCTTCAAGCTTGAACTAAAAACAGGTGTGAACTTCTCACCAAACCAGAAGAGGACATTCATGAGCTAAACAACAAAATAACAATCTCTGATAGAAGCCAATATATTCAAGCCAAAGAAATCAAGAATCTCGTGGAAAATGCAGAAATTTCAAGCCATCGACATCAAGAGAAACGATTGAAACAAGTGAATCAAGCAAAACCATTTCAAAAGGAGCTGAGAGAATATAAAAGAAGATAGAAAACAGCAGCCATCAAAAGCATTAAATAAGCTCTCAGTATAGAAAAAATGCAAATAACTAGTGTTTCCGAAGAAAATGGAGACCTATCAACGCTGAATTATCAAATGCACTTAAGAATTCTGCAAAAACCTCTATTCCTTCAAACAAGGGACACAAGACAACGAACAGGATATACAAGTTACGAATAACCACTTTGAAGATTTCCCAGTTGTTATTCCCTGGTTACTCAAAAAAGCTGGTAAAGTCATCACCAGGAAACTTGCCATCCTATTCAACAGAGTGAAGTCCCCCAAAAATTGGAACACTGCAATCATAATGTTGTTACATGAATGGAACTGAAAGGTCTAAACTACAAACCAATAATCCTACTCAACTGCATCTGCAAACATTTTATCAAAGTAATCACCAACCGAATCACCAAAACGGTTGATGGAAACCAACCACAAAAACAGGCTGGTTTCAGAAAAAGCTGTTCGACCAATGACCATCTCCATTCAGTAGATTAACTACAAGAGAAAGCAGCAGAATATAAAATATCACTTCCTGTCAGCTTTAAAAAAGCCTTCGGCGAAGTAGAAATCCTCATGGTCATCGATGCTATCATACAACAATATGTAGACCCTGTATATGTCTTGGAACATATATACCGACTCAGTACTTCATTTATCAGGCTACATAAAGACTCTGGGCCCTTTCAGCTCGAAAAGGGAGTAAGATTACACAGCCTACCATGCGATGATCTTTCGAAACCTAGACTGGGAAATAAAAGAAATCAGAATAGACGGCGAACACCTTCGTAACCCCAGATTTGCGGACAACAATGTCTTTTTTGCAAAAACCCTTCAAGATCTCCAAGTAATGCAAGACGAACTAAACAAAGAGAGCAAGAAAGTTGGTTTTCACATAAACTTCAGTAAAAAAAATGTCATGGACAGCAAACATGATGCAGATAAAGATAAGAAAATTAAAATCGAAAACGCAGACCTGAAAAAGTAGGCAACTACATCTATCTAAGACAACGAATCTCCATGGATCCTAAAAAGAAGAAGAAATCAAGTGAAGAATCCCTCTAGGATAGCAAGCTTTCGGTGGAGCATACTCAACCTTTAAGAATGAGAAATCCCATTCGTCTTGAAAATAAGGGCCAACAACCAATGCATCCTGCTGATTGTCACCTATGGAGATTTAACGGAGAACCTAATCAAAATATTGATCCTCAAACTGAGAGCCATGCAACGTTCTCACGAGAGAATTATGCTCAACATCACATAGAAAGATCACGATACAGCATAGTATATTAGAGAAAAAACAAGGGTTAAAAATATCACAGAATTTGTGAACTCAGATGGCAATGGGCTGATCATGTTGCAAGAATGTCTGACAACTGATAGACATAACTACTCACAACATGGTTCCCAAGAGATCACATGTTAAACTGTGACTGGCAAAATATAAGATGGCGTCACGACCTAGACAAGTTCAGACAGTATTGGCTCCGCGTCGTCCATGATAGAGAAGTCTGGCGAATCTAGGAGAATGTCTATTCCAGCGACTAACGCTAAAAGGCTGACGATGGTGAATCGATAATACATGAACCCTGGCAATAGGGAATGTAGGATCATCATTTATTTATTCAATTATTTTTAAGATTAAAAAAATATGTGAACCATAACAATATGATATGTAATTTATTTATTCAATTATTCATTGATAAGATTATGATTTGTCTGTGATACATTACTGGCTTTCCATGAGAAGAATGTGTTTTTTTTTTATCAAGCTTTATATCACAGTTCTGGCGCCAAATCAACCTATAAACAATTGAATGCGAAAAAAAAAAGTAATGTTTGCTTCTTTTCAAATGATCCGATGTTAAGTCAAAAGATTCCCCAATCAAATGATCCATTTTTGACGACCGATTAATTCAATTTTGCCAACAATGGTCTCGGGACAATCAAAGGTACAGTAGACGACCATTTTTCAGAATCTCTCTGGGGTTCTCTTAACTGTTAAATACAAGACTTTCATATACGCTTGGCAGGAATGACAATGGTCTTTAAGGTTTGCAGATTTTCTTACACCATTCACATTATCAACACACACACACACACACACACACACACACACACACACACACACACATATCGACACTATTCACAGAAATCTCAACACAGCATCGCGACGATTCAAATATTCACTATATATGTGGCGAATCTTCAATGTACTGCATTATTCAATATTAACTTAAAAACGCTTGACGGCCTTTCAAAGCAGACTTCAGGGATAACTGATTTAAGCTACGAAGAACCTTGTACTATTCGTCATTTCAACACACTGTAGTACAATGATAATAAATCTTTAGTTATTGCTATCGCTTAGTTCGTATTTCATATTTTTTACTATTTCACTAGTTCTAGATGAGTGTAGTATAATCCATTCAACTTACTCCACTTAGTAGTCAACCAAGCTGGTATCTTATCGGCCTCTCCAAACAGATGAAACTTTTATCCTCTATCTGATGACCTTGAGGCAACCCCACAAAATGGTGACCACGATGCAGCCTCCATATAAGAGTGATAACGATCTTACGACTATCACCTCCATGAATAGATATCTCTGACGCCAGACATTATGACATTGCACTCGATTGATTGGTGATGAAATGAAAACTTACATAAAAAAAAACACCGCATATTCTGGTGGATAAGGCTGCTTTAAGATAGGACGAGACCCCCAATTTCAATGAGAATTTCATGGTTTTAGCTCGCTTAATTCAAGACGACTCCCAAACTATCAAACCATCTGTTGTGGAGTTTAGGTTAGTGAGCACCAAACATCCAATACGTGATAAACCAATACAATGAATTAAATACATTGAACGTATTATTAGTAATAGAGTAATACCCTATTGCATTACCTGTAAATTGTTTGAATCGCAGTACGTTATCAGTAAGATATGTAATAAGGTTGATACTATGTGAAGACGATCATCTGTAGTGGTAGTAGTTAAACGAAGTTCGTTGAACAGTTTGTTCATACACTAACTTTCGCAAACTCACCAATGCAAAATACCTACTAACAAAGGATCCCAGGATAAACACGTCTGTAATGGGGAGGAGGGCTTTGAAGACCTACAATGGCCAACGGAAAAATGGGGTTAGACGTGGCCGACCATCTCCGGTAGATTGCCTAACATTACCGGTCCTATTAATGCTGTGTGCGTATATTTGTTTGTCAGACGTTTTATGAACCGATAGCTGAAATATTTCTTATAGGGTGAGGTCTGGATGGGCTATGAAATCTATCAAGTAGAATTTCGAATAGAATTTTGATGTCACTGTTTTTGTATCTGGCCGATAGGACGACACCGTTTTATAGCTTGTTTTCTGGATGCTTCAATTGTCGTCTTATCTGCCGATACATCCGATATATCCGAAGGATTCGTTGACTAGTATCATTTTGTATGTCTAATCACTTCTATCTTCCCTGTCTTTTAGTAAAACAAGTGTTATCATAATTTCTTTACTTACAAGGGATCGTAGTTGATTCTACTTCTGTCATTAATTTCACACTCATATGTGCTTTTGTATTTGTCCTGTAAAAGAAAGAAAAAAGTGATTTCGAGGAAAAAGAATAGAATACTTTGTCCGAAAAAAATTGTTAGCAGAATAGAGGGGGGGGGGGGGTTCAAACTCCTCCCAGCGTACCCCTTCGTCTTGTCCGACCTGTTTGGCAGTGTCAGATTTAGACCTTGGAACCCAGCGTGTCTCAGGTTCGGTGGGCATAGAGCAATTGTAACAGAGAAGAGATGGTACCATAACACCAGAGCTCACTTTGGTTGCCAATCATTCTTTCTTTCGTGTCCTGCATCTACCCCGCTGGCAATCGGAGGATCTGCAACGGACGAGGGAAACTTTCCTAAATCTCCGTCCACGAAGCCAAGCCATGATGAGTCCGTAAATGTCAATGAAATGGTCATGTTGCAAAAATGTCATGCAACTGCTGGACATCACGAATCATAACGTGAATCCCCGGGTATCATATGCGAAACTGTGACCAACGAAAATTTGATGGTGTGACGAATTGGAAAATTTCAAAAAGTTTTGGCTCCTCGAAGTCCCATGATAGAAATGCCTGGTGGATCTCGAGAAAAGGTTTGTGTCCAACGCTGAATAGCTGTTATTGCTGCTGTTGTTCAGTCAGTGGACACCGCCTGAGCCGGCCACTCTTTATCAGATTGTCTGACTAACGATAAGGTTTTTGATTTCAACACCAGATGTATAATCATCTATGCAAACACTTGAAATCTTTCTAAACAAACGTCAAATGACAGTCAACTATCAGACACCTGAGTTCGTTGGTGAGGTCAAACAACGACCTCCTGCTGACTCATCAATAATTAAGTGTAACAAATTGTTACCTTCAAGTGGAAAAGTCCTTGGTTACGGACTGGGGACCAAGAAAATCACATTGTTCATTTTATAAGTAAAGTGAGTTTAGCAACTATTGAGTGGGGATTACTACAGCCAACCCAGAGAATAACAGATCAGAGAGCAGTACTATAGCTCAAGGGTTAGCGGAAAGAATTAGATTTCATGGATTACGGATCAATGAATTAAGAAAAAAAAGACTATTTATTTGCGACTCCAAATGAAAAAATATAACGATGGGCCAATTCTTAGTTGGTGTATATGTGTGAGTGTGTGTATTTAGGATGAATATACCCCACCCGATGCAGCACAAGACACCTGATTGCATTCTATGACAAGCCATCCAGAAATTACCAGGTGATCTCTCTTACTGAATCCGATGTGGGCTTCGTCGGCCACAGGCGGTCCTGTGACAGGTGTGGAGTACTCTCCGAAATCCTCGTTCGCGAAACCAAGTAATGATGATTACATTTGCACACACACACACACACACACACACACACACACACACACATACATTTATATGTATATGTATGGGCAAAAAGTACAAATATGCATTCATGCATTTATACGAACTAATACATAGGTTCTTCCTGCATACACGTATGAATATGTACAATTATTTATGAACCAACATGCATTTCTACCAAACTTTCCATATCAACGAACATTGAGAACTTCTTCAATAACTCCGTACAATACAATTTTTTTTAGAAGCATTTCTTCACTTCTAACGAAAACCCAAACTGTATTGACTATGATAAATACAGTTTTGCAACGACACATTATATTTGTATCTTTATTTTGCACGCAATCCTGCATATTTCTCTCTGCATTCAAATGTTGTATGCAGTTTTACTTGCTCTCTATTGCTATACTTTATCGACAACTAGAAAGAGAAGTAAAGATAAAATGAATCTTCATTACCATGCACAGTAAGCCATGGCCTTTCTATACCTCTTAACTAATAGCAGAGAGAAAGCAACAATGCTACTATTGATCATTGCTATAATTATTTTCCTCTACATCGTTTAGTTTTCTACACAAATTAATTAGCTCATCATCAAATGTTAACGAAGTAAGGTTAACTTTAACGGTAATCAATGGAGTCAGAATTAAACCTAAATGCCTCCCATTTTCAGCTTTACAAATTAATTCCATAGGGATCAGAAATCAACTGGCCGCCACGGTTACCAGATTGGCTCTTGATTTTTCTTTTGGGGTTATTCTAAAGAAAAGATTAACGTTGACAATATCTAAAACACTCCTTGTATTGAAGAATAATGTTCAACAGAAAATAGAGCATTGGAGCCAGATGCATTACGATCTGTCATGAAACATTGCTCAGAAAGCTGAAAATGAAAGGCATGAAGGAGATGTTGTCCCTTACAATTACTTCAAAACAGTTTAAAAAATCCAAAATAGATATATCTGAAGGCAAATTTCTCTACGTTTTGATTTTAAAAGTGATTCAACTTTTAAAATGGAAAATGGGCGATTGTTATCTTTCCCGCCTTAAATTCGAAACATATGGACAGCGTAAACTATTTTTAGTGGTCAAACTACCATTGCGATAATGACAAGTTGGCTGCTTTCATTAGTTCCGCAATTGATTTATATAACCTTAACAATAAACATTAACTGTAAACAAGATTTAAAAGGTCTAGTTTTCTGCTTTCATTTCAAAATCAAGTTATTGAAAAATAGATGCACAGTTTTGAAAAAGTGAAAAAAAGACAGAACTGTAATCTGAGAAAAATTCGAAATTTGTTTGGAAAATGTCCCGAGATCCACAGACAAACATAATGCAGCAGAAATCCAACTTCGAAACGCCTTGGATTTAATGCTGAAAAGGTAACAATCACCGAGAAGAGCTTTTAATGCCCCCCCACAAGCAGGAGACCAAAACGAAACTAAATGATGGCTTACATTGAGCATCTTGTGAAGAAATGCAAGTCTTTCCATGTGCATTTGTTTACGGCGAGCTTCATTGTGCTCTTGAATACCAGAAGCCGCCATTCTGGAAATGAAAAAAAAAGAGAAATGTAATTGATTTTCATTTTTCTATTTAACCTCGTCCTGTTTTTTGTCAAACTCCAGGCCAAGTCTTTATCTTTCTATCGTAACAACAACAACAACAACAACAACCCTCATCAAATTTTCCTAGTCTAGAGATGACTTCATTTTTTAAAATCGTAACGTCAAGAACAAAAACAATCCTCACCAAATTTAGTGGAGTAAAATTTTCAAAGCTATATATTAACATTTCTGTAGCGTGATTTTGAATTGTGACCGAGTGATCAGCTGGCAGATCTATTACCAACTGAGCAAAACTGATGAGTCTTACGAATTTTCGAAAATTTATGTTAGAAGTACGTAAGGGCACATTTCATTCTAATAAATAAATTCATTTATAAAATGAACATTCCCCTACCATGATTTGAAATCACGACAAGGTGATCATCAGTCGATTCTCTAACAAACTGTGCAAAACTGACAAAATCTTTTGTTAGAAATACACGAGGGATTTTTCAATCAAATAAATACAACCATACAAATAACTACTATTATTTGTGGACGATAGAGATTTTCATTGCAGTGAGCTTTGAGATTGGTGTTTTGTTGACTATAAACGAGTTTTAAAAATTTCTTTCTGTTTTTGTTTTCACTACTTTTAATTTTTTTTTGTATTGTTCTTTGAATTCAGCATTTTTTTCGTCCTTTTCAACTACATCAGTTGCGTTTCTTAGTGTGACTGAAGACATCTGCACATTGATAATTACCATATGTGTGGATTAGATGGAAGTATTGTAAATCAATATTATTCATTTTCTTTTTACTAATATTTGCTTTTATCCTAATTTTTCAGTTGTTTTTCCACTGCTGTAGATTGATTGATTGAGTTAAGTTGTCATAAAAAACAACTAAAAAAATACGATGAAGGTAAACCGGTCTGGTCAGTCATTCAACAGAAACTGTAATATTTTTGGCCGCATATCATGTTGAGGGTGAAGAATTTTGTCAGGAGGTGGAAACAAAAGGACCGATTTAGCATAAATTTGCATTGTAAATTGACCCCCAATTAGGGGAGAATTTTCAAAAAAATAAGACAAAAAGTTTCTCTCGACAGAATAAGGAGTAAATGTTCAAATTTTCTACCTATAACTCCATTGATGTGGCCTGTATACATGACACATGAATATGTGGCTAGAATCACTTAAAACTGAAGAATTCTTTGTTAGCATCTCTGGTTGACAGTTCTTAACGGAAGAAAAGACAGTTCATCCGAATGAAGCAAAGTGAAGCAAAACAGAAATAATTTTCATCTTCATCATCATTATCATTCCTGTCACTGGACGAAGACTATTCCCAAAATACACCAGACTTCCCTATCATTGGCATCGCGGAGCCATTACTTTCTGAACTTTTCTAGTTTTTCATGTCATCTTATATTTTGTCGGTCACAGTTTCGCATGTGATCTCTTGGGATCCACGCTGTGAGTCATGATGCCCAGTGGTTGTCTAACATTCTCACAACATAATCACCACGTTGCCATTAGAGTTTTCTAATGATTTCTATCATATCTTTGACCTCCGTCCATTCTCTGATATATTGTGCTGTCTTGTGATCTCTCTATGTGATGCTGAGCATGGTTCTACAGAGCAAATTGACCGAATATCGAAAAAGTCCACACTTGCAGCTAGAATACGTGTGTCATTGAATTGTGCCGATAGATCGAGTGTCGTTACAACGAGAGTTTACTGTATTTCGTATTGAATCTGTCTTGTATAGCACAAAACAGAACATGGTTTAATTGGTGAGAAGAACTTAAACTGAGAACTGTGCAACGTGCACAGGAGAAAATCGTGGTCAAGAGATCAAAAGACAGCACATTGTATTAGGAAACAAATAAAGGCCAGGGACATAATAAAAGCCACTAAAAAAACTTAAATGATAATGGGTTGGAAAGTCTGAAAACTGCTGGACATCCCCACTTACAACGCAAATCCCCAGAGATCACATGAGAAACAGTGGCCGGCAAAAAATAAGGTGGCACAGCGAACTACTCACATTTAAAAGGTATTGCTTATGCAACGCCCATGATCAACAGATCTGTCGAATCTTGGGGAAGGTATATGTCGAATGACGGACCTTTAAAAGCTGCTGCTGATGATGAAGAAGAGAATTCAAATTCAAGTCGCGATCACACCAATTATATTTCTCGCACTAATACCCTGAGAAAAATAGGAACCCTATCACCACCTGTCACTACAGGTTACTTTTCGTTCGGGAATCTTGCAACTGCAGGGATTGAGAAACTGAATAAATGAGAGAACCCTTATCTGATCCATTATTTTTTGTAACAGCTATAATAATTGGCTGCTATATCTGTTACCTATCATGACAGATAAATGCCAATGGTCTCTAAATGCTCAAGGTTGACAAAACCCTGGAATTATTTCCTCACAATGTATTTATTTAGTGCATAAAAAATCATTACCCTAAAAGGGAAGGATCGCAGGTCGCCCCTGAAGCCTTCACAGGGACTGGACAATTTTTGTCATCGACCATACGTACGCGTGTGGGCTCAATCTCGGTAAACTGATCTCGTACAAAATTTTTCCACGTGGGGAGACAAAGGATGAATTTTATAGAAGTTGTTAAAAATTGCAACAAAACCTCATTAGCTGAGACCTTCATGGAGTTATGAAAAAAACAAAAAACAAACAATATGAAAGAGCCTTTGTTTTTTTCAATTTAGGAACGCTGGTACGTCTCATAGCGAAGGAGTCTCATAAAGAAATTTCATTTGACGATAGAAGGTCCCAATTGCGAAAAAAAAAATCTCTCGTCGAAATATTTTCAATTTGCAAGAAAAAAGATTGCCAAATTTCTTAAAATTATCCAGAATCATCTAAATTTTATTTGTAATTATCTAGATTTATATCTAATATCTGCGCACTTATTTTGCATACTGACAGTTGGAGGGTAGATTATAGTGAGATTATTCATTTATTTCATGATTGATGTACGTTTGTATTCGTACATCATTTATAAAGTAATTAGTGCATTATACATTATTTAGAGGGTTTTTATTAAGGTTTTAGGGGTCCGATATTTTCGATTTGGAACAAAGTACTGAAATCTCCTTGGTTGAATTATTCACTTACGAGACGTTTAGTGGAATAGATTGTCTCTGTCAAGAGAGGTACTTGCGTATTGCATATTTATCATTTGTTTTGTAAACCTGTTCTCATATTTCAATTGTGATGGGCATGTCACCTTTTCTTTGTTGCACGAATCCTGGGCCAGGTACGTAGTACAAATTCCCAACGCGTTGGTGTTTTCTTTGTGAAGGTCTGAATTTATTAGCTGCTCCTCCCCGATGAGGGCATATTTAACACAAGGTCGGGGAAGGTGCAGACGCGTACGTGTGGGCAATGACAACAATTTCTCACCCAACGCAACTAGTGTCACGAAGACGTTAAAGTGACCCCCCCTTTTTAGTACAATAGGGAGGTACTGCTCCGGGGCAACTGATCTTCCAAGACTGAACATGCTTTACTTTCCAAGGCCACAGGAGGACTGATCTTATAAGTTATACAAACTGGCAACGCGTTGGTGTCTTCTTTGAGAATCTCTGGCGTTGATTGGTATCATCAACTCAATGGATCAGTTTAAGCGATCAGTTTAGACTTGATCTCTGAAGCAAATAGCTCGACTTTCGACAACACATGTTCCAGTGTCAAGAGATGATGATCAAAGTTAGTTGAGCAGAAAACCAGAAGCAATCTAGATGTGATTTGATACGGAAATTCATCAGCAACCAGGTCCGTTCAAAGCTAGTAATGGGTCCAGGCCAGATAGGATACGTAAGCCCGATTTCAAAATGAGCGTTAAATACATACGGTTCATGTATGGGTATATACATATACACGTAGTATATATGATATACTCACAAGTAACAGAACAGAATGTATGAACAGGTATACGAACACAAAAGACGGTACTAAACAAAGCTAATAATGTAACAATTAATTTGAATTATAAAAATAATGTATCTTTTATCATCAAGCACTGTGACTAATCAGGGAGATAGCATTTATCTACGGTCAAGGCCAAGTTTCCTGCATGCAAGTTGACGCATGTCAGTTCAAATCAAAGACCTGTACTACGCAGCTAGTCGGAGGCGACCCAAAGGCACCTCTTTCATTTGCTACTATCCCTTTCAAATAATGAAGGGCACCACTCCATTCCAATTTTTTTTTGCCTTGACCAAACAACTTAGGATGTACTCAGTTGCTGAGTGCATCCGTAAATTTGATCTAATGAAGTATTTTCTACACTCTCTGTTCGTGCTAGGAATCGAACCCGGATCCTTTTGCATGTGAGGCTTAGGCGTGCTAATGATTACTCCATTAAGTTTCCTGGAATTTAATAGAGGGAGACATATGATAAATATGGAACAAGAGTTGGTTTCCAGTTATCTGCATTTATTTACATATATATATTATCTATGTTGATATTTAATGAAGATTGTCTGAAAAGACTTTTCCTTAACATCACACTGCCACTTCCGGCTGTTTATGGAAGTGCAATCACGACATTTTCTTTTTCTCGTAAAAATATGAGCAACTTTGTTTTAGAAATTGGGTAAACTGCTATTTCTTTTCTTTTTCAAAGGTCCAGTCTGACCAGTTCGTTATGTACACCGTGCAAGACACATTTGGATTTGGGGACAGCGTAAGTGTGTGGGTTCGTGTGGGCACGTGTCCGCCACGCCCCTAAATCCTATTATATGAATTATGTGGTATCAGTTCCTACGGATTGTCCACCAGGCACGTGAGTCACTTCTGATTGTGTATGGAAACATAATCACGACAGGCACGGCATGTTTTTTTTTTTATCAACAGAAAGATACTTGATATTCTCCGTTATTAACTGCTGACATCAGGGGAAACGCAGCACTGAGAACCACAACTTTTCAAATTTTACCCAGGAATAAAATTTGACTCCCAGTGATAGGAATGTGGTATAGATTTAAACTCAGACTAAGAACCCCTCGTACTCATTTTTTTCATTTCTCGAACGACCTATGTCGACCAATTCATGGTCTGGATTCATAGCATTAAACCAGATAAACTGCCTTACAGGGCTAAAGGGCTCCAAGTATCGGACTCTTTACTCATAGCCGATTAAAGGAGCGAATTCGTACATTTTCCAAGGGCATGAATACAAAATAAATGTAAACTGCCTCAACCGGAATTTGAACTCGGTTCTTCGATTCCATTCTACGTGCCGTTAACCGTTTGGTCATCTACACCTTCTGGACGTAAAAATACATAAATCCCTGTTGTATTAATCGCTGGCAACAATGTATCCTCTGGCCCTATCTCTCAAATGAAAGAGGGAAATACTGAATAAAGTAACCCCAGTACCCAGACGAATCGGTTAGCGACATCTACTCGAGAGTGAGCCGAAACGTCTTCTTTTTACTAAGAATAGAATAATAAAACCGTCACGTGTTCTGAACTGAGTTTTAGTCTACTGTTCAAACCTTTCATGAATTTATTTATTTTGCAAATAGATTCGTCAAATTAGGTGCGTCTATTGAGTGAACCGATCCTATATTCATATATAGTACATGGAATTGTATGATACTGAAATAGTGTACGAAGCACTGAATTAAAACCATGATACCATTTGAAGGAGAACGTTCAAAAGCCCGTGGAAAACCGCTGAAGCCAAACACTCGTGCTTAAAAAGAGCTCCGTTGCAAAGCACATGGCCCCTTCAATCTGATGGTGGGAATCCCCTTCTTCACGTGTGGTAGACGCTGTACTTCAGAATTCCGACTCGGAAGGACCTCTCAATGTCATAACAATAACAGCAATCCAATAGGAGTCTACAGAATTTGAAGGTCAACGTCGTCACAACTGACCACAAGAAACTATGCATATCAGACTAGACTAGAAGATTTTTCAACGTTACTTGAAAAAAACTTTTGTTTTTATATATAAATTGTTGAATTATATGATATGACGCCTCTACAGCAACAAAGAGAATGACTGTTTTTAGTCTATGGAAGTTCATAGAAAAATGAAATGGATATTTGGACAGTACAACCCCAAACAGAATTTCAAAAATTGCTTTTTCCTATGACCACCTTCTGCCTTTGCATGAAACATCAACGAAGATGAACTTATCAAACTATTAACTATTCAAACGGACAAATTTCAAATGGCTGTACTTGATTAGTCGGCATTATTTTTTATCTTACCTATTCAAAACAATTACCTGTATTTCTACGTACATGAATCGCATGAATAATAATTCAGCCTTTGGGGTTGTTTTTCACCAGTTAAGTGATAGTGCGTGTCTATTGCAAAATTTTTTCTTTTCATCAAATCTCATTAAATGCTGGACGGGGACTAAAGAATCTAAGCTTCCTGGGTCCCCTCAACTCTAGCCACACCTCTGTCTAGAGGAGTAATAGTGAATTGTTTAAGGCATTTAGCGCTATTCAAAAAGATTGGTCCCAATTCGAATTTAGCTGAGGTCACTCAGTTCAAGTCGCACAGAGTCAGTGAAACAGATGCACACCAGGGAATGTATTTCATTTTGTTTTGCATTTCCCAATGGCACAAAACAAATTGAATTAAAATCGTGTCCTTCAATCTGTGTGGATCAAATTGTGGCAATAGTGACCTTTCCCGTTTCGAAATCGCCGCCGCTCTAGCAGTAGAATGTCAGACGTAGATGGCGAATTTAAAGTCAAAGAAGCCGACGATAATAAGCCTGAACCTAAGCCTAGCCCTAACACTAACCCTGTAGTTCGAACGGCGACTATTTTGAAACGGGAAAGGTAATAATAATCTCAGTTGTTTTTGTTTTTTTCGTTTGTGTTTGAATCAATCAATTTGTTTGTACGGAAATGAATTAAATTGTTTGGTTTTACTCAAATAAATTTAACTGATCAATTGTTTTGTCCCTTATACAAATTTTTGTCTTTGGTAGTCTAACCATATAATGAGCTTATATGCATTTTTTTCTGTTCATTTTTTGTTTATATTTCTGTCTGTTTGTTTATGTTTCAATGGAATGATCTCATCGGTTAATTTACCTTCCTATTACGACACAATGAAAATTACGCCATGGAAATTCTTAAAACTTCATATCTGATCATCATATATCAAAACTACTTGGGGTGAGTTGAGAATAAAAAACTTGAATGAGAATATTTAAATTATCAAAAATTAATTACTCAGTAAAATAACTTTTAGCTCCTTAATGCCGATCGATACATAGATAATCGTGTCATTTCTGACGGGTATATTCTGGTAAAAGGGATAACACTCTAAACGAAGTCATTAACATGTAAAAAGAGGAACACAGGACGCCATCGTTGATATCGATGGACTGCCTCAAACGAGCAACATAAGGAAAGAATGATTATGTTGACTTGAAGCACAGATCGATGTTACATCAGCTGAATTCAAATAGTTAGATAGAGACCAATATTTTTTAATAGTATCCTTGTTTTTAGGAATCTAGCTTACCTTTTTATATTTGAAGAGCTTTCGAAAATCTGAGAAAATGCCTGGTAATACCGAAATCAAAATGAAATGAGAAACAACCGTCTCGCGAAAAGAAAAAGCAGAAATAATTTATTACATCTACTTTTTACAATTGACGCTGCTGTATCACGTGGGCTGCTTACGTCATAAACACTTAGACGCAAAGAACTTTTTGGCGAGACGTCCGAATTTCCCATCCAATGAGCTGGATCGATGGAGTTCACTTCCAGATTTTTCGATTGCAATCAAACAAACCAGTGTATTTACATGCATCCAGTTACTGTTCACTAAATGACTTGACTAACATGGATTTGTGAAAATTTGGAATCTAACAAGAAATGGGATGTTTAATTGAAAATGGTAGTCAATAGAAGTGAGGAAAAATAAATGGAGAATTACCAGGGCCAGTTAAATGAAATGCAGGTGCGATTGGAAACATTTTTGTGGGGCTCCAGATTCCCAACCAATATCTTAGAATCTTAAAGATATGAATAAAGTTTATTGAAAACTTAATATCTCTATGGTAGAATGGAAAGCAATCAAAACGTGCACTGAAAAACTTCAGAGAAATTTTCAAATTGTTCTGAATAATCAACATTTAATTCAAGTAAAGTGAAGATATTTCAAAATATCCGTACCTCAAATGAATGAATCCAAGTAGCCCACGTGTGTACCAGAAAATTTATCCAGAATGAATAGATCTTTTATCTAAAATTATCTAAAAAAAAAATACCAGCACAAGATTTGGTCATTGCTGGTCCCAAATGGCCAAAGAGATCCAAAAAGCAACATTTTTTTGAAAAAATAAAAACCATCCTAGATGAAGCCTTTCTCTCATACACACACGGATGAACGAAGAGAGAAGGATCTGTAGCCTACATGGCTGGTTGGTCCGATCATCTGTAGGGCTATGGTGATTCAATATAAACAAACACTACAGGCTATTCAGTAATTCGGGAGAGAATTAAAATCGTTGCTAATCACAGTAAATCCTGCAATGTGGTGTTAGGCGTGTATTGCAAAGTGTTCTTGTGTGTATCTGACAAAACTAGAATAGATTACACTTGCACGAAACCCCATTGGGAGCGGGGCGTAATTGGGAACAGTTGGTCTGGTTGGCTTAAAGCTGGCTCGATTGGGGAACAATTGTTAGTATCATACTTATTAATGTTTTGCAACTATTTACCTTCATCTTAATTGTTGTTGCTTTTTATCGCACTAAACTCAGACTGGATTTCCCTTCAGCAGTGAATAAATAAATTAACAGCGTGGACCGGAATAAAGATTAAATTCCAAGTGACAATCTTACTCCGGATCCTCTATGGCAAAGGGTGATTCGCTTAATGCACAACTGTTCTTACCACTAAGCTACTGGAATTTGGTGGTAAATAACTACTGCTATTGCGAATCAGTGCTAAGCGGGGCATTTCTGAAAATAAAAGGGATTTAAAAACGAATAAGAATCGGTGTTCAACGGACTCACCTTGCCCAAACTGCAGGATCAGACAATTTAAATCAAGTGACAGAAGCCGATGTCTTTGTGGAGAGTGTTTTGATTTGTCTTACGTACCGCTGTCGTCGAATGGGTGGAGTGTTTCGTTGGTTACCTGGACACGTGGGTGGTTCTGGGTGGATTTCATAAATCACTGGGTCAGCACATTGGAAAAGTGGTCAGGAGGGGCGGGGGAAAACAAAGAAGAAAGGACGGGGTAGGGGAATGAAGGAAAAGAAGAAGAGTACAGGGCGAAGGAGGGGAAGATAGAAAATAAGAAGAGAATTAAGAAGAATAAAGAGATAAAAATGGGAAGAAAGAATGAACTACAAATAGAAAGAAAGAAGGAAAATGAGAAAAAGAAAGAATGAAAATGAGGTGGGGTTGAGGGAATAAGATTAAGATAGAAAAAAGAAAACGAAAGAAATAGAGGAAAAATAAAAGAAAGAAAAAGAGATGAAGAAAGTTGAAAGAGAAGGAGGAGATTGAAAGAAGAAGGGAGAGAGGGGAGGAAAGATAAA